>OZ012685.1:2944173-3276673 GCA_963942565.1 Maea johnstoni
ACAATGCGAGAAAAGCACTGTAAATGGCTCATAAACATGTCAAACCGTAGGATTGACCCTTATAAGTTTCATTTTAGTAGAGCAGGAGCGGTAACTAACATAATAAATAACATAACCAAAGATGAAATGTGTGTCTAAGTATTACATGGCCACTCTGAGCTGAACCTCCTCAGAAGAAATCGTTTATGAGATCACGTCCCCATGGCTCTATCTTGAACTTACAAAAATGATAATTCCATTTTCACAAGTAAGGAAGTTATCAGTGGATATTGGTTATGCGGTGGTTTTCGCCTGGCACTCTTGTTTCCCCCCACCACGTAAAACCAGCTATTCACGATTTAGCCTGAATACACTAGGTGTAATTGGCGTGTCGCACGTTTTAGGCCTCTGTCGCAGAGTGGTGCGACAATGTGACAATTGGACATCCCTGCATGGTCCAAGCGAGTGAATTGAGAATCGCATCCTCGACTACTTTTCTTTTTTATATAGTTAATAGTACCATATCAGGACTGTCTATCACTAAACCACGGTGATAACTTGTAGTCTAGATGTGTAGCACGGGTGTACTATCTACACTAACGGTCACTTTGGGGAATAGGCAAATAGTCAAAATGTGCTGATTTCTCCGCAGCTTTTCCTGGCCAGGTTCTCCTATTGCCGTCGATAGAGTGAAGAGATCGAGTTGGAGAAAACCTGGTTGGTGGCGTTAGTAAGGCACCTGTCCCATAGAGGGCGTCTTCCTCTCCACACGCACTCTCTGACGAACCGTCATCAAATGTCAGTTGCCTAGAGGGAGGTTGCGACGAAGTAGATGGCAATGATGAGACTGATCCCTGTCGTTGTAACTTATTAATTATCTCTTTAGTCTTAGAATTCGTAGCGTCTCTTGTGGGTTTACCATTTTCATCCGCAATTTCATCCTGAAGTTCAAAAGAGTCATCCAGGGTTGAATTGAAATATTTCGGACTGCACGCATATGTGTACCTCCGTTGGCGATCCGTTTCCTTCTGTGGCGGCCGTGCAATATGGCAAAAACTTGATGCCCGCGAGAGCGAGAGTTCGCATCTTCTGCAATCTTCGCGAAATTTCTCCTTCATACCGCGACGACGCATCATTTCCAATTCTATCAGAAATTTCTGAATTTCCTTATCAGAAGTGGCGATGTTTTCATGTGTTCGCCTTGACATGTACGCGATGAAGAGGACTATGGAGAAGCTGTATAATAGAAGAACAGTTACAACATAGGTGACGGCACCTGGCCCGTCGTAGTCACTTCCCTGTGTTATTTCTCCTATAATCTCACTCTCATTACCTCTCGTATCCCACAATGTGTCCGGCGTCACAGAAACCAAAAATATATGATCCCTTTCAGTCACACTCCCCCTCATCGTTCACGCCCTCCGACATATCTTTTGGTAGGAGGAGATTTTGAGCATGTAACTTTCCGTGCTGGTGGTGCTGTAGGACGAGCCAAAAGAAGTGTTGGTGAGAAGCAGTATAGTTTAGTAAAAGGTGTTCCTGCTCCAAGGAGTGTCTACCTGCAATCAATGGAGCAACAGACTGGAAAGATTCACACCTGTTACTTCCTCACCTATACTACAACCAGTAACCAGGGGAGAAGGTGGTTACTTGTACGACCAGTAACACCAATAGTTCTGTTCACTATTGAGGGATTGAGAGCCTGAGCCTCAACAGTAATACCAGTTATACCAAGAGTTCTGCTCACCATTGAGAGGATAAGGTGGTTACCTGAGCCTCAACAGTAAAACCAGTAGCACCAAGAGTTCTGCTCACCATTGAGAGGATAAGGTGGTTACCTGAGCCTCAACAGTAATACCAGTTATACCAAGAGTTCTGCTCACCATTGAGAGGATAAGGTGGTTACCTGAGCCTCAACAGTAAGACCAGTAGCACCAAGAGTTCGGCTCACATTTGAGCGCAGGCACAACTTGACCTTGCTCCCCATAAAACAATAGGTTAAAGCACTTACTATGTTCCCATTAGACAATTGAACTAGTGACTCAAGTATATAGGGATCATATGAGTTTCAACATTCCTGCAAGCAATCAAGCTTCCAGCTTTTCATTGAGACAAAATTACAATTTAAAGTGTATGGTCTCTCTATGCAGGTGGTCTCTCGGAAAGTTTGACTGCATCTCACTGCCCGTATCCCTATGGCTAAATACTGATATTGGTTTCCATCAGATGGCAAATAACACCACATGGTCACACCTCACATAAGACAGGGCGCTGTGCCTACACAGGGGTTATGGAAGTATTGCAAGATGATTATGCGTGTCAAATAAAAAAGGATGAGTATGCGTGTCAAATAAAAAGGATGAGTATGCGTGTCAAATAAAAAAAGAAAACAAACTCGTCAAAAATACGCATTTATTCTTCTTCTTAGGCTTTATACATGGTAAGTATGTGCCGTTACTATTCGAGGCCCACACACCTCCTTCCCATGATCATGGTTATTTAACCCATTAATGCTCGCAAGGGCCAAAAGCAGCCCGATTGTTTTGTTGAAATCCTGCAGGGAAACGCATAGTTAGGAATGTATTTGAAGGAGAAATGTTAATCAAAAAATTATCAACAACTCTCCTTCAAATATCTTTGAAATAATTTTTAATGCCTAACTTATGTTCAAAACTATCGTAGATCCTGACGACATTTTCAGAAGAAACCCTTAAGCATTAATGAATTGAATAGCCCTTGGATACCTACATAGACTTCGAGTTCCCTTTATTGCCTAACCACTTATTTCGATTAAATAACCTTATTTTCTCATTTTCGTTTTCTTTTTTGTATTTTTCTTATGATTGTATGTATTTTTCACCATCAGAGAGAAGCGTTTGGAGCACTATAAAGGATGTCTTGGTGATTTCGTATCTCTTCTTGTAAAACCCCCATGGGGTCGGCCAAGAATGGATCAAAAAACTCGCTAGTCTGGTACACTCACCTCCCTAGTAACACTTAGAATTTTCGTAAGAGTTAATGATTAACCCATTCATACCCAAAGACGTCCCGACTATCTTGGTGATACCTTTGTTGCCAAAACATATTGCGTGAAATATATGAAGCAGAAATATTGATAACAACAAAACCCACAATTTTTCTTCAAATATTTTTGCGAATAGATACTTAATTACCAAGTTATTGTCAAAAGTGATATAGGTTCAGCCGAAACCTGCCAAGTAGGTTTCCAAGCATGACTGGTTTTAAGGGATGTGTATTCGCACAGTAACCAATAGTGGATGTGGGTTGTTTTGTGTGGTTTATCGACCGACTATTGGCTAAGCGCATTGAGGTGCAGGGTGCATCCGGTTGATATCCTACCTTCCTCCTACAACCGTTCAGTTAACCCCTTCACGTCTGGAGTGTCGTCAGGAGGGCACATATTTTCGGACAACTTTGAAAATAATTTACTAAATAAAGAAGCATTTCAAAAGTATTTCAAGAAGAATTGTTAAATACAACTGGACCACGGAGTTTAATCTGAATATCTTTCAAAGTATTGATTTGCTTTCAAGATATTTTTATTAGTTTGCATCCAAGATAATCCTGATAGCCATATGGATTTTGTTAACCCATACACATCTGCGGTGGATGAAATGGGCTGAAATATATTCGAAATATTTTGATAGCAAATCACTATTTTGAGGAATATTTGATTGATAGTTGTTCCTCTTGTAAGGTTGAAATAACAATATGTCTTCATTTCAAAATATCACTTTATTCTAAAAGTTCTATTTGAAGTTGTCAGACCATGTGTATAGTACGGATGTAAACTGGTTAAGAACAGGCGTGTATCCCGTCAGAAAATCAAGGACGTATTTTCCACCATTAAGGGGCCTGTGCGTAACACTCAGATCGTTAACAGACGTGTGTTTCAACACCAAATGTAGTGCATGCCATCAAATGTAATAGCAACCGTAAATATAATAAAAACATCAAATGTAATAACGACCACAAATGTAATAACAAATACATCAAATGAAATATCAATCGTAGATGTAATTAAAAAAGTTACACCAAATGCAATACAAGCCATAAATGTAATAACAAATTTACACCAAATGTAATAACTGACCAAACGAACGATCAATTACGAATGTAATAAGTTTTTTTTACATCAAATGCAATGCTACAATTGATATATTTTCATTTTTCATTTACGGGTGATATCACATTACACAGAAATGACATCCCAGTGGTGGTAACTTGCTGGAATGGATCCCCGAGGGAGGATGGTTTCTCCGAGAGCGAAGTCCGAGGGAGGCCCTGTTACCCCCACTGGGTGATAGTGAATTTCCCCCTTTACCTACTTGCCTACACTGTAGGCAGTGTCACATATGTTGGCATTCAAATCAGTATATTCATCTAAGGCTACGTTTCAATAAGAGTAGATAGAGTGTAGTTGAAACCAGTGTAATGACCAAACAACATAGACTTTGGCGACCCGATGTAAATCTCCGTATGTCTACTAAAGCTTGCCTTTCATTGCTTGTGTTAAGAAAATCCAAGGGTCATTTACAATGATCAATATCAGATGACATTTGAGTACACATACGCGCTCAGGTGTGAAAGGAACTTTTCATCGACTCATGTTCATATTTACGTCATATTTGATCAGGTGGAGTTGGATGTGTACAATGTCACAATAACACATTATGATTTCTCATAATTCCACAACGTGTGAAATCAATTAGTTATAAGGGAGAAAAATGAATCCTCAATCAAACCTTCCAAAACAAGTTTATTTTAGGTAATATAATTTGACAATTCTAGGGGTAGAGCATTAAGACCCAGCGTATGTCGTAGCATCCAGTAAATATGATCCAACTACATGGTGAATTGTGGTACATACAGTTATGCCACCTGGTGACAAAAGTTCAAACTAATACTGGCTCTCTAACCAATGGACGAAAGCTCGTACATCAACGATGGTATGGGAATCAGTGCTGTCTTACTGCACAAGAACATTTTACTGGGATTACGTCAGAAATATTTCCAGCATTCTCTCGTCTTGTAAGAAGTTAACAAGGACAAAGAGGTTGATAAACATTTATATTAATATTAATTCCATCATACTTTATCAAGTAGCAGAATAAATGAAAGCTCAAAATTCAAAGTTTCAATCGAGAAATTGTTTCTTTTTTCAATAGTATTCCATTTGGTTGTGAGAAACTACCACCACATGCAAAATTCAAGTTTTTGATTTTTTTACCCCAAATATTTACACCCCTAGGAGGGTATATTAGTGATGTTGACCTTTCAGTCAATGGATACTTTTATAGGCTAATAGGTCAAATAGAGGCAGGGCGAGGGAAAAAAATCAATCCATAAGCTACCTTAATATCGTTTACAGGCAAAGCTGAATTGAACTAGAAAATAGAAGAGAGCATTAACTCTACCTTACATAACACGGTGACCTGTATTTAAAGTTTAGAAATGCAGAAAATGAATAATGATCTCGATGGAAAATTTTGAAATGGTAACCGTACATGTAGTTCGTTTTGGTTTGCTTCAAATTATAAAAAGAGTTTTTTTTCAAGTTGGATAATGGGGTTAATAGTTGAACATAGGTCCATTTTGACATGTTTATATGTTAAAGTCTACACCCTTTTTTCATAATCAGACCTAATGTGACTGTCTCGGCCACCACTGAGCAGAGAAAGAGACCACTCATTACAAAAGCTCCCATAGGCTTACATATATGCAGGATGGTTTTTGGCCCTTTTCTTTTTATTGAAGACAGCAAAACAAGGTCGCTTCAGACATACATTTTGCTCTACAAATGTTAACCTATTTGCGTGAAATTTGGCGTACATATAGCTAAAGGTATGGTTCGGAGGAAAGGGTATTACTTCTCCTATTTTTACTTTGCTCAAAAGTCATGAAACCTGAAAGCTAAAGTGTACTTTTTCCGCTTTCAATGAAACTCCTCAAAGAATAGAATTTGAACGAAGTAAATATTAGAAAGAATGTGATACTTTTCCATCCGTGTTGATCTTTCCTCCACATTTGAGCAATCTATAGGTTCATAATTGTGGATAGGAGCTCCACTTGAAAACACTACACATGCTTTAAAAGTTTTTCCCCCTATAATCGTACACCCTGCCGGGAAGACACTTTAATAATGCTTAATTTAGTCCTCATCAGAATACTTTTCATGCAATATACACTTTGTAAAGGCTGCATTGTCAAATAAAGCTGGTTACAAGAAAAAATAAGTTAGAGAAATTAACACCTTTAGTAACCTTAAAAGATCTCATTGGCTCTGGAATTCATATGAATTTATTTAGAATATATTGTTCACTTCAGAATGGTGACCCTTTTCAATTTTTAAAACATATTTACCCAGAACTGCCCTTTATGTTTTTTATTGTTTTAGCCATAATTTGGTTAAATATATTTCAATCCTTGGGTAAAGGATTTACATATCTGAAGGGCAATTTTCAAAAGACTTCTGATCCTTTTTTCAATTGGAGGCGAATACCCGGCTCACGTGAATGTCCTATTCATCTATAAGTGGTTATAGTATTGTGAGAATAGCATGCATCATGTTCGCTGTATACGCCATCATATTTTGACGTAGTTGTATGTGTACATTCGGTGCCCAAGTGAAGAGACAATTTATACAGGGATGGAAAATAAACTGATAGCGAACCAACTTAACATACCTTGTTTTTTCTATCATTGGCAGTATGCAGGACCACCTTAAACACACCGTTCCCTGCCCATTCGACTTAGCGTAAAACGTCGCCTCGGGACACTTCTGTAACAACCCACTTAAACCCTTTCTCCTCAAGGTCCTCATTGGTCAGACATACATACCGGTACATGGGGATTGGAAAATCATAGTGAACTTTGATAAAGAGTTGTATGGAAGATATAATCCTCTTTTTAACGAGGATAACATTTCTTCCTCAAATAGTTTTACAATGTGTTATACTATAGAGATATTCCAAACCGTGTAGTAAAATAAGCACACTCTGATCGCAGATGTGTGTTACTGGAGCAGGCACATAGGTAGCGTAAAATACCAAGAACTGAGATTCTTTACCACTTCTATAACACTTAATATATCTTTGACAGGAATAAATTGCACTTAAATTGTATGTTGCTAGGGCGTTTCATACCAGTTGTTTCTAATTCTGAAAACAATGGAATGCATGTCACAATGCTTTGAAGATACCAACTAAATATGTGATAGATGTGTTATTTCGAGTGTTTGTCTTACTGTCTTTGAGTTAATCCCCCGTCGAATCAGACTTCAGATGTCCCTTCTCTCCGGTCCCTTGATACCACACAGAAGTGAGGGACTCCCCACTGCCAAGGGGACAACAACGCACAACAACGCGTCTCACCTCTGTACACGGTCACAGTTACACTACGGCGTCAGGCTTTCATAAGAGTTTTCAGTGATTTTGGGTAGGTTTGCAGTTTACCCAGTGTACTCCGGTTCTCCTGTGGCCTCACCTTTACAGTATACACATTGGAACCCATCAAAGTGACGACCCCTCTAAGTTGATCACACTATGCCAGTGCAAAATCTTTTTCATTTAGTTTTAAATTAAAGGGTGCTATTTTGACCACCCCTCCAATTTGGCTAGTTTTGGCCGGTCCTACAGGTGGTCAGTTTAAAGTGGTTCCACTACACTCACAACTCACGATTAAGCGTTTGCTGACAGAGAATATGACGATAGTCCAATGTCAATTTCACATGTTTTCAACTGCCACGCCTTCTAGACAGAAGCTGGCGCCAGCATGGTAATTCCAGTTTTTCTTATAGCCGATGATAATGAAAACATGTTACCTTCTTCCTTCTTATCATCCTTACTTCCAGACTCATGGAAATAACCTCGTCTTTCTTTCCTCAGTGCTTCGATCTCCTCATCGATATATTCCAAGTTGTTTTCAGGTAATCGATCCAAGAGTCGGTTTTTCAGAACTTTTAATTCGGACAGACGCTCCTCCCTCTCAAAACTTTGTGCCACGGAAAAGAATTTCTCCAGTTGGCGTTCGTTCCGTTGTGAATTCGGCTCATTCTTGGCGAGCCTTCTTCTCATGCCTTGACACATGACTAACACAACTGCGGCACTATATACAATACACACAGCAATCAGAAACTTCATGGCACCCACACCATCGTAGGCATCGTGCGGTTTACCTGTAGTGTTTAATCCTGCCACAGGTGGCGCTGACGTGAGATCAAATATATGATAAGTCACGTTGTCCATATTCATCCTGACAGTAGTAGTAGTAGTAGTAGTAGTAGTAGTAGTAGTAGTAGTAGTAGTAGTAGTAGTAGTAGTAGCAGCAGCAGCAGTAGTAGAAATTGTAGGATAGTGAAATCTCAGAGATGAATGCCGTGACCAGGGCAAAAGCGTTCACATTATCTCATGGGTCTTTTCCTAGTTTAAAATGTAAAAATAGGACCACGACATTGTGTTCACAATAGGGTGTGTTTTCATCGCTGGTGTGTTCACAATGAGAGATTTTACTGTAGTAGTTTGGGGAGCAGGAAAACTAGAGGTATCAACGACGATGAAGAAAAAGAGAAAACGTAGTGGTGGTGGTGGTGGTGGTGGTGGTGGTGGTGGTGGTGGTGGTAGTAGTAGTAGTAGTAGTAGTAGTAGTAGTAGTAGTAGTAGCAGTTGTAGTAGTTGTAGTAGTACGTCAAAAGCGTCCAGCGCTCGCAGCCTTCCTAAATGTTAACGTGACTTTCAGGTCTGCAGTCAGGTATGCACTGAATGCACCCTTGGCTGATGCCGCATCAACCTCATAGGAGTTCACCGCTAGTTCCAGGTGGAGTTGTTGCTGACCCTTTGGCTGCCCCCTATCCGCATCACAAAGATCCACACTGTAACATATACCTATCTGGCAGCCGTATCTTGTCCAGCACCGTTCCCCTGTAAGCTGCATTCGTCGCTCTATGCCGGCCTCAGCTGATGGCAATACCTTGGGGCCTCCTCCTCTATAGGTGCGTTACTGGCGTCCTACCCTCTTTGTATATGTGTCTCAATCAGCAGTAACTGACCCGGTCATCCAATGTCTCTAGTGCGTCATACCCTTCATGCCACCGACACGGATTCACACCCCTCGGGGCGATCTGTACCCCTTGGTCACATTAACGCGTTCCCATGCAGCAGATTCAATACACAAACGTATTGGGGTGCTTGTTTTGGTAAGGGGACTTAGTTTAAGACAAGGACTTAAAACAATCATAACACGAGTGTATCTAGCTGTCTGGGTTAAGGCAACATCAGAACAGCAGGAGTTTGTATAAGACACTTATTTAAAGTAAAGTGACATTTGTCATGTTTGAAGAGGACATTTCGTTCGAACCTTCGATGCTGAATTACTGAACACCTTGAAAACCCTTCCCATCCCTACATACACATTTGTCGGAAAGGCGCAGAATTATTTCAAATGTGAACATCAAGTGGATTTAAGTTTCAACAAGGCTACGTCCGACTATTAATATCATAAATACTATTCAATTTTATAATTACTATACTATTGGAGTTGGTGCCTGTGTGAAGCACCGGTATCGGGCGAATATGCAGAGAACGAACTACTAGCCAAGTTTGGTGCTCAAGTTCAGTTGATAAGCATTTGATTTATATTTCTAGATCAGTCGAGACACACAGATAACATCCTTTTTATTATTATTATTATTATTATTATTATTATCATTATTATTATTATTATTGTTGTTGTTGTTGTTATTATTATTGAACAAAACACTTTTTTACTTTAATCGGTAACAATGACTTTGTAGTTAAAACTCCAACCGCACCACAAACGTGGGGATTGCATTCATAATGATGTCAAGACAAAGCTATCCCTGCATGTTAGGGCCATGATAAAATACATAGGAACTTCGGAGACCACTAACCGATTAACAGAGAGAGAGAGAGAGAGAGAGAGAGAGAGAGAGAGAGAGAGAGAGTATGAGAGAGAGAGAGAGAGAGAGAGAGAGAGAGAGAGAGAGAGAGAGAGAGAGAGATTTCCCATTCCATTACATGCCGGACAGAGCCTGCTTAAAAGGTCGGCCAGACACCCTATAAGTAGTAAACACTTCCCAAAAAGAGATTCTTTACTGCGCCAAAGCTTTTTATTTGCAATGATAGGTTATCAAAGTTAAATAACTGCACACACGGATAATTAAACCGCATTGTACTAAACATGTCTTCTTTAATTTCTATTGGTGTTCAACAGAGATCGCTCTGTTTTAATGTTTTCCATTTCTGTTTTACGGTAAATTGCCAAGTTCTTAATACCGCGATGGTGTGACCGGCCCGTCACGACTCTCATACCCTGTGGTACCTAATGACCTGTGAAAGGTGTCCTGTGTGGTCCAATCTCGCTCCAAACTAATTGACCGCTGGACAAACAGCTCTGTTACGATAGAAGTCATTTGTGACTTTTAACCCATTCGTCTCCTGATTGCTTTACAACAGGGGCCCCCAGGAAAGATAGGTTTGACCCATTAACGCTTAAGAGTTCCACTTGATCATCGTCAGCATCTTTGGAACTTTCGACAAGATTTAGGGAATGAAGAATAATCTTATAGAATATATGATGGAGAGTTGTTGGAGGTGTTCTCATTAACATTTCTCCTTCAAATAGTTTCCTAACTATGCATTCGTCTGAAGGATTCCATTTGGTCAAATTTGTCAGGCTGCTTTTGGTTGCTGCGCGCATTAATGATGGGCTAAACAAACATTGGGTCATAGCTATCTCAATATTATAGCAAATAAAGACAAAAAGGGAGTATCTAATCTATACCGCACACTCCATGGTAGACACTTCAATATTATAGAAGAAAACTGTGAAAAATGGAACACTTGTGATGAGGTTGAATTAATTCCTTCAGAAATATCCAAGTCTTTCAAAAGGCATAGTACATTAATACCTGACACTTATGCAAAATATGTCCAATATAGGACACTACACCAGATATTTTTTACTAACGACCGACTACACAAAATGGGAATTAAAGAAAGCCCAATTTGTAATATGTGCGAAAATACGAATGACAGCAATGCACATATGCTCATTTACTGTCAAAAATCACGAAAACTCTGGTCAGATGTCGAAAGATGGATAAATCAAATAGGAGTACAAAACTATACCTTAACTGAAAACAACATTATCACAGGTGATATCCACAAAAGTTGCCTAATCTCAATAATTATTCTGTATGCCAAATTAACTATATATTCTGCAAAGTTGAAAAACAAAACACCAAACTTTTTCAATTTCAAAAATTTATTGAAACAAGAATATATACATGCAAAATACATCGCAAATATTACAAATAATATAGAAAAATTTGAGAGAGAATGGCACTTACTAGTAATTGAATGGTCTTAATATTATTCCATGCAAAACTAACCATATTTTTGTTTTCAGGAAAATCCTCCCAGATATTCTAGTGTTTTAGAATGGAGGTCAACCTAACCTTTATCCTTTTACATTGTAAGTGTACTCATATGCGAGTATTTCACAAAAAGATGGTAGTATGTATTAGTATGCGATCGCCATAGCTGGCAGGCAATGAATAAACCAAAAATTCTATAAATTTAAAAAAAACATTGGGTCATGAACACACCCGCAGCAAAGACTAAGGAAAACGAGTTGGGATAGGCAAGACTATTCAATTCTATATGCATTTTAGGCAAATTGAAAAATCACATGCCAGACCGTAGATTTTATTTTTCAGGGACAAATTAGAATAAAAGTATTGTTTTGAATAAATTTTTAGTGATGTTTCCATCATCAATTCTCTGTAAAACTCTTCATTTGAAAAAGCAAGTGAAGTATAAAAAAAAACGCGCCCTCGAATAACATCGAACCAAATCGGTTGTCAAGTCAAAAGCGTGCGACATGAAAAACAAGCAAATCGATGTAAATGATAATTCCATCAATATTCTATACAAACAATCCAACACAAATCTCGCCCCCGAATCCAATGGCATCACATAGTTTGACATGGTCCACAGTGTATGTCAACAGCGTGCGAGAGTTTTAGAAAAAAAATGATAGTTTTAGATAGAGGCATTTTCTTCAAGGTACTAGATCTAGTATTAAATAATATCCGTAAAAGAATACATCAAATTGGTCCGGCCTTTGTTAGGGATCCATTGAAAATTACCTTAAATGACGTGTTTACTCTTCCGTGTTGATGACAGTAGCTCTATTGTCTGTTTTAACAATTAGATCAAAGAGAAAACCCAGTTTCACCCATTGGCTTACATCACGTTACAGACAGCTTAACCCGTTAAAGGTAGCTTATCGGGTTTATTTCTTTGACTCAGTTTTTCCTCTACCCTGTTTTTATTTTAAAATTTAGCCGATATAAATTATAAATTTCTTGAAAGGTCTTATGATGAGGAACATATAAAGCATCACAAAGTAACCTCACAGCAGGCTGAAAGATTTGGGGGGTAAACACCAGAAAAACATACGCGGTGTTTTCAAACGGAGCTCCTACCCACAGTTATAGACTGGGTACCTTCAGATTTCACAAATGTGGAGGTAAGATTAGTACGGAGGGAAAAGTATCTCATTTTCCCTCAATTGTAACTCTGTTCAGATTTATAAATTATAACCATTTTTTCTGAACTTTTGTTGAAATGAAAAAAAAATCCATTTTTCACCATTCAGATACCATAACTATTATGCAAAGTGAACATTGAAAAAAAATGTACTACCCTTCCCCTTGAAATACTCTTATCTATATCTATGTCAAATTTCAAGCACATTCATTAATATTGATACCCAAAATGCATGTTCGAAGCGCCCATGTTTTGGTGAAATTCGATATGGAGAAAAGGGCCAAAGATGTTTCCTGTCTGTATGCAAGCCGATGGGAGCTTCTGTTATAGATGGCCTTTGACTGACTATGAGAAAAGGGATGAAGGCTTTAACAAGTGTAAAAATCTCAAAATGATCATATATTCACAACTTTACCCCATATACGCCAGGATTCTAGCAATAGGCGCCATAGGCATACTGCCATGTTAGGAGGTTCCAAGTTTCGTAGAACTGTGAGCGTTGTGGAAAGCCCTAGGGGGTTTGATCAGAGTCCGATATTGGCCGGTAATTTGAAGAGGACTAGCATCAGCGTCCAGCAAATGTCAGAGCGGCAAGCAAGACCCTATGTGGTTTGGCTCTTCAAGGAACATACCTCTTTATTCTGCTGGTCTAACAGATGACACACAGATTTCTATTTACATGAATTTCATATCAAGTCCTATTTTCTTGACTCGTTCTGATTCATGTGCCCCAGCACCCTTTGTATCCACTTGCAGATGTTAGGAGTATTAGCGAGGTATTTATTTGTATCCCAAGAGGGAAGACAATATTTGTAATATATATAACGAGTCCCCCAAAACAGCCATTATAGCATCAACTGTATCAATTCTATTTGATACAATAGTTCAAATATGACATGTAATATCTGAATGGTGATTACGATAGCAGAACTACATCTAGAGATAGGTTAAATGGTATTAACTCCCAGTTCTGCTTTATCTAAGTCATGTTCGTTCTCTTGTTGTATTTTGTATACGTGTGATTTTGTAATGTAACATAACAGCAAACGAATATACTACTACTACTACTACTACTACTACTACTACTACTACTACTACTACTACTGTCACTACTACTACTACTACTACTACTACTACTACTACTACTACTACTACTACTACTACTACTACTACTACTGTCACTACTACTACTACTACTACTACTACTACTACTACTACTACTACTACTACTTCAGACTCTACTTCTTTTTCTTCTGTATATAGTGCCCTTAATTAGCAGGAAGCGATCGCCATCAGTTTGGACACTAGTGCGAGGGTCTTTGTCGTGTATTTTGACGTGGTCATGCAAGGCCATCAAAAGTATCTGGTTTGACAGTCTCCTCTATCTGGGAATTTGGAATTTCGTTTTTCGTCACCTTTTCTGCCATATTGCGGCGAGGTCGTGACTAGCCAGTTGTAACTGTTCTCACATGCCCAAGGCCGGGATCGAACCTGGGCAGTGGTGAGAGACAGATAGCTGTCAGTGGCACATGGCTATCAGGGCAGGTCCAATATCGGGTATAACGTGGCATATGCTGTACTTTCATACACAGAGTTTATGTGCAAAGTCAGACTTAACGGAAGCTACTCAGAATTGAATCAGATGACACGTGGCATACATGGGGGAGGGGGGACATGTATTACTCCTGAAGTATGGTGCATTCATTGATCCACTTCTCATAAAAAATGAATAATCTAATCTAGGCTGTACTGTCGTGCGGATACCCACATGCCCATTGGGATTCACAGACAACAAAGCAGCAAACCAAAAATATTTATTGCTCCTGACGTATGCTTCCTTCATCGACCTGCCCTTCTCGGAAAAATTACACAATCTAACCTAGGTTGTACTATCACATAGATACCACATGCCCGGTGAGCTTTGCAGACAATATGGCATCATGCTGCCTATCCAAACAAAAAATAGACAGGGTACTTACCATTGCACATGAAAATTCAATGACAAAAAAATGTACAAAGCAAAAAGGAGTGTGGTAGTGGTACATGGAGAATAAATGAACGAATGAATGAATACTAAGTAAATGTTTAGAGGTGCACTGACACACAAGGGTCATTTAGTGCCATAAGATATTAGCAAAAAGTAGTCCTTTGTCATTGTTGAAGAACAATGAAAGAGCATAATTATTCTAGGTGAAAGAAGAAAAAGTGGGAGAGTGGGAACAGAGCCTCTTCCAAAGAGGACCCAAGGATCTTTAGATGCCGGGGGATCCACAGACAGATCCACACATCCCCTTCTTTTATAAGGCGGGCAGGGTGCCACACCAGCTGAGGATTCCCTGGTTCCAACTGTACACCATGATGTTTGCCCCTTGCAGGGTGGTAGATGGGGAACCCCTCAAGAGAGCATTGAAAAGGAAAGAAATATTGGTAATTTAAACTTAGGTCTGTAAAGGTCAAAAAGGTTACAGAGTAGGACAATGTTGGAATCAAAAGTTGTTTCTTTAATGATTACATCCCTTGCTCAGACGAGAGGATAAGCGTCGTAGATCTTTTGATATGATACTACGTTCAGGTATTAGAAAAGGTTATACTGAAAAGGTTATGATAGGCTATACTGGCCCTAATGTAGTAAAGTTCCCTGGCATTTAAATGAAGAAAAATAAATGGTGATATTTTAATAATCTGATGGTGCATCAGTCAAATTGGGAGGCTTTATCCGCCCCTGTCACTTGGCTTTGAAACTAAATATTTCCCATAGGGATGTAAGTAATGAAAATCTCAGACTCCTTTTGCTAAGTACATGAATGACCTTGTAATCTCTGCAAGTAAAAGTAGATTGGGGTTTCAGCTGTACATGTTGTACATGATACACCAATTTGTATCACAAACAACCTTCTTCAATCTTCCTTTTCAACCGGGTAGAAAATGGCTTTCTTTCAGACAAAATACCCTTGCGTAGAGAACGGAGGCAAGAGGACCAAACATCCCCTTTACATTTCTGTAGTTTGCACAGAGGTACTATCACACGTTTTAAGAGAGTGTGAGCGTGTAAGTAGTATACAAGCACATCACACGCAGATGATACAATACATGGATGATACTACTTTATTTATTGAGGAAGATTTAAACAGCTTTAAATGTGCTATTGAAATCATAGAATTGTTAAAAAAAAAGTATCAGGTTTGGCAAAAATTATTGCAAAAACAAAACAAAGCTTGGGGCCTCAAGAGACAGAGGCATACTCTGGCAAGGCAAGTGTGGCTTTATATTGACTAATTCATTGAAAACTTTTGGGAATTTTCTATCACATTAAAAATGGTCAAAATTACAAAATTAAATGTTTTTCATAAAACGGGCTAAATATACAAGATGATTAAAACCTGGCAAACTAGAAACTTCTACCCTAGAGAAAAATCACAATTATCCAGTAATAATTGAACTGTGTAGTATGGTGGAAGAATGAATATCAAATCAAGATTTCATAAATTACAAACTAAATGACAGAAAGAAAATACTAGGGGACTTGCAAAATGATCCATACTTAATCTAGTCGTTCTACTTACCTTACTAAAAAAAAGTTATCTAGCACTCTGTCAAAATAGAGAAATGAGGTCAAGAATCGCTATCTAGAAAAATACTTCCACTATGCAAGCAGGAAAAAAGAACTATATGACAAAAAGTGGCATAGATCAAAAATATTCTTTTTAAATAAAGATACATAAACAATAATTTAGCAAATATACAATATCACTGTTTCACAGACTCAACAAGATTCACTCAGTTCTATAATAAGATGCTCATCCCAGGTGAACAAAAGCTTGCGCAGTTAAACAGTCAAATATTGAGGAGCAATGGATAGGGATGGAGAAGGCCAAGGGTATTTAGTGTTTCTAGAGGAAGACTACACAATGCTCAGTCATGTCTATACTGAGATGCTCATCCCAGGTTAACAACTGTTCACACTGAATCTTACAGTAAAATATTGAGGTGCAATGTACTAGGATTGGGAGATCAAAGGGTGTTCAGAGTTTCTCGAAAAATATTCCACAATGCTCACTCAGTTCTATGACATTCTCATCCCAGGTGAACAACTGTTCACACAAAGTTTTTAAACCTTAGAGTAAAATATTGAAGTACAATGGACTTGGCTGGAGAGAGTTGAAAGTATTGAGAGATTCTCAAGACTCACTCTATTCTACGATGAGATGCACATCCAAAGCTAACAATAGCTCATAAAAAGCTACATTGAGGAAAGTTTGTTTTGCAGTTGATGAATGAGTTGGAGTTGTAAGTGGCCCAGTAAGCTCTTAGACTCTAGTTGATAGACATGGTGTTCCTAAGAGAGTACCTGTGACTTGCTCATCTTTAAGACCTGTTGGCATGCATTATCTTTAGTTGTTGAAACACAAAGGTCCCAATCATGAACATTTTAATCTAACTTTTGAGGTATTATTTAAAACATTGGAGCATCCGAGTGCTTGGAGTGAAATATTTGCAGAAGAATTAGAATTCTGTACCTATCTACTTATCTGTAATGCACCGTCCCACATCTACCACTCTGCCCTCGAACCTTTGGTTATCAGTTCTCCACAGAAGAGCAGATGGACTCTACACACTTTATAAAATTGGTTTTGCAGCAAAGGCAAATGCTACTGCAGACTTTGTCCAGAAAATGAAGTTAAAAAACATAAACCAAATATACATATGTCAGTGCTACGTAATGGTAAAGATCTAATCCTCGGTGTATTCAATGATTAAGTCAAAAATACCTAAGCATATAGATCTCAGCATTTCCTTCCATCAAATAATGCAATCCATAGAGACTGTGCAATCACGTAACCATCATGGTTATGGAATTTACTATGATGATGTTGACATTGTAAATAGAGTTACGTATCAAAAAGAAACCGGTGTTCAAGATGGCAACTAAAGTGTTTGACCTCATCAAAAACCAAACTTGGAAGGAGCAAACAATGGAAAATTACTTTAATGCCAAAATCTAGGAGGACGTCAATTAGGTTCCTACCATCTATTGAAAAATGTAGATATGGATGTCTTTTTCATTTGTTTCTCAAGCATTAGCAGAAGAAGAAATGGTTTACATATTCTTTGAGTTGGGATCATTTCCTCTCCAGATGTTTGAAGGAGATACCCTGATACAGAACAATCCTGGTGTACCTGAATGGACCATATTCCATGCTTGTGTCAAAGCAAAGACCAACATCACCCAAACAAATATTGGATACTACCCCATGATCCAAGGATCTGCTACTGATTTCAACACAATTTACACCATGATGATACATTTCCATGACTGGATCCTCAAAACATATGAAAAAGACATGTATAGCAAAGCCCAGATGATCATGTAGAGGAATCTAGAACAGTTTTCTAAAGATGAGCTCGAGATGAATGGAATGCATGGGGCAAGGAATTCCATGGGTGATATTGAACATTTCATGGTAGAAGCACTTGACAAGTAAGGTGTTCAATAGTACAAGCAGACATCCTCCAGCTGTCAATTTGTTGCAAATAAATGTGACAGGAATGTTGATTACTGCAGGACGCAAGCCGAACATCTGAGGTTTAGTATTTTGGATGGGAAGAAAAATAATTTCAAAATATATGGGTCAGCCGGGACATTATGAACTCGCTCAAAGGGTGATGTGCGGCTGTACAGAGGAACTAAACCTGGAAAACTAAATAAAGAACATTAACAACAATACCAAAAATTACTAGATAATAGATATACTAGATCTAGTATGTGAGCATACTCAAATTAGATTGGTATAATTAAGGTACAGGGTGTAATTTTTGGCTGACAATACAACACTTATAAGTTAGGTTTACAGAAATAACTGAAAACCATGTTTGCAAATATTTGTACAGTGTTACCAGTAATATGATGAAGCATGGCTTCGAAGCCCAGCGAGGTAGAGGATCTATCCGCGCAGTCGAAATATGGATGACGTCATGGAAACTTGTGAGTGGAATCCCCTTGCATAATTAAAATGCCACGTGACGGGGAAACACCTCCACGAGCGCACGCGGCGGTGAAGGCCCCAACGGCTAGTTGGTTTGCGAGGGAAAGCCGAAAGGGTCGCACATTTGATCTAGATAGGTTCCGTTCGGACCGACCCTACAACTTTACATCAAACGTGTGTGTGTGAATGTATGTGAATGTATATACGTATGTATGTAAGTATATATATATATATATATATATATATATATATATATATATATATATATATATATATATATATATGTATATATATTTATATATATATATATATATATATATATATATATATATTTTTTACACACACATGTATATATATATATATATTCATATATATATATATATACATATATATATATATATATATATGCAAATATATGTATACATATACAAATGTATAAATAAATATTTATATATTTATATTTATATATTTATATATGTATATATATATACATATATATATATATATTCATTAATATATATATATATATATATATATATATATATATATATATATATATATATATATAAATATATATATTTATATATATATATCTATATATATTTATATATACATGTATATATATATACATATATTTATATATATATTTATGTATACATATATATATATATATATATATATATATATATATATATATATATATATATATATTGATATAAAACTCTATGTATGTATATATATATATATATATATATATATATATATATATATATATATATATATATATATATATATATATATATATATATACATATATATATATATATGTATATATATATATATATATATATATATATATATATATATATATACATATATATATATATACTTACATACATACGTATATACATTCACACATACACACACACACGTTTGATGTAAAGTTGTAGGGTCGGTCCGAACGGAACCTAGATCAGATGTGCGACCCTTTCGGCTATGGGGCGCCGTTTGTAGCATGCACACTTTTGTTGACAGAAGCAAATTTTGTCCAACAAAAGTCACTTTTGTCCAACAAAAGTCACTTTTGTCTGACAAAAGTAATTTTGTCTACGACAAAATTACTTTTGTCAGACAAAAGTTGATTTTGTCAGACAAATGTGACTTTTGTCAGACAAAAGTAATTTTGTCATAGACAAAATTACTTTTGTCTGACAAAAGCAATTTTGTCGAGACAAAAATTGCTTCTGTCAACAAAAGTAATTTTGTCATAGACAAAATTACTTTTGTCGAGACAAAATTACTTTTGTCGAGACAAAATTACTTTTGTCGAGACAAAATTACTTTTGTGCTACACTTGGCGAGACCACTCGCCAAGTGTAGCACTCAGAATTCTGTCCTAGTGCCTTGCATCGTTAATAGAGGGCCTATAGACTGGTTGAAGCACTCGCCGACACCATGCACTATCGTTGGGCTGGTACGAACTAATACCGGCCGAGTGTGCTACTGTAAGTTCCCGGGGGTCACTAAGGTATTTAGGGGGGTGCATACGCTCATTATCAAAATTTCAAAATACCCCTAAAGCACTGATTACTGGCCAAAAACGCTCCTTTATTTTAAAAAAACGCTGACTTTTTCCACTAAAAAAACACCCCTTCTTTTATCAAAACACTGACATTGGATGAACGGGAACACGTATTTTAACTTAAGATTTTATAATCCTCTGCCTGTTTAGCGGCAGCAGACTCGGAAGTTCAGACATAAATATAGACAATAACAACATCAGATGCATATTAAAGTAAGGTTCAATATTGTTGAACTACAGACTCGGAAGTCACTAGGCGTCAGAGCCGCGTAAATTTCGTAAGGGGATTTTCATACCCCATTCTTCCTATCTGGGTACAAATAAGTACTACCCTTCGCCGACGGAGATGCGTGATATTCCACACTGCAACTTACACCCGGCGGGGGCACTCAGGGATAGAGCTTGGACCAATATAACTAACTTGTGGTTGCTCATCTAAGGATAGAGGGGGGCCGCACCCGCCGCGTTACGTATTTCGCATAGGAATGGGGTCTTTGTTAAGACCTCCGCATGTCCGCGATTTTGTACAAGAAGGGTACTTATTTGTACCCAGATAGGAAGAATGGGGTATGAAAATCCCCTAACGAAATTTACGCGGCTCTGACGCCTAGTGACTTCCGAGTCTGTAGTTCAACAATATTGAACCTTACTTTAATATGCATCTGATGTTGGTATTGTCTATGTTTATGTCTGAACTTCCGAGTCTGCTGCCGCTAAACAGGCAGAGGATTATAAAATCTAAAGTTAAAATACGTGTTCCCGTTCATCCAATGTCAGTGTTTTGATAAAGGAAGGGGTGTTTTTTTAGTGGAAAAAGTCATCGTTTTTTTTAAATAAAGGAGCGTTTTTGGCCAGAAATCAGTGCTTTAGGGGTATTTTGAAATTTTGATAATGAGCGTATGCACCCCCCTAAATACCTTAGTGACCCCCGGGAACTTACAGTAACACACTCGGCCGGTATTAGTTCGTACCAGCCCAACGATAGTGCATGGTGTCGGCGATTGCTTCAACCAGTCTATAGGCCCTCTATTAACGATGCAAGGCACTAGGACAGAATTCTGAGTGCTACACTTGGCGAGTGGTCTCGCCAAGTGTAGCACAAAAGTAATTTTGTCTCGACAAAAGTAATTTTGTCTATGACAAAATTACTTTTGTTGACAGAAGCAATTTTTGTCAAGACAAAATTGCTTTTGTCAGACAAAAGTAATTTTGTCTATGACAAAATTACTTTTGTCTGACAAAAGTCACTTTTGTCTGACAAAATCAACTTTTGTCTGACAAAAGTAATTTTGTCGTAGACAAAATTTCTTTTTTCATAGACAAAATTACTTTTGTCAGACAAAAGTGACTTTTGTTGGACAAAAGTGACTTTTGTTGGACAAAATTTGCTTCTGTCAACAAAAGTGTGCATGCTACAAACGGCGCCCCATATTCGGCTTTCCCTCGCAAACCAACTAGCCGTTGGGGCCTTCACCGCCGCGTGCGCTCGTGGAGGTGTTTCCCCGTCACGTGGCATTTTAATTATGCAAGGGGATTCCACTCACAAGTTTCCATGACGTCATCCATATTTCGACTGCGCGGATAGATCCTCTACCGCCGACCGAAGCTCTGGGGCGTGATTCCGCGAGAGAGTTTGTGGTTCTCGAAGTCACAAGCTACGCCACTACCCACAAACAGCTCGCCAAAACGACTGTGGTTGTCGCATGCCTGGTTCTCGCCTGTGATTGGACGCCATGTGTCCCCTTTGTAATTCAAGTTTTACGTGTTTTCTATAGTTACCCAAGTACACTTCATTATCATTACCGTGGATTGTTTATATATGTTAAGGCCTACTGAGGACTGAATTATTCAGTGAATAAAAAAATAAATGTCTATCTCCCATCGTTCATAGCGCGAACCACAGTCAACCGCTGTCAATCGTCGGTTGTCGATTTTGAACCAGACTACGTCACTCGGCAAGGTCAAGGTGAGAACCAGGCCAGAAACTGCTCGCGAAAACGACTTTGGGGGGAACCAGAGCATGTGACAATCGACAACCGACGCCGCCGAAACTTGGCCCTGAACATTGCCAGCACTGAAACGTAGTACCGTGGTGGCGCCACTAGTCACCCGGTACGAAAATCTGGTCGATGGATTCTGAAGGCCATCGTAGTGACAGGAGTGAGGTAGGTATTCTCCTGTGTCGGGTGTGCATTACCATTATCCGAGCTTCGCTCGGTATTACCCTATAACAAAATATTTCTAATAATTACACAAGCTGGTGTTAAAATAGTTATTATTGTATTCACTTCGGTCTATTTCGTTTATATTTATGTTATATGCCCACATTTATGACCATCTATTCATCCCTTCATACACAATTTGCACATCGATTTGTCCCTTCATACACAATTTGCACATTCACAATTTACTTTTCACAATTTGCAATTGAGGTCAATATACATACATACCAACTACGATTAATAAATTCAACTAGCAATATGATAATGAATAGATTTCTACCTGCATTGTGTGAAGGGGTCTGCTATTCTTATAGTCAAATTATGATCCCGTTTTATCGCTGATAATAACTCCAAATGGAGATGTGCTAATCTAATACAACTTTTCTATCTCAACTCGTCCGTGTATTGAGTAATTCTCGAAAAGATGTCATGATAATTATATCTCAGAAAATAAACCTCATGAAACCTGTTTTTTGATCTCCAGGGCGCTCTTGCGTTGCAGTCGGGGGTGCTCTGAGATGCATTCTCAGCCTTATCTGAGGCCAAAACGATTGATTCCAGATTTTTACCCTTTTTTGGTGTGCATGGCCGCCTGCCAGTGGCGCACTGTCATTGCGGTGGGGGGTCTGGGGGCCTTGAGCGGCCATCAGAACCCAGAGCGTTCTAGATGCACTGAGATGCATTATCAGCTTTATCTGAGCCCCAAATGAGTGGTCCCAGATGAAAAGTATTTCTGTTTTGAGAATATAATTTACCTTTTTTACCCTTTTTTGTGTTCAGGGCGTTCTGTCCGTGGCACACTGCCATTGCAGCTGGGGGTCTGGGGGCCGCTCAAGGCCTCCAGATTAAGCCAGAGGGTTCTAGATGCCCTGAGATACATTCCTAGCCAGAGGGTTCTAGATGCCCTGAGATGCCTTCCTAGCCAGAGGGTTCTAGATGCCCTGAGATGCATTCCTAGCCAGAGGGTTCTAGATGCCCTGAGATGCATTCCTAGCCAGAGGGTTCTAGATGCCCTGAGATGCATTCCTAGCCAGAGGGTTCTAGATGCCCTGAGATACATTCCTAGCCAGAGGGTTCTAGATGCCTTGAGATGCATTCCTAGCCAGGGGGTTCTAGATGCCCTGAGATACATTCCTAGCCAGAGGGTTCTAGATGCCTTGAGATACATTCCTAGCCAGAGGGTTCTAGATGCCGTGAGATGCATTCCTAGCCAGAGGGTTCTAGATGCCCTGAGATACATTCCTAGCCAGAGGGTTCTAGATGCCCTGAGATGCATTCCTAGCCAGAGGGTTCTAGATGCCCTGAGATACATTCCTAGCCAGAGGGTTCTAGATGCCGTGAGATGCATTCCTAGCCAGAGGGTTCTAGATGCCCTGAGATGCATTCCTAGCCAGAGGGATCTAGATGCCCAGAGATGCATTCCTAGCCAGAGGGTTCTAGATGCCCTGAGATACATTCCTAGCCAGAGGGTTCTAGATGCCGTGAGATGCATTCCTAGCCAGAGGGTTCTAGATGCCCTGAGATACATTCCTAGCCAGAGGGTTCTAGATGCCCTGAGATGCCTTCCTAGCCAGAGGGTTCTAGATGCCCTGAGATGCATTCCTAGCCAGAGGGTTCTAGATGCCCTGAGATGCATTCCTAGCCAGAGGGTTCTAGATGCCCTGAGATGCATTCCTAGCCAGAGGGTTCTAGATGCCCTGAGATACATTCCTAGCCTGAGGGTTCTAGATGCCTTGAGATGCATTCCTAGCCAGAGGGTTCTAGATGCCCTGAGATACATTCCTAGCCAGAGGGTTCTAGATGCCTTGAGATACATTCCTAGCCAGAGGGTTCTAGATGCCGTGAGATGCATTCCTAGCCAGAGGGTTCTAGATGCCCTGAGATACATTCCTAGCCAGAGGGTTCTAGATGCCCTGAGATACATTCCTAGCCAGAGGGTTCTAGATGCCCTGAGATGCATTCCTAGCCAGAGGGTTCTAGATGCCCTGAGATACATTCCTAGCCAGAGGGTTCTAGATGCCGTGAGATGCATTCCTAGCCAGAGGGTTCTAGATGCCCTGAGATGCATTCCTAGCCAGAGGATTCTAGATGCCCAGAGATGCATTCCTAGCCAGAGGGTTCTAGATGCCCTGAGATGCATTCCTAGCCAGAGGGTTCTAGATGCCCTGAGATACATTCCTAGCCAGAGGGTTCTAGATGCCCTGAGTTGCATTCCTAGCCAGAGGGTTCTAGATGCCCTGAGATGCATTCCTAGCTAGAGGGTTCTAGATGCCCTGAGATACATTCCTAGCCAGAGGGTTCTAGATGCCCTGAGATGCATTCCTAGCCAGAGGGTTCTAGATGCCCTGGGATGCATTCCTAGCCAGAGTGTTCTAGATGCCTTGAGATGCATTCCTAGCCAGAGGGTTCTAGATGCCGTGAGATACATTCCTAGCCAGAGGGTTCTAGATGCCCTGAGATGCAGTCCTAGCTAGAGGGTCCTAGATGCCCTGAGATACATTCCTAGCCAGAGGGTTCTAGATGCCCTGAGATGCATTCCTAGCCATCGGGTTCTAGATGCCCTGAGATGCATTCCTAGCCTTATCTGAGTGTCCTAACATTTCTTTACATTAAACTATGTATGACCTCATGTAATAGCCTTTTTGTCTGCACGTATTACCAAATATTAAAGTTGTAGGTTACTGTTTATGCCAGTTGCTTTTCTGGATATTTAAGATAGCTCAAATGATGACGGTTAAAGATGATACGTGCCAAATGTGTATGTTGATATTATCTTTTTGGGAGACATTTAATTTTTTTCTAGCACCCTCTCACATTGCTTTTAGCAACAGTAAAATCTGACCACATTACAAGAGCAATTCCCTTCAAATGATGTCAATGGTTTGTAATGTGTGAATAAAGAAAAACATTCCTTCTTGTAGAATTAACGTTCAATTTTCTTGAAAAGTGTTACCACACCCTTGTCCTTTCCTCAATAGTGCTGACACGTAAACTACCCTAGCCCATTATTTTTCATAGAGCCAGAGCTCAATTCTTTTTTTAGTGATTTTCAGGGCTCAATCAATTTTTTCAAAGAAAATTTCAGGGCACTATCTTTTTCAATTCTATACACATCTTGCGTGTTTACACTGTTATTTGAAGTTTAAACCAAACTAAAAAATAACAATAGTGCATTTTCTGGTATTGATAAATCATTCTCTAGTACTATAAATCATTTTCTTCTATTTGTAAATGTAGTCCTTTATAAGTATTTGAAAGTTAATTATGAATACAAAGACCTCACGTATTAATAATAAAAAAACGATCTGTAAAAATTAAAGTTTCATATTTATTAATATCAGTAAATAACAAATAAAATTCACATCCCTGATAAATTGTTAACGGTGCTTCAGCATGACTTCAAACAAGATCAACGAGCTCCACTTTAGTGTTTAGAAAACACTTCTGAGTTAATGAGGGACGCTACATGATTACTTGATATACCCTCCAAAACAGTTGATGAGTACAATCTGACCTGTGATTGGCCAAAGGAACACTTAATACTCCAAACTTACTGTTCCCCCCCCAAAATTATCATGGGCGAATTCCTGATCTGAGAGACTGTTTTCCGCGTAAATCACCGTCAGCCCCTGGTTGGCTCCAAACAACGCACGTGTCCAATCATGAAGTCACAATTTGGCAACATTGTTACGCGGTATACTCAAAACCTGCACACCCTTATCCGGTTTGATTCAAGTTCTGAATCTTTTTTCCAGCCTAAAACTAGAATGGTAGTAAATGGTTATCTACACCATAGGCCCTTGCAACAGTCTGAAAAAAAAAGAAAATAAAGATTTATTGTGGTGTTTACGTTGATTACTGTTGTCAGCCCCCCCCCCCCCCCCCACCAAACTGACTAAAGAGCGAAGCAAAAGGTATATATATATATTTTTTTTAACCAATGAGAATGCTCGTATATGTTGACAGTTCCGAGCGGCCAAAAACTACTGGCATGGAGGTGCCCTGGGCCATCTCAGGACTTTAGGGCCGTCAAAATCCACTTTCAGTCGGCGGGAGTGCGCCAAATTTTGGTTGTTTGTGAAAGGAGTTGATAATTTACCATTTGAGACCGTAATAAGTAGTTATTTCATACATTTTCTTGTGGTTTCAGCGAGGTGATTTTTCTGCCACCACAGTTTGCTTTATACCTTTCCCTTTGCTCTTTAGTCATTTGTGGGGAAGGGGGGGGGGGGCGTGACAACAGTAATCAACGTAAACACCACAATAAATCTTTATTTTCATTTTTTTTCAGACTGTTGCAAGGGTTTATGTCTACACTCATGATTGCCAGCTTCACGTCTGCTCACCGCACACTAATAATACCGGTATTACAGAATCATGCCAAGGGATACTAGGTTCTTAACTGCAACAAACATGTCACATCTTCTATCAAGCTATGGTCCAGCTGTCCTGTGACGGCCATGCCAAACCATTTTCATTACTGAATATACAACTTTTGTTGAGCACTTGAATTGTTTAGCCATCTATTTTGCTGTATTGTTGCCATCATGAAAAGCCTTGAGCTATTCAAATGGAATGATGACTTTTGGCCTTCCAATTTTAACCATTCCCCTTTTCAGCACAGATTTTATTTGCTAAAGGTTGTTGTAGTTTAGCGTGAACAATGTCCATCATTTCATTAATGCAACATTGAACACGATTGCTGTCCTGTTGAGACCTAACATGATTTAGAATAGCCCCAATCTCTTCAATAGGACTTTCCGGATTCCTGCTGCCCTTTCCAGGTTGGCCAAAATTAAATGTAGGGTAACCACCTTGATTTTCTTCTGCTAAAAGGGGAGCAATCATTATCCAAAATGTTAGATAATTACTAGAAAATCTAATAGATGGTGCTGATTGATAAAAATGTGAGGATATCATTCACAAATATTTATAAATGCACATATTTTCAAATATTAGATGATGATTTATAAATACCAGGATTGTTTCGTAATATCAAAAACTGATTTATTAGTATTTTAAAATCTTTAACAATAGCAAGTATTATTTATTCACGTTCTAGTATTTATAAATCATTTATTAGTATTTGTAAATGTGGTAATTGTGCAACAACAGAAACTGACGTATAAGCATTTGAAATACTACCACAATTTTTATAATCTATAAATCGTTTTTCTTGTGTTTATAAATCATTTTCTGGTATTTATAAATGCATTTTTAATGTGTGTATATGCAGTATTTGCATATACTAGGGACTGGGTTACAAATATTAGAAAATGAATATTAAATACTAAAAAGCCATTCATACATACTTAGATATATATTAATATTAGAACATTTGTATGATTGTCTAATATCAAAAATGCTTTTTCAGTATTTACTTAATTTTCTAGTATTTATAAATTATTTTCTAATATTTTTGAATAACATATGGATTTACAATTCATTATCTAACATTTGTAAATGCAGTCATTCATAATTATCAGGGTGTGATTTATGAATATCAGAAAAGCAATTATGAATACTTGAAATTCTCTTTTAGGGTGCGTACAGCACTTAGGACATTAAATGGCACCTTCTTTATTTACAGCTTGTAGGCATGGAAGGTCAAATGATTTTCTAATATTGATAAATGATTTCTTAACATTAATAAATGATTTCCTAATATTGATGAATGGCATGATTTATTAATATAAATAAATGATTTATTGATATCAAGAAATGATTTATTGATATCAAGAAATGATTTATTGATATTAAGAAATGCGTAGCATTTCTTAATATTAATAAATCATTTCTTAATATCCATAAATCATTTCTTAATATTAATAAATCATTTCTTAATATTAGAAAATCATTTCTTGATACTAAGAAATATTATGATTTCTTAATATTAATAAATTATTTCTTAATATTAATAAATCATTTCTTAATATTAATAAATATTTTCTTAATATTAATAAATGTTGAGCATTTATAAATATAAATGATATTAATAATTTTCTTAATATTAATAAATGATTTTCTAATATTAATAAATGAGCGCCATCTTTTGTTTGCGGAGGGAGTGTTTACATGTGAAATAATGAATACCCCCTACACGTGCCTAGGATAAGCCGGAAGGTTTGACCTTGTTGTCTGTCAGATGTCAATTTCAAGTGTATATTTGATCTCTTTTCCATCTTAATATGATTCCCATAAATAGAGGAATAAATACATGTTAACGGTTGTAATCTGAGAATAGAGTGGTCTCCCTTAAAAAGTAGGTCACCCAAAGATTTTACAATTTTTTTATTTTGGGCATACAATTTCAAAATTCTGATTAAGACAATACTAAAGTATTAATATTGATTTGTTAATAGAATTATATGAACTAAATTCTCCAAAATAATGTACAACTCCCTCTGCCATTTTGAAGCAACTGCCATGTGCTAGGGAGCATTCATTATTTCATAAAGATTTGAATAGTTCACGGTTTCTCCAATATATGTCACTTATTTATTAATATTATTAAATGATTTATCAATATTAATAAATGATATTATAATATCTATAAATCATAGCATTTATCAATATTAGAAAATGATTTATCAATATCAAGAAATGATTTATTAATATTAAATACAGAGCATTTATTTATATTACAGAATGATTTCTTAATATCAATAAATGATTTCTTAATATTAATAAATCATTTTCTATTATTAATTTTAATAAATGCCATGATTTATTAATATTAAGAAATGATTAATCAATATTCAGGAATCTTTTATTAATATTAAGAAATCATTTATTAATATCAAGAAATCATAATTTTAATATTAATTTTAATGTATTTCTTAATATTAATAAATTAATGACTATTTCTTAATTAATCATTTCTTAATATTAATAAATCATTTATTAATATTAAAAAATGCTCTTTTTGTCCACTTAATTTGGCCTTCCAAATGTAGGGGATTGTAACACCCAGTAAACTATATATTTTCTGAAAGATGACCTTTTTTAGCTACATCTCAATTCTACTTTGATTTAACTATTCTTAAATGTCAGGATTTTATTGAGAAAAATGTAAAATGTTATTTTTTATCTATCTATCAATATGCTGGTTAGGTCAAGTATGCAAATTGCCCAACATTTGCAGCTTAGCATCCGACAGTTACGTCCAGTATGGCAGTAAAAAGGTGAATGCTTTGCAGCTACAGTGTCCGAAGCTCATCGCCTCCATGATTACATATCTTCAAGGGCAGCCTTGGGTATCTTTCATAACATGGTCGTTTCAACATATTCCTCATTAGTCAATTGGCGGCCATCATCAGACAATGATGGAAAGCCTAAACTTGACCTTGCTTTATCGTGTAATTCCTTCTGCGCACATTCCGACGCAGTTCGTGACCTGTGTAGTTTAGGTCGTGCTTTTTCGTTTGAATCTATATTGGGCACCAACGTGCTGTATGATGGAGGTCTATGTCCTGGTTCTTTGCTCGCCTGACTATGGCCTGACTTATTAGGGGTAGCGCCATCGCCCTCCACCAAACTGTCAACTTTTTTATCACGCCCTTCAATTATGAAAATTTCGTCACTATCATTTGAGTGCACACTCTCTTCTTCACCTTCCTCGATAAATGGGTGCATACTACGGCGCCGCCACATATCAGTCCCCACAACATCTCCCCTATTCACCATAACATTATTCTTAAACGTCTCCAGGCGCGCGTCGATGTCCCCTAAGTCCATATTTGGTAGTTTATCCACTAATTCCACCTGCAGTATCTGGATACGATATGATTTGATCGCTCGTTCGCGTTCTTTGGTATCGTGTAGATATCTTGACGCTTGTCTGTCACTTTCTTTCCGACTGGTCAAGCCGCTTCTCATGGCCAGGAACGTTAGTAACATAATGAAGAGGCCGAAGACGAGAAGAACCACTAGGATATACTGAAAGGCGCCTTCCTGGTCGTAGCTGCCCGTAGTCGTCGCTGCACTAACTGTGGTTTCATCCAACGCTGGCATGGTCGGGGAGGGTACTAACCCAGTAAAATTTCCTCCAAAGCCTGACATGATTTGTAAAGGTTGTCTCCTCGTTTTAAATGAACATTAAGAACATATAAGCACTTCCCGACGTCTTGTTTCGTATTCAGTTCGTTCATAAGAACACTTCAAACCTTTTCTCCTCTCTAGAAGTTACCTGAGTCCGTTCTAAAGAATCATTTTCAGATGTATGAAGAGTGTTCTGTCTTCTGCTTAATACGAACTCAATCATTCACGTCCTGGAGTTGCTGTTTTCTTGGCCTTAGATTGGCATCGTCGAATTTCCGCTGTGTTTTGTTTAGAGCATTGTTAAACCTTGGTCATAAAGTACATCGCGTGGGAAGAGAATGCTCACCTCATCCAAGATCACTTGTTTTGTCTTCCTACCCCTATCGTGAGTGATATACCTGTACTCCGCTTGAACTGTTTCAGCTGGTTAAACTTGCTTAAAGATGAGAGGAGGCTTGTGCACCGCACTTCCAGTGAAGGGTGAATGTAGACGTGGCCTTAGGCCATATGCCCCTTAGAGGGGCACCCACCCATAATAAGATGAGGGTTAATCAGGCAGTAAAGGTGTTTTCTATTTTTTGTTTTTCTTCACCTGCGAGAACTAGTGTGTTTATCTTCGTCCATAGGTATTATGGTTATATAAAACATCCGTAACTGCTATATATACCACTAAACACATCCGATGGAAAGCTTCTCTACACGCTAGTGGTGCAATTACCTAGTTACAGAGTTTTAACCAGTTCTTCTCCGCAGCCCGCTAGGCCTGATAAATATGGACTTGTCTCGATAGAAGAGCAATATATCGAGATATATTTCATTTTCATTACTTATCCCACAATATTTAATAATCGTTCTTGAGATCTTTTTCCAATACCTCTCTATTTGATAAGTTGCTGTAAACTCTGTAGACATCTGTTCGAGAATATTGAAGGAGGATTGTCAATAGTAAGAAAAAACACGTGTATCCTTCAGTGTTATGTTTTACTCTCACGTTATTATCAACACTTTCATACAATCCCAACGGCAATCGTCAAAGGGAACTCGGTTATGATGGGTTTTAATGCCCGCACTTGCTTGGTATGTCCGAATACCAACCTGCTGCATCCGATCCCAAAAGACTCCAATGTCCATTGAGTAGTAGGTCGATAAAGGGCAGATGGAATGTAGATATATATCTACCCTACCCGACGATCTATCTTCTCGCAATGCTTGACTGATGACTGCCTTATGGAGGGACACTATTTGTGCATCCCTGATCACCGGGTCAAATAACTTGGCCAGCAGAAAAACAACCCACATAGGTAGCATTTAAAGGTTCTCCGTACATTGCACTTCTGTCGCTGATCCTATAGTAATAAATGAGAGTTAGGTTTCTTTGAGGGTATTCTTCTGGACTAGTTTAAAATTCGAACTTTCCACTGCTAATCTGAGAATATCATAGCGGCCATGTTTTGGAAGTAAAGCATGAAAATCTTTGGTTGGCATCCAGTGCCTGTTGGAAGATCTTAAATTGAGACGGAGTAAGATACTGATTGCCTTATTTCCATGCCCCTTTTCTCTAAGCTGCTCGCGGTTTGTGGTAGTAAGCCCGTGCGTTGCTGTGCCCGTCCCCTGACAGGCGAGACCTGTATCAAATCTACAGCTGTACCTAGCTTGCTGCTATATAGCTATGATATATAAATAACTATTATAAAACCTACTTGACAAGTACCATTTGGGGGGCGTGAGCATAAGCCTACCAGAGGCATAGCAAAGGTGCAATGAGACAGTGGGCATGAAAAAGATCGATTGATTGAATTGGGAGTTTATATACGTATATACAGTATAAGGATATATAATATATATATATATATATATATATATATATATATATATATATATATATATATATATATATATATATATATATATATGTGTGTGTGTGTGTGTGTGAGTGTGTGTGTACATACATACATACATGCATACATACATACATATACACTGAGTGACTCCCAATAATAGAGTGTATATATATATATATATATATATATATATATATATATATATATATATATATATATATATATATATATATATATATATATATATATATATATATACATACTAGAAAAGTACACGTCCTGCGGAAGGAAACCATGAAATTTCTTATATTGGCAAACGTATCAGACCACCAATACATCCATGAGAGAGAGCCCCCACCCCCCTCCCTCTCTTTCAGCCCATCTCTATGCCCCGCCCTCTCTTTCTCTCTCTACCCGCCACCTCTCTCTCTCTCTCTCTGTCACCCCCTCTCTCTGTGCCCCTGTCTTACGCTCTGGCCCCTATTTCTCTCTTTCTCTCTCACTGCCCCCTCACACTCTCTCTGCACCACTCTCTCTCTCTCTCTTTGCCCCCTCTCCCTTCCTGTATCACTGCTGCTCTCTCTCTACCTCTCTCTCACTCTGTCCCCTCATTCTCTCTCTCTCGCTGCCCTCTCTCAGCCCCATCCCTATTTCTCTCTGTCCCCCTCTCTCTCAGCCCCCTCTCTCACTTTCACTGTGCCCTCCTCTCTCTCTCTCGCTGCCCTCTCTTCCCCCCCTCTCTCTTTCTCTATGCCCCCTCTCTCTTTCTCTCTCTGTCCACCCTTTCTTTCTCTCTTCCTCAGCCCCCTCTTTCCCTCTGCCCTTCTCTCTCTCTCTGCCCCTCTCTCTCTCTCTCTCTCTCTCTCTCTCTCTCTCTCTCTCTCTCTCTCTGCCCCTGTCTCTCTTTCTCTCTCTCTCTGCCCCTGTCTCTCTTTCTCTCTGGCCATACCTGAGATAATTATATATCTGACAGCATGCACCTTGGTCCTTGAGATCTCCTGGGGTGGTACAGTTGGCCTCTGTGTAAGTGGTCACGGACCTCCCGGAGAGCTGTACGGCTGTAAAATCAGCATTAAAAGCACCTTTTTGATTAAATATTTAAAAATTGTTCAGGGTAAAAACCATCTAGACACACTTGTCCACCAACCGATCAACTCTGATCGAATAGGGGAAACAGGTGTGGCAACGGAGATTGCCGGTTGCAAAGGATGCGGGTCTCCTGAAGACTGCCCGAACGACGTAACTTATTGGGTGTTGCGCGAGTGGTGATCGGACGTCTGAGTGAATCCCAGTAATAAAGAGTATAGTAGTAGTAGTAGTAGTAGTAGTAGTAGTAGTAGTAGTAGTAGTAGTAGTAGTAGTAGTAGTAGTAGTAGTAGCTAGTAGTAGTAGTAGTAGTAGTAGTAGTAGTAGTAGTAGTAGTAGTAGTAGTAGTAGTAGTAATGCAACAGCGGTATGTGTTTCCTCGGGTTACTATCGGGCGTGTAGCAGATTCAAGTCTTCCACCTTTAGGCTGTTTTCTGTTTCCTAAACCAGGAAGTATACACTAGAGTGTACATGATTATATTGCATATCTCTCAGCGTGAATGTACTCTAGGAAATCGCCGTCATTTGCTTCAGCTTCAGGAACAGGGTCAGCCATGAGCATCTTGCAAGGATCTTAGTGTAGTTGATTTCGACAGTGAACCATCTCATTGAAGTAATGCCATTCACAAAATGCGCCAGTGGATGAAAACGATCAGTTCTCTCCACAAACATTCACTTACGTTGTTTTGGGTTTAGTGAACGCATACGCATCCGTCCATCCGATGAAGTGTAATGCGGAATACATGGAGTTGGCAATGTGCTGCAACAATAGTGGCAACTGTCCAGAATGGATTCGACGACTAGCAGGAGCTTATATGGGAAGGTGTAAGCCGCTAAACTTGGATTTTGCAATCTTAACTTTGTCTATCGTCACTTTAGCTGCTATCTTGAGACTAGTTTGTAACTAGCCAGTTGTTATTGTCGGAAAGCACTGCCTAACCATAAGTCCCTGGTAACTTTATATATATAGCTAAATAAGAACACGGACCACCTCCATAGAAGGGTTCCAGAGCAATCTTTTTTATCAGAGCCATTAACGAAACCAACTTTCGCTACCTGGAATGAATGAATGAATGAGGGCTTAAAGGCACATCAGCACATTAGGCTATTTAGTGCCATTAAGTTTTTTTTCGTAAAGTGGTTGTTTGCCATTGTTGAAGAACAATGGCAAAGCATGTGAAAGGAGAAAAAGCGGAAGAAAAAGACAAGAGCCTTCATATCCAAAGAGGACCAAGGGATCTTTTAGATGCATGGTATCAATAGACAGATCCACACATCCCCATTTTTTATAAGGCGAGCAGGGTGTCACGCTGGCGTAGGGTTCCCCGGGAGGTGCCAACTCCTATTGCACACGGTAGGTGTGCACCTTGCGGGGGCGAAACAACTGTTAAAATAGGCACCTGTTCATCTGTTGTGGTTAAGTACAGAACTGTCAGAAAATCTTACCACAAACAACGAGTCCTGTCTATTTTAGTGAGTCTGCATTTGTCTTTGTGGAAGCTGTGATCATGACACGGAAGTCTTATCTGCACCAACACTGCGCGGTAGGGGTGGGTGTAATAAGTGCTAATTGAGCGAAGTTTGCAATTGCCCATATCTACATTATGTTTAATCGGTAAATAGGCACCTAATCTCTGCAGATAACTGCAGGTCTAAAAATCACATTTTACTCTCATTTCGCCCAACAATTGTAAGAGGCGCTGTCAGTCTGGTAGTGAACAAATAGTGAAACCTTCAAAATTGCTACCTACTTAATGATCGCTTAACCAATCCTAGTCTCTGGAGAAATCTTATCGTAGAAAGATCGAAATTTCTCACTAAACGAACGCAAATATACAGAATTGTTATGGTAGGGTCATTAAGTGAATCTTATTCAAAATGATACTGGATATATATTACTTTACTAAATATCAGATCTAGAGAGCTATACATTTTTTGTTCAAGTTAACATATTGAACAAGTAGATAGATAGAATAATCCCACCCAATATCGTGGCACTTGCATCAATGAAGTCTTATTTTTGCTTTTTGGAATTATTTCTATTAAAAAAAAATAATGGAGCATTCCATGCATCTCCCCCTTCAAAATGGTACTAATTATAGCACTTTACCTTTTACGATCATAGATGGAAAACATTTGAACAACTCTCAGCAGGGCGATGAATGAAGGTCTATAAAGGATTAGTGGGAGTCCCCAGAGAATGAATATAGAGTGGGCCTGGACAGGGCTGAACCTGGTGTACACCAAGCCCTTGCTGCACATTACAGTAATATAAGACGTGCCTTCGAGTCCCAGTTCTAATCTCTCTCAGATAGAATTAGTAAATTAGTCTAGTCTTCATTATTTCATGGCAAATTGATTTTTTTTCTTTCGCTGCTTTGGCATTTGCATGATTACACATACAATGATTACACATTGTTTCTTCAATTCCTGGAAAAGAAGTATATACATGAGCACAGCTTTGGGCTCAGAGCCCATATGTGTGTTATTGTCAATATTGGAACTTGCAGTGGTGTACAGTGGTGTACAGTGGCGACATCTATACACAAGTTCTGTAAACGACGTACTCCGCTTCACCAGGCTTCACGTATTCTAAATCTTCTTAAATTTCCCCTCTCAGAGAAGTCATATACATTTCTCATTATCAATACCTAATGCTTTATTAAGAGGTTGATACAATCATGCTTGGTACATGTTTGTGCTGATTAAACCGGCGTAGGTGTTGTAGTTATAAGGTATGCTGTGGGCGGTGTTTACCGTGACTCATAGAATGACGTCATATTTTCCGGGGAATTCCCTCACACGACCACGAAATGTTGCACCATCCCTAATACCAAAAGCAATGGAAAAACCAGCCTCAAAACGGAAAGGGGTTTTTTGATGGGTGGTCCCTGCATTACGGCCATTACTACCAAGCTACCAACATGTCTCCGGTACGTAGAGAAACGCTAAGTGACTGTTTTAAACTATTCGATAATTATTTCCGTACAGATCATGTCGTTCGATGGTGTCACAATGTTTGTGATAAATCACGCGGAACGTGGGATGACTGTTTGCTACAGAGGGAGTGTGACGGTGAGTAATAGAAAATTATAGTTAAAAATAGCAATATCCGTATTAAACGTATTTGTTATCATTATTATTATTGTTATTATTATTATTATTATTATTATTATTATTATCATTATAAGTATTATTATTGTTTATTTATCTATCATTATTATCAAAGGTTTATAAACATGATAAACCTTTGTTATTATCTTTCTAGATTGAAAAGAATTACCATAAATTTGATTATGTGTGTGTGTGTTCTTTATTGACTACGACAAAATGTCATAAACTACAATTCATACAAAATATTATATAATACACTAGAACAATCAAAAAGGAAACAGGAATAAATTTACACACACAAACTGACATACAATCTAAAGGCGATTATACCAAGTAAGTTGACTGTGTTAACTGCTTACGAGATTGATGTTTCCTAATTTTGAGAAAAGGTTATTGATTTTTATTATCATTATTATTATTATTATTATTATTATTATTATTATTATTATTATTATTATTATTATTATTCATTGATTGATTAATTAATTAATTAATTTTATTCTTTCGAATTCAGTATTTATTTGTTAGTATCATCTTTTGAGAAAAGATTATTATTATTATTATTATTATTATTATTATAATTATTAATAATAATAATAAGTATTATTATTACCTTTATTAAATAGTTATTATTTATCTTACTCATTTATATTCATTTATTTTTTTGGTGGTATTATTTTTTTTAGATTACTATCATCATTATTATTATTATTATTATTATTATTATTATTTATATTAATATTATTATCATTATTCATTGATTGATTAATTAATTTTATTCTTTCGAATTCATTATTTATTTGTTAGTATTATCTTTTGAGAAAAGATTATTATTATTGTTATTATTATTATTATTATTGTTATTATTATTAATAATAATAATAATAATAATAATAATATCAATTATTATTATTATTATTACCATTACTATATAATCATTATTTATCTTATTTATTTATATTCATTTTTTTTTTGTTGGTATTATTTTTGAGATGGAAAAATCCGTAGGACAACGAATTAAATTGGTCTGACCTGGGTAGTGTTGAGTTCTACTTTGAAGTCTACTTTCTCTTATTACAGAGTATAGAGGATGCGTAGAGAGGTCCGCTCCGTCACTCGCCCTGTCTGGGACACCCGCTCTGGGTTCAGAGAAAGATGGAGAGGCCATGGATGTTGGTTTGGTGATCGCTTTGGCAAGCGTCGTCACGGGCCTTGCTCTGGTCTGCATCATAATCTTCATATATGCACGTAGGAACAGACGCAATAACAAGGCAAGAGGAGAGCAGCAGAATCACCTAATGTTACCGATAGAGGATGTACAGGAACCCGATGGAAGAGGACTTCCGGAGTCAGGCAACAATAGTCCATGTACGTATGACGAATCAGTGACACCTAGTTATAAACACCTCTGAGATGTGAACACCTATTGTGAATGCAATTTTCTATGTATTCCAAATGCATACATGGAGATAAACTGCCTCCGAGGTTTAAACACCCTTTTTGTAAACATGAAATGCATACATCAAGACCTTATCTGAAAGCATCTGTACCAAACCGTGTTATATTTGTACCAAAACCTATGTGCATTGTGCGTGAAGAAGTAGGTACTTCGATATGCAGGATGCTGCCATACTAAATATAATTTGCGTCCCTTAACCTGATTAATTAACATTTATGCAAATACGTTATCAAACTAGTATATTCGCCCCAACTCGGTGAACAATGGACATGGCAGTTAGCCAGGGTGACATTATATATATATTTTTTATACCTTTTACTGTAAGAAACGTATTCGCTCGCGAGAGGCTCATTTTACTGGATACTAGACTCTCCCACACCGCTTTACTGCGAAAATCGCGCTTTTGAAAGATAACGTGCACGTACCCCTTGACAAGGCAATTCAGTCTTTGTCTCTGAAGTTCCCTTAAAAAGATAAACAAATATTCAAGCCCTTTCGGCCAAACATGCACAGAAACGTGTTTGTTGTTTGTTTATCAAAAACCATTCTCTCACGGGAATGTTTAACTGGCATTCTCTTAATAGAGGTCGCTTTACTTGATCAACTAAAGCGACCTATATTGGCAGAGAATGGTCGGGAGAGGTTGGTCTTATATAATGCGACCTCTATCGGCGGAGAATGCGAGACACGTCCATCAACATCGAACCTCTGATAGATAAAACATCTAAGATCTGTAAAAATCGATTACAAGGTGGGTGACGCGATATGCACTATTATGGGGAGTGGTTCTGGTGTGTACACCTCTGCATCATCTTCGTGCCCATTCCTAAAGACCTTGGTCTGGTAAATTACAACATAAATATATTCTGAAAAGTAGTCACGACGAGTATGTTCATTGCTCAAGTGCAATCTCTCTCTCTCTCTCTCTCTCTCTCTCTCTCTCTCTCTCTCTCTCTCTCTCTCTCTCTCTCCCTCCCTCCCTCCCCCCCCCCCCCCCCCTCTCTCTCTCTCTCTCTCTCTCTCTCTCTCTCTCTCTCTCTCTCTCTCTCTCTCCCTCCCTCCCTCCCTCCCTCCCCTCTCTCTCTCTCTCTCTCTCTCTCTCTCTCTCTCTCTCTCTCTCTCTCTCTCTCTCTCTCTCTCTCTCTCCTCTCTCTCTCTCTCTCTCTCTCTCTCTCTCTCTCTCTCTCTCTCTCTCTCTCTCCCTCCTCCCTCCCTCCCCCCCCCCCCTCTCTCTCTCTCTCTCTCTCTCTCTCTCTCTCTCTCTCTCTCTCTCTCTCTCTCTCTCTCTCTCTCTCTCTCCCTCCCTCCCTCCCTCCCTCACCCTCTCTCTCTCTCTCTCTCTCTCTCTCTCTCTCTCTCTCTCTCTCTCTCTCTCTCTCTCTCTCATCTCACTGCACTCATTGTGCATATTATTTGTTCTAGCTACCGAAAAGGAAATGATACTACACAACGTGAGTCCCCCACTTCCTACTACCAAACGTATGTGGTAGTATCACCAAAAAGACCCATCCTTATGCTTATAGTTTATCTGTAAGAAGCATGTTCTGTGCTTGTAATCGTTGGTTTTGGTAGAGATAAATATGTACATGTAGTTTATCTTTGATTTTAGGGTTTTATTTGGTTTTTGTGTTTGTCTTATAGGTTGGCATGTACTTATGCATGGGTATCTTTCCGTTATGTTTATGTTATGTTTTGTCTCCTTCATTCATTCAACCATCCAAATCAGGAGATTTCACGCGGTTTGCTATCGTGGCTTCTTTTGCGGCATTTTGTTTTGTTCATGGCCACCAGGCGTCATATTATTAGTTTAGCTTAGGAGTGGGCTATTACGAGCTCTAATACCAAACCAGTGGTGCCACTGTCATGTACATTTTCCTGCACTTCCGCTGGTAGCAATGCTTCCTGTTCATATTCGAGGCTGGCTAAGCAGTCAGCGGTTCTTGCAAAATGTTTCTTTTCTGTTTTGGTCACCCTAGAGAAGGTAGTGCCAGACTGTTACATGGACCGGAGATACTTTTCAAAGACCTTGAATTAGAAAACTGTCATCTGAAGTCTGTAATTATCGCACCATGTAGACGACTGTGTGCTAGACAGATGGCCATCTGTACTACTAACGTGATTTTCATGAACAGAGTTCGATAAAGGGAAAGGAAATTATCTGCATTGAAAAGAATGACCATTTCAGAAAATGCGCCTCCTAATGCATCTTTACTTTTATACTCAGAAAGAACAAGGAATTTGTAAATTATATTGCAGTGTGAATTCCAGTACAATAAATATGAATATCTTTGGACATGAACATGAACTTCCTCAATAGCAAACCTACACAAAGACTTTTTCACATTTCTGTCACCATATCTCTGTTTCAACTAACACCCGTTGACCCCTCTTCTCGTTTTGAATAAACATCCTTTTGTAAATTGAGTAGATATTAAATAAGAAAACACTACAACTTCACGAGTTAGCCTAAATATGGCAGAAAAGGTGACGATAATCGAAATTAACCCATATATATCTGGAGTGCACACACGATCTGTTAACTTCAAACGTGCCCCATAAATAACTTTTGAAGAAATGCCCGGACAAGATTTAAATGTTAACTCGGCAGTAACAACTATTTTTGATCGAAGATTTGTCGAAGCATTTATTAGTTATCAAGATATGTTGCCAATGACTTTGGGTTAGGCGGTGCTTTTCGACGGGCACTCCGGTTTTCAGCACCACGTACATCGGGCTAATCCCGAGTTTTCCTAGTACAGCAGAAGTGGCGATAATCAAAATACGAAATTCTAAATCTAAGATATGTCCAAATGTGTCGGAATTGTTACGCCGTCAGTGCGTATCGGTTAAAATGAAAGCAGAATTAATCGAAGATGATTTAAGCGTTGTTATTCTTTATGGTTTGACACATTTGCAAATAGTTCAAATATAGATAACACTCAATTTTAAACATTGTGTTTCTTTATTTTCAGCTGAGCAAGCTATAGGCACAAACTTTAACTGTAATTCCATGGACCGCAAACACTATTACCAGCTTGTGGGTCAGTTGAAGGAAGTGGACGTCACTTCCCCGAAAACAGTAGAGGATGTTGATAACAATGACGCTTTAACAATGGAAACTTACCTGGACTCTTCTGCTCGCACCTGTGTCAAAATAGCCCAGGTACACCCTTTGAACTATCAACAAGGCACAGCACATGTCTGACTGACATCTGACAGTAATGATGAACAAGAGATTTTGCGAGACAGCATGAAGCGTGGATCACAGCATACAGTCATATATCTTCATGTCCAATCTTGGCTCACCATCTTGAGTTCTTAGTTTTGATTACCGTGATCTTGGTTCTCTTCAAGTCCATGTTGATTCCATCCCAGATATACATGTGTTTAAAAGACTTCCCACCATCCACTGTGGAACTCAAGTCAAGCGTCATCCTCTGTAGAACTGCTAGCTGGTCGGGCACACCCAGCGGAAATTGTAAATCTGTACGCTGCGCACTGTTGCCCAATGCCTTTTCAAACATTTCAAATATCACTTAACCCAACATAGGTTATTTCGTAGTGTTAACTCTTACGCTGCTGGTGGTGCTTTGCCAGTACAAAATGATGCAAAAAAAGCTGAAAAATGACTGAGACCTTGGCACATGTGTACTCATCTGAGAGTACTCATCGAGAGCTTTCCAATGAATACCAAGATGACATGGTTTAGATGGTTTTCATAAATTTTTGCATCCTTATCCTTTGGGCGAAAGTAGCCTCAGCATTAAAAGGGTTAAGACCATGTGGACATTCTCGGTACCTTGGCATCACTGGTATGCAGGTTATGATTTGAAATGTGTGTGCAAGTTTTCTGTGGGAAATGTAGTCCACTACCCGCCATGCTCCCAACTCTCAAGTAATTTAGATAGGTTGGAGATTTTTTGCGGTTGTGTTTTATAACCGAGCTTCCCAGACATTAAGTGCAGGAATTAAATGCCGCCACTCTAGCTTGAACACAGAGTCGGGGTCCCTGATACTGTGTATGATAGGTTCATGAAGGTATATACTAATGTGTCTTGCTAATAGATGGAAACACACTTTTACAACCTTCTTAATCTCAAAGTCGCTGCAAAGGATGTTCTTAACGCCTTCGGATTGGATTGTAATATTGTTATATACGTATACTTATTTTTTGCTAGGCAGAGCCACCCTAGTGGCTAGGACGCCCTCCAGTGGTCGGAGGCACGTCAGCTTTAAGTCACTTTACTGTAAGCCCAGAAAAGGCACGCCACTGTACTGTACATCTCAAACTAAGTACAAGTACATTTTCTCTGTATAATTTTTTCATTTCTCTTTTTGTTTTAGTTGCATTAATTGTGTTTTGTTAATTACCAACTCACCTCTTTTGTTACACTGTTTATTTTGTTCTCTACATATAGATATATGATTTTGTAATACCACTTACAGTCAATAAACATGTATATATATATATATATATATATATATATATATATATATATATATATATATATATATATATATATATATATATATATATATATGCATGCGGTACGTTGAAAAGGTAACAGGGTTGACTAAAATATCATATGATCTATTTAGAGATCTGGGAATGTGTATTGCTTAATGGTACTAAGTGATGGATATAGATTGTAACATATGACATTATGAGTATACATGAGGCATGCCGAAAAAGTAAGCTAGTAATATCCAGGAGGTTTGGCTATAGTTCAATTAAAGAATTGGGAGGCAGATCAAGGTATGAATACAGCACTTTGACATGGCTTTGTCACAACATAATACTTGATACCAAGTAAAAGAAGACCTGGGCCCAGGATTCCACACAACGCATCCAGGCTGAGATTCTGTGCAAAGCCTGTAGCTATGGTAATGAAACATTCAGCCAGAAAAACTTAATAAAATCCCTTTACTATTTATGAAAACACAGTGCATATAGAATAGCTGTGCAAGAGTTCACCGGCAGCCCACAGGAAGGCCCAGTTGGGTTCAAAATGTTCATACTATGTATGTTGGTTAATTGACCTCGGAGTAGGAATAGTTACATCGTTTAAAAAAGAAAAGGAAAAATGAATTGATTCTCCATACTTTGCGATTTAGAAATTTAGAAATTTATAATTTATATATTTATAAGATTCCTGGCTATTGTGTTTTAAGTCAGAAATACTTTACATGAACAGATACCGCGTTAACGTCATATCAAACACTTTTATATACATTTACTTTCTGATATACCCTAATGCCAGTACTTGCTACAATTTACCAACGGGAATATTATCTAAATGTTCAAGGGTTTCAGCTATTTATACTACTGTACATATCATTAAAACACTAGACATTGCAATGGTTGTTGTTTGTGTATCGTTCATAAGTGTAAACAAGGTTATTAGTTTCTGCAAAGTTCCCATTCCCCTCAGAGAATACAAACCAGGCTGTGGTTTTGTCAGTGCTCTATAGATGGCCCATATGGTTTCACATAGACACAACACGGTAAGATAAACCTCAACAAACCTGATCAGTGTGGCCACTTGATACATTAAAACTTTAAGACAGTGGTAGGTAAGTAAATCACACACTACGATAGAGAGGTAGATATGTGTGTCTAAGCGACTATAGGCTCCTAAGTCCTGAAACTGTTTCATCCACACTTAGTTGACTATCTGTATCTGCCTGCTTAACCCTGGTAACAAGATCGACAAGGCACTGTCACGAACTAGAATGGAGAATACCTCAATCAAGCACAGACTCCCGGCACAGAATATCGTGCATTCTCTTACTAACCATAAATTGTGAGAGAATGGAAGAGCTTTCCAGTTGACATACCACGGTCTGTAACCTTGGGGAGCTTCAAAGCAGACCTGGCAAGGTACATCAGTGCATAGACACAAATATTGCGTCTCCGATGTATGTCTCTTAAATTACTAGCTAGCACTCATCACTGTCTGTATTTTCACGAGAAGTTAGGCAGCGTCAACGGAAGAAGAACCAGTGTAGCATTGTCAATGTTGTGGTATCAGCAATGATCAATAGATGGCACTGTATGATGCTCATATCTCTACATGCTAATAAGCGTTGACAAGAACCGTTCTGCATGGTAGGAAGGAACAGGTTTTATGTCGCTTTCAACAGCTTAGGCCATATCGTGACAAGATGGAAAAATGAAACTAGGAAGAAATTCTCGTTTCTGCAGACGGATAAAAGACAGCCCTTCACAAGGTCACAGCATCTTAGTTTTATTAGATAAGAACAGCTAACATCAGCAGCCAATAGTTCTTCATAACGATGTCGTGATTTCGGGACCCACAATTGTAATTTTAATATATTTTAAAAGAATATATTAAGGTCTTTCTAAATACTAGTATATAGACTTTGTTGTCTAAGGCCCAGTAATAAATGAGAAATCATCAAATGAAAACGAACCTATTTTGCCGAGAATCTCAGGAAATCAAAAGTCTGTTCAAGGCGTTTACATGTGATGCTTTCTCCGTGAAACGGGGCCTACAACTACGATTTTAATATACTAGTATCTAAAAAGAACATATTACGGACTTTATATACAATTTGTTGTCTTAAGCCTGCCAAGTTTTCGGCAAATCAGCAAATCATTTCTTACGATTTTAGACAAAAAAAATTCAATGATTATTATTTTTCTGGAACTAGTAGAAGAAAAATATTCTATAAGTTATGAGGAAAAAAAATCTGAACAAAGAAAAAAAATTACATCGTACCGTGCAGGGATCGAACCAACGTTATATCACACCCTGTCGTATACTGTATATCATGGGTGCACCATTATGCAAAGAATCAGTGCCAATAAGATGCAGATTATATAATGTTTTGTGGCCGAGGTGGTAGCCATGGTATATATTAATCGTAATAGCCTCCTCCCTCACATGCACATGCTTCCAACAATAGTAAATCATATTGTTCTATGACGTTCTGGTCGTTGCACCATCCAGAATGTTGCAACAATCTGCTCATGCTAAGTCTAGTTTAGATCTTCATTTAAAGCAAAAAAAACTTGACCACAACATCAGGCTTGCAGCCATTTCAGAGGAGGTAGAGTCACAAAATTTGCAACTCAGTATTAATATATAGATAATAATAATAATAATAATAATGATAATTGATATTTGATATAGCGTCCTTTCCACCTATAATGTTCAAAAGTGCATAGGCAAAGGAAGCTCTGTTAGCACACCTTTTTAAATCAGTGTGTGGTATCTGTGATACGTTCTTAGTGTTTGATCTTAGAGGCCTTACAGTGGCTTGTTTGAGTAACAATTCTCTCAAGTATAGAGGCTCACATGCGTGCATGCATTTGAAAGTCAAACGCAGAATCTTGAACTCGATCTTTTCCGGATGGGCAGCTAGTGAAGATCTTTTAGAACTGGTGTAATGTGGTCATACTTTTTGGAGCCACCAACCACTCTGGCAGCAATGTTTTGGACATTCTGTAGCCTGCATAGTAGCCCGTTGTTAAGTCCATTACAATAGTCTAGGCATGATATCTTGGTTGTATCAGTGTTGGAAATTTTCTTTATTGTTCCAATGTTTCTAAGTTGGTAATTTGCAGACTTGACGCTAATGTTCATACCCGGCGTGCAGCGCCGCAAAAGTGAAACGGCAACAAATGTAACTAACTGAACCTCAGAATAGCAAGTTCATAATATAGGCAAAATTGGATTGCGATGCTTGCGATGCCACAAAGTTAACGACATGTAAAGGCGTATTGATGGAATTACTATTGTTCATTTATTTGAAAAGGCATTAGATTAATAGATCAAAAACAAATTTTGAGCTATTTTGGCGCTCCTTATTGGGTTCTAACGACATTCCAGTGACGCCGAGCCCTTTGGGAGTAGCTAGACAACAGGCGCCATATTTGATTTGGATATTTACCGGCTCGCATGACGAAGGTAGGTAATAATCAGTTTCGGGCCGTATGTAGATATGTGGGGTCATTGATAAACGTGGCCTAGAGGTCCTTTTCAAAGATTTACTCCGGTTGTCAGTCACGTAAATGACAAGACTAAACTTGAAATACCAGGAACGATCCCAAATAGAGTTACGGGATTTCATCAATATAGTTCTCTTTTCAAACTATAACTTTGACTCAAGTCGCCGTGGCGTTATGGCTAGAGCGCCTGCCTACTAGACATGGGATTGCGGGATCGATTCCGTCTGCCCGCAACTACTTACATCTTTTCCATCTGCCAAGTGCTTCGTGTGGTACTTAGAAATGCTACCCACTCTAACTAACGGTGGCATTATTTGTTATTTTACTCTACTTTACTAAAATGAATTGTTGATCAAATCCGCTGATCACAGAGAGAATGTCTGCCTGAATTGCCGTTCGCTATAAGGGCCGATGACTTAATGTTGGGCCTTGACTAAAATCGATCTTTTATCTTTGAGTTATAATAAACATTTCCACAGTTGTGAAGTTGGGAATTTCTTCGAGAAAATCTATACATGTAGTTTAATGGATGTAAGTAATGCCTAGCCTTCATATAAAAATTGAGCTCTGTGAAGTTTAATGGGTGTAAGTATTAATTTATATCTGTTGATGAAGGAAATGTTCCATTAAGTTCCCTATGACGTTGGTATTGTCACTTGCATGAACACTTGCTGCACATGACTATTACTTAATGCAACTCCCAACCATTTACCTTCTATCTGCCCTTTCACACGTCCCTACGTGCTGATCAGTGCCCTATCCATGTACCTACCACCTGTACTTTGGGCTTGGATCCGTGCGCCCGCCACTCACGTTTTGGGCGCACGGATCCTTACTACATCGACAACTTCTACTCCTCCTGCGGCCTTTAGCGCCATGCCGCAACACTTGCCTTCCCCCTTCTCTGTAATTGTACTGTCCTCCCAGTTCCTCTTTCAACGGGGCCCTATCTGGATGTAATGTAGTACAATCCATAGACTATCAATGTCACCATGCGGTCTAGCCTCCCTCCCAGGTCATATTTAGGTGTACTCTTTGTGGATAGATGGCACTGTGGCATACTAATAAGGGTAGATGGAAATACCGCTAGTACAATCCTCTGGCGTGACAATTGTGTGAATTAAATGGCCAACAGTAGGCCAGAAGCCCTTATGTAGTATAGGTGCAGGCATAGAATTACATAAGAAATATACATGCTTTTAAAGAACATTGGAGTAGGCCTATCCATTGTTCATTTATTTTCAATAAGATAATATTGTTATTTGCCCTTTTGTTATTACACAAAGTGTTACATCTCATCAAGTTATTATCATTACAGAACAGCATTACCATGTCATTTCTTTCCAAGTCTTTTTTATGGAAATGTTACCCCCATATTTACAATCAATACACAAGTGCTGCCTATCTTGTAACATTACAGGTGATTATCCTCACAATGGCGCAATTTAGAGGAGAATTCAGCGGACTTTCTTCCTCCATATTATATCGCAGAAAAAGCATGGTAAAAGACCAGAAAATGCTCAAAAGTTAATGTGATGCAGTTTATTGCTCTTGAGACTGACTAACTTCATTGTTTTAATGAATAACTTAGAATTTGACAATGATTTTACAAAATATTTGTATATAGTTGTTGGATTAGCATTTCTTCATTAATTCATCAATTATTTTCTTAAGTATGCTTTTACCTGCAAGATTTCACAAAAAATGTATGGCTGCTTTTGGTTGCTGTGAGTGTTTAATACTAGTAATGGGTTAATCCGGTCCAATTTTACAGCAGCTTCTTTGTATAAATGCTTTTCATGGCTTCTACAGTAATATCCTGAAGAGATCAAAAGGTTAGAACCGGGAATACTTTCCATCTAGATGTGTCTTTCAGGCGCCACACGTATCCTTGCACAAGGCTGCACATTTATATACCGACCAAGCCAGCCCTCTAACCAGTAGCACAGCGGGAGTTAAACCCCAGTTCGCTTTTTGGGGGCATTATTAAATCATCCATATGTTCTGAAAAGACGACTTTTGAGGAAAAACATTTCATAATCTAATAATCATTCACCTACGGGCTGCAAGAATGTGGGTAACTAGAGGGTGGTGACCTGTTTTGATACATAGAACCGAGATAAATCATGTTGATTTTGTAGCAATTCGTTGTAAACCTAGATCGGCACAACTGTTGCACTATCGGAATGATGTCAAAATGTTAGTTTAGGTCCCGAAACGTAGCCCAGGGTAATCTTCGTTCCGCCTTGTAGTCCTCTCCATCTCAATTCGGCGCCGTCTTTGATTCGCTAACCCTGTCGAGCATGTGTTGGCTTACTGGGTGTCGATATAAACCTAATATCCAGTCCAATTTCTCTTGTTTGTCAACTACTTTCACCATACATGTTGCTTTTGTGACTTTATATGCATGGCCGTGGAACCTGGATATCCAGCTTTTCCTAAGGCCAGTTGCTCGGGAGCTAATCACTGTGCAGAACCGTCCAATTACTTGAAAGATTTGCCCGCAGGGTTGGAGACCCAGCTCGCTTCCGTTTCACCACCCTACCGCGAGGGGGCGCCCGCGTAGGGGCCGATACTATCTGCAGAGATACGCACTCCGCCGCCCGCACACTAACGTCCTATTCTGTAACGGTCCGAATGAACCTCAAGCGGAATGTACTGATTATATTAGATCTTGTGTTACATCGACTCGGACCATCTTTGTGGAAACCATGCGAGAATCTCTTCCCTCCCCTCCCGTAAGGGTAGCAGTGCTAGGCCGGCTTGATCCTAAGCCATATTGAGTGCCTCGCTATTTGGATTAGCAACGGATAACTCGGGCGACTACTGCTGTAGTGAAAGGCGAGATACGAAGCTCGTCGTGGGGATTATTTAGACCTATGCGATGTGTGACGAAAATGGTATGTAGTCTCTTAATTTTCCTTTAAATTTGATTGTTGCCTGGTGTGGGTTTATTAGAAACTTCCTGCTTACTTTCACACACTATCCATATTCTTTTTCAAGATGTTTGAGATGAGGAACCATAAAAATAACGATTTCTACATAAAGGAAACGAAGAATAAGGTTTAAGTGGTTTTGACCAATGCAAAATGGTACAAAATGACATATATATATATATATATATATATATATATATATATATATATATATATATATATATATATATATATATATATATATATATATATATATATATAAATATAGAAGTGAAGAGGGTGTTGCCTATCTTAACTCTTATATGGGTTTGAATGTTTGTTTCCATTCTGTGTACAGCGAAAACGTTTCTGCTAAGATGTTTCTTCAATCCGTGCAAAATCGTGAGGAAAATTAACCTCGCCGCATCATTACTGTCCTGATCACCGTCATCAATGGAAGCATTTTCCTCTTTTTAACTATTGTTCGTTTATCACTAGATTTACTAACAAAGAAGTCATGATCACAATCGACAATATCATAAATATTATCATCGTCGCCATTGTCGTCAGACTGTTGTCAATGCTTTGCTTTTATTATTATTATCATTATTATTATATTATTATTATTATTATCATTATTATTATTATTATCATTATTATTATTATTATTATTATTATTATTATATTATCATTATTATTATCATTATTATCATTATAATTAATATTATTGTTATTATTATCAGTATTATTATTATCATTTACATCCTCATTATCATTATTATTATCATTATTACCATTATTATTATCATTATTATTATTACTATTATCATTATTATTATTAGTGTTATCATTATTATTATTGATAGTATTATTAATATTATTATTATCACCATTATCATTATTAATATCATTATTATCATTGGACTTCGAAAACGTAACTGTTGTATACTTTGATCGGTTTGGATGTTGTCATTTTTCCCTTTATTTTGATCAATATTTTCATTAGTTTTGCCCTATCCAGACGTCTAATGTTATGGTTCTTAGGCAGCTTGCTTTACATCTTTGTACCCTATGAACCCTCTGACATAATCGACATACAGGCCGTATTATATGGATGTCGCATTACACTCTACAAGCCCCTACTGATGCACCTTATTCATATTGCAATATTCACAAGAGGGGCTGAATTGATAGTTACGTATTCGTGAGTGAGGAAATACATGCATTCCTTTGTGAGATGGAGAGCACTTGGTGTTTGGCTATATTGCAATATCCACATGTTGGGCTGAATTGATAGTTACGTATAAGCTCAAACATTCGTTAGAGAAGAAATCCATGCCTTGGTATGTGTGGCGGAAAACACTTGGTAACAGGACAAACAAGGCTGCCGAGACGAACAAATGATGCATGGATCTAACACTTTAGTTTTTGCAATTTAAATGAAACAAAATCAATTTCAATTTCACTTGGAAAGCTTTTATACTGGTCATTTCATACAGGTGGTCTCTTAAGGCTGTGATGCTGGTGACACTCTCAAAATATGACAACTCCTAGTTTAGCACTCCTGTCCCCTTTCTAACAATAGTTATCTAATCCCTGAGGTCTTGGTGTTTCAAATATAAGTTTTCTTTAACTTACCTGCTTGAGCTGACCTCAATATAAACACAATATGACCTACTTTCGTAAGTAAAATTTCCACCAAAATCGCGTGCTGTAAGGTATTCTCTTGCAGGAACTCCAAATTTGCCTTTCAGATACCCTAGCCTACGATATTTAGCAGACATATATGGTATTTATAAATCAAATGAACCTTTATGGACCAAGAAAACCTCATTTGAGGTAAAACACTGTAAAATTGAAACTGTGTTTATATTGAGGTCAGCTCAAGCAGGTAAGTTAAAGAAAACTTATATTTGAAACACCAAGACCTCAGGGATTAGATCACTATTGTTAGAAAGGGGACAGGAGTGCTAGACTAGGAGTTGTCTTATTTTGAGTGTGTCACCAGCATCACAGCCTTAAGTAAGTTGGCTTATATATGATATTCGGTTCGAGTCATTTGAGGCAGTGTTTGGTAGTCACGATTTGGCCTCTATAAGGCAGAGAATGTGACGATAAATTAAATTCAAAATTCCAAGCCTGCACAATCAGATGTGACCTCGTGCACAGTGACCTAGTACTTGATATCTGGGTCACTTTGGCCAAGTATAGTTAAAGGGCAAATGCACCATTGGGATAATTTATGCTAAATGTGTAGTGCCATATGGTATGTGTTAATTGCCCAACTCACAAATCCATTCCTAGTACCTGTTGAAGATGAAATTGCAATTTTCTGTGAAGCCAGGGGCTTCCTGGCCAAAACCATAGGGCGTCCATTTTGTGTAGGTCACATGACCTATCATATCATATTTTTAGCACCACAGGCACTGCTATACTCAGGTGGCTGAGAGCTACAGTCAGTGCAGTTCTCCTACTCATGTTGGAAAATTCGTGAATCATGGTGCTGTGTGCAACAAATGTTTGTAATAGTATGACTGACAGGAATCTTAGTGACAAAAGAACATTTTATACAATCCCTAATCCGAATATACATCCAGTGAAATAACCCAATGCAAGAGGTTGTGAGATAGGTGTTTATATTAACTGTTCAGGAGGGAAATCGCGCTGTTTTGCATGGGGCGCCCGCGGTTGCAAAAATAGGGCTTGTTGTAGTGTGGTTGTGGCGATCCGTGTGCCGAAACTGATGGCCGGCGCACGGATCCAAGACCCAAATTCAGGGCATCACTGGTTGCACACTCCATAATTGTGGAAGTAAACTGTTTGAAATCACTTTGTATGTCTTACAGCAATTCTGACTTTTTTTCATTTAAGTAGCACATGGGGTTCAAACCAGGAATTCAAGAAACACCATCTTAACTCCTGAGTGGTAGCAGGTAGAAAATATCATAACCAAGCGTCCTTAGTCAGCCCATATTCTATGTCATTTCAATATTTACAACTTTTCACTCAAATGACATAATCTCACTACTTGCACAGGTGCATTTAACTAGCTTACAATGGTTCTCATCACCATAACTTAAGTAAATTATCATATTAAGTAAATTACCTTGATTCAGATATTTAAGTAGTTTGATATACTGGCTAGATTTACATTTGATACATCTGACAAAACTTAAAAGAAAGCCAAATCTGATTAGATAAATTAGCCATCCACGCCAATAGAATAACTCTTTTCTAAGGATAAATTCTGATTTAATACATTACTACAAGTTAATGTTCCTATTCCATACTTAAAAACCCTTATAAATCCGTGAAAGGCAGCCAGTAGCGTGTCATGACTGCACGATTCCGGGATAAAGTACATGCAATTACAAGACGAGTGTACAGGCTTGGTACAGTATTTGAATTTGGCGCCAATACTACGCGGTCGATGACGTCACCAATCAGGTCAGCGTGAGTTGCCGGCTTCAATAATTTTCGTGGCAATAGACATTCCTATGGGACATCGGCTCAGGTCTAAATGATTAGGTGTGATTCAATAGATGCCAATGTTTTACTATACTCCCCCCACATGTGCTTGAAGGTCGGACATATTTGTGGTACTATATCTTGTCTCGCATGCACTGCTTTCGTACGCTGTGAGGACTGGTTGCCGTTCGCAGCATATGGTGTGCAGGAGAAATAGTGCACGGAAGATCAGGCGCGCCTGACACGGACATGGGAACCTTTCCATTGAAAAAAACTGCAAGCCCTGCTGATCTAAAACTACATGTAAAAAAATGTGTGTTTTCTGGTATCCGCTTTCTTTCAGGGCAGTAAAGTTAGCCACGTGACCTGGCTAGAAATGATGCTGATATTCCAACTAGTCTAACCCATTTGCTGAGGGTGCCAGTTTCAGAGTTTGCTAATAAGGGAACGGCTTGCAGCCGTATTTAAAGGCACTAAGCGTCCAGAAAAAAGGGATTTAGCAGCACAATGGCTCCACAACATTGGTACTGGATGGAGTGTCAGGAACTTCAAAGTTGCTTCATATTTAAAAGAGTATGCGAGGACCACTTTGAGGCATCCTGCTTCTTGGATGATATGCAGGCAAGACTAATGGGATATTAAGAAAAAAAGTTGAAAAGAGATGCAGTGCCAACAATTTTTGCATTCAAGCAGAATTTAGTGGATGACAGCCATGCCAAAAGAGCAGAAAAACGCACACAGAATTATATTTTTTGAACAGCAAGAAGTCATTTCAATATATATGATTAAACCTACACAATGATTTAAGCCGCAGACAAACAATGTATGGTCAAAAGTGCACTCATTTGTTTGTACTCAAACGCTACTCTATCTTCTACCAATCAGAGTTTTTATTGCAATCGAAAGAACTTCTTTAAGTAATTGCAGGGGGTATCACTATTAGTTATGAACTGAGTGACCTGTCATTTTGAAGCATTTGATTTACTAAATAGATATGTTTTCGTACAGTTAAAACTCAAATTGACTCTTGTACCTGATAGTGGGATTGGATTATTATAGGGGTGTAGACAAACCTAGGGTATATGACAGCCAAATCAAACCATTTTCAAAAGGGTTTGGTATAAGCTCTCCTTCGCCATAACAGTTCTCCTTAACAAGGTTTATTAACAACAAATTAGTAAATTTCAGTCATATGTTCAGGCCACCCTTCTAAGATGCATTTGTAGACTCTAAATCATTATCTTGGTGACAGGAAGTAAAATAATATACAGTGTAATCCGGCCCTTGCTAGACTCAATTCCCAAGAGGGCCCGCTTACTGACTCCCGGGTGTTACCATTTCCTCTAAGTGATCAGCACATGTGTATTTCATAGCAATTAGGACATAATGGTTTCTATCCACCAACACAAATCAAATGTAAGAGCCCTTTTCCTTATCAGCTGATAATCCAAACATAAATTTGCCTCGTCAAATCCATTTAGTAAAGGCATTTGTTTTGTTAGCGACAGTTCCATTAAGTTTCACTTTTTCAGACATTTCTTGATAGATTTACCCTAAAATCTGGCTTTATGGGTACATTTCATGACCGTTTTAGTAAATCTTTAGTTCGTAGTCTTAGATATCTGTCCAACATTCAATGGAAACATTTAGAAGTCTTCAATATACCTCACTTTTACTCTGAGATAATGACCCCTGTAGTGACTTCCTGCCAGTGCTATCTCTTGATCGATCAGAGGTTGGTGCTTAAAATGTGTAGCCCTGTCCTGATAATGGAAGCCTCCATGGCCAGCCTCAGGCATGGTTTTTACCCACTTTCATAAGCCATAACTGAGGAGTGCAGAGGTGGACAGACTTGTGGATGGTCTTATTTGAAAGGTGACGTGTATACGCTCATCTTGAACTTAAATCATTCCGATGGTGCATTTGCCCTTTAAGGTTAAGGTGCCCTTGCTGGACATTTTTTTATATACAAAAGATGGCAACACTCATCATAAATTATAGGACACAGACAAATTATAAATATTAAATTGTGGATAGTTTGTGAATGCCTCAAGGCATGTGCGCATGTGAACAACTGTTAAACATTGAGGATATATCTATTTGCATTTTTGGCAAATAAGAAAGATCTGGCGGTTGTGATTTATCACATTTGGGGAAATACCCTTATTATCGTCGCAATAATTTCGCATTTTATGTCGCGCTGTTCAGTCATTATGGTAGTGCATACACACACACTGAATCTGCTGTCCCTACGGAAGCACCTTAAAGGTTGGCAGAATGTCGAGTTTACTGGAGAAGGCACGAGCTCATCATGGTGCATCTAGGGTTAAGCCGTGGATAGGGGGAGAAGTGGGAAGGCTGATGGGGAGAAGATAGAAACAAGTCGCACACGACATCTCTCGCCTACGTGGGAGCGATCTAGAGAGATTGTTAGCGATAATTACCTTTGGAAAAACACAGAACTGCACTCCGCTCATTGCAGCTTCCCCATTAGATCTAGTACAGTGGAAATGGGTACCCACCATTTTTTCTGTAGCAGGTAAATGATAACGGAGGATGTATAAAAGTGCCATAGAAAACAGTGGGCAACGAAACTCAAAACCTGTTCCGAAACAAGCCCTTAGTATTATTTGAATTGACAAAATACTTATTCATGTGCTGATTATCCTGGTAATTATGTGAATTATCGTTATGTGCATCAGGGTGCCTTACGGTGTCTTCTAGATAGATACATCTACTGGCACAGGTTAGTAGAAGTGGGGAGGTAATTCATAATCATCATCATCTGTAACCAAAACTCAATAATACATACACATACATACATACATACATACATACATACGCATGCATGCCTACATATACATATATACACACACTTGAGACCAAGGTTTGTTTACCACCAGCGATACCGGATTATCTCAAATAAGATGGCGAAACGTAAAATCAAATCCACTTTAGAAAATATATCACTCGGGTACTAGAATATTGAGTTTGGTTGCTAATTAATGATGTTCATTCAGTGCCTGTCTTGGGGAAATGGTCGTGGAACACCAAGGCAATCGAGGCCAAATAAAACAACCCGCAAAAAGAGGTGCAGTTCGTAAATACCTCTCGACCAAGGACCGCAACGAGCACAACTTCTAAATGTCTGGCCCCACATCCGCTTAGCCCAAAATAAGAGGGATAAGTAAAACAGCCTGGAATGTATGGGACTCAACAGGGAAAATGCCACTTGCAAAAGAAACGGAGTTAGTAGATACTTCAATGACAAATGAAGCTGAAGTCGTCGACCTAATTATGGCACACCAAAGTGGAAACTATCCAACACTTTGATAAGTTTGCCAAAACTCGAAAATCATGGTAGTAATTTCTTGTATCGTGTACATACGAAAAAATATCGCAATTTTTCACATTCACTTAATGCAGTCCAATTAATATACTAATTCAGATACTGATAACATTTGAAGGCAATCTCGTAAGCCATGCAAGTGCTTGTTTATGACAAAGGTCTCAATTTTCTGGACTAAATATGGAGTTCTGAGCAGTTTCACTAAAAGGTACTATTTGTAATGATTATTACTCTTCAGATAAAATCAAATATACTACCAATACCTTTGTAAAGTTCAAAGGTGATAATAGGGGGTTCTCCAATATCAAAGAAATCTCTGCAAAGGCCCGAAAAGATAATTTTAAGCAATATACTAGCCTCAAAAATTAACCCACTCCACAAAATTCACTATAAGGCAAAGTAAGGCAGGGCACTGAACCACCAGACAGGCTCAACGATGAGGGGGTATTTTACACCCGGAGTACTGAAATACACAAGTGTTTATTTAATTAAGCTCTGACTATTTCAGGATATACCCACTGTTTAGAAGGAACTGGTTAAGGTGGTTGGTGGCGAGCAGCAGAAGAGCCCATAGTGAAGATGTCATCATTATCTTTTCCAATTTTCCATTTGGATGAAGCTGTAAAATGAAAAAAGTTTGACTCTTCGAGGTGTTCACGGGCAGGTCATTGTGATTGAAATTTGCAACCTTTTTCTTAAGCCAATCTTTTTCATGATTTATCATTTGCAAATTGAATGCCACTTTGGCGCCACCTAAGTGGATGGCATGACTGGTGACCCCCTTTTTATTTTGGATTTTCAAAATGGATCTGACAATGATAGCTAATGCAAAGTTTAATGAATTTCCAACTGTGGGGTATGTTCAATGGACTTTTCGAATACCCTACTTTAATGTATTACATATCATAGCATGTGATAGCAATTGCTTTTAGATGGCATATTCAAGAGATTACTTTTTTATTAGTGCATATATAGAATAGAAATTGCTTTCTAAAGCCTTATTATTTCATGAAATAGAAATATACTATTTTGACCATTGCAGATGCTAGTAACTGCTTAGAGGAAGCAGCGAGAGCAAGCCCCTCCTCCTCCACAGCCTCTCCCTCCATCAGGGAATCCAACAATCTGGACATATTCCACGGCTTCCCTGACCTGGAGGACAAAACTACACACAGCCCTGTGCTAGGGGTCACAGAGGAATTTGATAGGACTCAGACCATCGGTGTAGTGGTGCCTGTGGTCGTCTCAGTAGTGATTGTTGTCATCATTATGGTGGTCACAGCTATTCTCTGGAACAATAGAAAAATCAGGAAACTGGAAGAGAGAATGGTAAATGGGAAAAATCACAAAGTGGAGGAGGAGGAGATGGAGGAATTAAATGGCGCAGTTCTTACAGAGAGAGGGAATTCCAATGCAAGTAAGTATACAAGTACCGGTATGTGAAACAAAAAATGTTAGTGCATATCAATAAATGTGAAACCGGAAATGCCAGTGCATGTCAGTAAATGTGTCTATCCTTTTTTAGGAAAACAATTCTCGCCCTTTCAGACCAGAATCAAGAAAAAATATTCTGGCCCAGAAAGGTTAGAAAAAATAGTCTGACTCTGAGAATTGAGAATTCTAGCTAAGCCAGAGGCGAGAGATATTCTGGCTGTGCTAGAGAAGAAAAATAATTTTAGCCTGCGCCTTAGGATAAAACAATCTGACCCGGTCAAAAAGGATCCCCCCATCCCTCATGATATCAAATTGTCCACCCATAAGATATGTTGTTCTGTTTTTTATTTCAAATGAACGATCATAGAAAATGAATCAGTAAATTAAACATTGACCCGATTGAGCCATCGCATCTCCTATTCTATCCACTTCCATGTATATACGGGACTAGCATTTGATCTGTCAACCATTTCCCCTCCATCCCGTATGTCAAAAAGCTGTTATAACTATTCGCCAGGGCAGTATGCATATGTGTATCTAATTAGTCCAGTCAAATTATGAAATACCTAGAACAAATTGCTACAGAAAGTTTTTTTGCTTTGACTGGTTCATTGGACCTAACTGAACATCATATCAAAAGTTTCCCGAAAGTTACCCCCTCTAAGGGCCCTAATTTGCATAAATTCAAAATGGCCAATATGCCAAATTGGACAATTCACAGATTTCAGGGCCTTGAATTTCAATCAACAAACAATCACACATCAGTTGAATTTACAGGTCTGAATTAGTATGTTATATAGATGCTGTAAACACAAAATATAATTGTAATATTGACCGTTTGGTCAAATATGGTCATTTGAAAATGGCCATCTGACCTCCAATCAGAACCGTTTGGTTATTCACATCAATGATTTTAGGGCCTTGTATTTCCCTGACATAACAATCACTCAGGAGTTAAATCCTCAGATCTGAATAAGTATGTTATATAGATGCTGTAAAAAGAAAATATAATTTTAATATTGACCCTTTGATCAAATAAGGTCATTTGAAAATGGCCATATGATCTTAGATAAGGAGTGTTTTGGTTATTTGTTACCAGTTTGGGGGACCGCATAACTTGGTACCATTTGGGGGGACCACCAATAACCCTTATATTTTGAAAGCCCTGCAACCCCTCTTCAAGTCCCTGCATGATGGACATCTGCATCTGGTAGCTGTTATGAGATATTGACCACCCAAGGTTCTTGTAATGTCCCTTTTTTATGCCAAATTGGACAATTCACTGATTTCAGGACCTTGTATTTCCTGAACTAACCATCATATAGCAGTGATATAATTAGGTCTCAATGAGTATGTTACATAGATGCTGCAGAAAGAAATATTTATTTTAATATTGGCCCGTTGGTCAAACAAGGTCATTTGAAAATGGTCATTTGACCTTCGCTAAGGAGAGTTTCGATTGTTCACATCACAGATTTCAGGGCCTTGTATTTTCTGAACTAACAAGTATATAGCAATTAAATCCTCAGGTCTGAATCAGTATGTTACAAAGATGCTGTAAACATAAAATATAATTATAATATTGACCCTTTGGTCAAACAAGGTCAATTAAAAATGGCCATTTGACCTTAGATACGGCGCATTTTGGTTACCGTATTACCCCGCGTATACCCCACACTTTTATACAGTGCAGCACCTATGTCAAGGAGGGGGTGCGTGTTATCAACAGGTACATAAACCAGAACTTTTTCACATCGATGCCACGGGTGCGGGGACATGTGGGGCAGGGTTGGAAAACACCATTTAAGTACCCCAGGGAGGAAAGTATGGCATATCCATCCATATTTGGATTTTGATTACGTAATAATTAGGGGATAAAAGGGCCTCGGGAGGGTGAATTGAAATTGATACGGATGAACCAGGGGAGCAGATTTGGCACGAGCTGTTGTCTGCTCTTTTGACGAGTGATGTCAACAAATGGGCACAAATCATTATCAATTACAATTTACCATCACAAACCCTTATCAAATTGTAATTGTGTCCTGTTTATTTGTCCTAGACTCGCTCCTCTCAGCTGAAAGACCAGGGCAGGCATATAGCTCTCTGCACTTAATGGCCGGCCAACTCCCCCAGAGCTATGCAAGTATAGAGTAGGGATATTGCCAGGGGAGATGGCCCTTTCATGACAATTTTTAGTCAAATAGGGCAATCTGAAAGTACCTGTTTCACCATGATAAATATGTTTCGGTTGATTTTATCAGTTTTTGCAGATCAATATGTCTTAGATGTATTATATATTTGATACTGTTTATACCCTCACATAATGTATTATGGTACCTGTTAAATTTTCTGATACCAAACTACTTTGTCCAAAAATTGAAATGATGATCAAGTGCTTCCAAAATAGGTTCATTTGCAGACTCGCTGAATGCGACCAATTGGTCAAAAATTTGGATCCAGCCCATAGAGTCACTTTCAAATTTTATTTTTGATAAGAAGAATGACCAGAAAAAATCATACTTCATTATACAGCACGCTTTTAGATATAGCCCTCAAAAAACTGCTATAGTAAGTTGTAAGATATTGATCTGCATAAACTGAGAGAATAGCCAAAATGTATCTTTTTATGATTAAACAGGTACTTTCAAATAACCCTTTTTGACTACCCCTATACATTATGCCTATTGTATACTTGCATTGCCCTGAAAATATTGTTTATCTAGGGTTAAGTACTGCATACATTTAATTCCTGCAGCAATCAAGCGGATGTCTGCAAGTGCCTGGTTGTACAAACACCCATGGATAACATGTCAAAAAGTAAGCCAAGGACATCATTGACCAACGTAGCTTGTGATTCAAAGCTACTTTCAGTTGTGAGGTCATCCATGCCCAGGAAAGTGGGTGGCAATCAGGGGTACAGTTGTGTATTGTGTAGTGCACAGGCTGCCCATGCATTAAATGCAGGAATTAAATGTTGGCACAGTACATTTAGAGCAATTAGCTCCTTCTCTAAGGTAAAAAGACCATATTCAAATGACCGTATTTGACCAAAGGGTCAATATTTAAATCATAGTGTTTTTACGACATCAATGTAACAAACTTGTTCAGACCTGAGGATGCTGTATGATTATTGATTACGTCGGGAAATACAAGGTCCTAAAATCTGTGATGTGAATAACCAAAACTCCCTTTAGCAAAGGTCAAATGGTCATTTTAAATGACGTTATTTGACCAAAGGGTCAATAGTAAAATTGTATTTTCTTTCTGCAGCATCTATGTAACATACATCTTCAGACCCAAGGATTTAGCAACTATATGCCTGATAGTTCAGGAAATACAAGGCCCTGAAATCTGTGAATTGTCCAACTTGGCATAAAAAGGGACATACCCGGCACTAGTACCTTGGGAGCTCAATATCTCAAAACAGCTACCAGCTGCAGATGTCCATCAAGCAGGTACTTGAGGGGTTCATGGGCTTTCAAAATATAAGGGTAATTTGCAGTCCCCCCAACTGGTACCAATTTATGCAATCCCTCCCCCCAACTGATGCAAAATAGCAAAACGCTCCTTATCAAAGATCAAATGGCCATTTTCAAATGACCTTATTTGACCAAAGGGTCAGTATCACAATTATATTTTCTTTTTACAGCATTTATGTAACATACTGATTCAGACCTGGAGATTCAGTTGCTATATGCTTGTTAGTCCAGAAAATACAAGGCCCTGAAATATGTGATGTGAATAACCAAAACTCTCCTTAGCAAAGGTCAAATGGCCATTTTCAAATGACTTTGTTTGACCAAAGGGTCAATATTGAAATAAATATTTCTTTCTGCAGCACCTATGTAACATACTCATTGAGACCTAATGATATCACTGCTATATGATGGTTAGTTCAGGAAATACAAGGCCCTGAAATCAGGGAATTGTCCAATTTGGCTTAAAAAGGGGTTCAAGGGCTTTCAAAATATAAGGGTTATTGGTGGTCCCCCAAAGTGGTACCAAGTTATACCGATATTAGTTTTTTGGGGCTTAGTACAATCTAGGGCAGTTTTCTAATCTTAAACCTTGGTGTTAAAATCTTTTTTGAGTCTCTAGGGTGGCTTCTTTCGTCAGCAACGTTGCAAAAAATGTCCGTTTTTAGCACTTTCTAAACATTTTTGTCCCAAATTTGACCACTAGGATACATTTTCGGAAAATATTTTTTCATAGCAATGTCAAACAACATCTGTAGTACATACATGCCAGCATTGGAGGTTCAACTCTCAAAAACAAAAAAATGCTGAAGAAATCCCCAAAATCATATGTTTTTGGCCATTTTTAGGTGAAAATATGCAAATTAGGGTCCTTAGGGGGGGGTAACTTTCGGGAAACTTTTGATACAATGTTCAGCTAGGTCCAATTAACCAGTCAAAGCAAAAAAATCTTCTGTAGCAATTTGTTCTAGGTTAGGCCATTTTCAGCGTAGATTGACTGGACTAAATGTACGCCTGAAGGCATTCTGACCAGACTGAGAGCCAACGGCTCTAGGTCTGGTCAGGGTGCCCATAATCGCACATTTTATGCACGTACGGTACTGCCAAGGTGAACAATTATTAATGTGTCTACTATTGCTCCCCTAAATAAGTAGTATCTTGTGATTTGATTAAAGGGCAATTACACCGTCAGGCTAATATATGCTGAGAACATACTTTAGTATGTATACTTTACAGTCCCCGTTCGCCTGAATACTGTTTGGCTGCCTTACCTGTGAAATTGCTCTTAATAGGCTGGCGGCCAGGGACCAAATTTTAGAAATTTAATGCGCTGAGAGTCATACAGGCACAACATACCTCATTTGAAAGCTTGAAAGGTCTACTTTAAGATGAGGTATGTTGTGGTGGTCAAATGTGGTAACGTTTTTCTGAAATTTGAGTTGAATTTCATATAGTTAAAAAAAATGAGCAAAAATATGAAAATCTAAAAGTGAGCCTGACCGGTCATTTTTTTTCCAATCTCAACCCCACTTGGTGTGGTCCTCTCAGGTATGTATACAAACAACATGCAGTAATATAATTACTTATCCATTGCTTAATTTGAAAATTTTGCCATTTTGTAAGAAAAAATACACCGTTTTTCGAAATTATTTTTAAGTAAGTTCCTATTGCTTATCATATAAGAACTTCCTATCACTGAAAAGCATCACATCACATGTTTCTTGTGTTTCTACATGATTCCTTTTATATTTAGTACCAAAATTAATACTTTTGCTTGACTGAAGCCAGAGCAGTAAGACTTTGTCTACCTCTACCCCTATTATTGAAATATTGCCGAAAATACTAAAAATGCTTAAAATATTCTGCTATAAATTTAAAAACATTGCAGACCCTCCAGTTACCACCTTGGCTGCTAGATTTACATTCAAGCAATACATTACTGAAGAATTAGGCACCTTACAACATATTTCAGTGTAATAAGGTATACTGGAAGATGCGTATAAACCATATTTAGGTGACATTGACAGTTACACTGGTCAAGTGGGATTCTCCTTTCCACACTATTTAATAAGTACAATAAGGAAAATATAAATGCTGGAAGAAAATTAGTTATACCAACTAATTGGGCCTGTACCTGGTAACAAATCTTCGCTGCCAGCTTAGTTGATTCAGAACAGGAATGGCACTAAGTTCAGCCAGTTTTTTGCGTTCCAGGATTTCATAATTCATCTCCTTCATCCACACCATCATATGAAGTAATGGTATTGCAGCAATCATCAATTGCAGAGCATAAACATAGTTCAGTACATGGCAAGTTTTGTTGATGGCACGTGCAGCATGTTGAACATACTTTCTTTCCCCTGCATCTGCAAATGAGGTCTTGGAGTACTTCCAATACCATAGGGCCTTCATAGAATACTGGCGCTACCATTCCCTCATCCTTCCTCCATCCATGATCCTAAGGAGATCCAGTGTCTTGCATTGCTATGTGGGATGTCATCCAAATTCTTATCTGCCAAGAAGCTCTCCTGACATGCTGTGTGAAACTGGCCTCACAAGGTGGGAGCTTAATTAAGCTGGCATTCTTCTTTGAGGCTAATTTGACCCTAAGATTGTTCAAGTTTTGAATGGCATCTGTGCGCTTTGCCTTTGGATCATACAAGGCTGAAGTGAGCTTTCGTGCTGCTTGAATGGCTGATGCATCATTTTCACTGTTCAGGGTGAGGAGATCAGAGAAATCATCAGGATGGTCATAAATTGCCTTAAATACTGACTTTTTGCCTATTCCGAACAAAGCTGAAGTTGAATCACAACCTGTGAGAGCATGTACAGCAGGCAGGATACTGCTGAATGTTGGAGAAACAGATCGTAATATTAGCGAATCAGACCCACTCGTTAAAGTCGCTAATATTACTTCCACGTTAATATTTCGAACTTTACAATATATGGGGACCCAATCACATTTCATATGGAAGTGGACAGTATTATTCCCATGGTCACTGTACACATTCAACATATGGTATTGTGATGCTATTTAAACATCATGGTGGCTATTAGAGATAGAGCCCCGGGTTCTTCATACTGGGGAGCTTACATTAATGGGTGTCTAAAAGGGGGGTCTGCAAAAGCATGGGTCACAGGGACTTGGGGTTTTGGTGATTGGTGGGATATGCACAGTGAGAAATCTTTAAATGTAGGTTTCCACTATAATGATTACTGTAGAATGACTAATTTTTTTTTTTGTGACAATTTTCCCTAATTTCTCATTTTTGGGTGTTTCCGTTTCTAATATTTCTGCAAAGAGGACATATGTTTTTTTCCGTTTTTAATTTCTCCGTTTTATGTAGACCTTTAATTTTAGTATAGCAGAGAGTAAATATTAATGGCTACCTGCACATGCAGGGCCTTAATTGTAGCAACGCACGTGGCGATGGGACTATAACCAGTCTAGAGACCAGTCCAGAAATAGATCAAGGGCGATGTAATCTGTGAAGTGGCACATAGTTGAGCAGAAGTCACAGCATGATCAGTGGTCATCCAGTGCAATTAGCGATTGTTCCCCGCCACATCAGCGCTCAACAAATAGCATAGTCCCATCTCCCGGGGGATGTAAATTCCCAAAACAGCACTGTCATGCTACCTAAAGTTGGATTCAGGTAGACCCATTGGAAATTCCCCACTAAAACACTACAAAATGGTAGCGAAAAGAGTGGTGGGACTACCTAAAATGGTGGCGAGACTACCTGATTTTGGGTTCAGGTAGCCACACCAGCCTACCTGGTGCTTCTGGGGACAGTCAAGCCCTGCTTGGTAGATTGCAATGAGGGATGACTGCTACCACTCTGAGTAAACGCTGGTCAGACACCTCAGAGATAAAGCTGGGCCAGTCTATTTCACTAAGGTCAGAATTTTCTGTGTTTATTATGTCCGGACATGAACTGTATAGATTTTCCCTGTGTTAATTATTCCCGTTTGATAACATTCGTTTAAAAATGGGAAAATAAAACACACTGAAGAATTAGCCATTCTACAGTACACAGGCGCCCAAGAAAAAAATTCCTTTCATTTTGAGGTATTTCAGTACAGCGTGGGAGCCCTGGTACTTTAGAAATAGTCTGGAACCATCTGTAGACACTTCACTTTCAAGCAGGGTGCGTTTTTCAACCATGCAACCATTCATTCATTCATTCATTTGGGTATATCCTTGTGCTCTTATGACACTACATGCAGTAATGGCTGATCAGTTGTTCGAATTGGCACAGACTGCAGGGCGCATAATCATTCGGTCTCCAGACACAGATGTGTAAGTGCTCACAGTCCACTACTTTCCGAAACTGAAAAGTACTGAGGAACTGTGGATCCAGACAGGTGTAATCAAAAGCACTTCAGACCGTCGATTCATCGCAGTGCACTCTATCTGTCATTCTGTTTCTTCAACATTCAGCAGTATCCTGCCTGCTGTACATGCTCTCGCAGGTTGTGATTCAACTTCAGCTTTGTTCGGAATAGGCAAAAAGTCAGTATTTAAGGCAATTTATGACCATCCTGATGATTTCTCTGATCTCCTCACCCTGAACAGTGAAGATGATGCATCAGCCCTTCAAGCAGCACGAAAGCTCACTTCAGCCTTGTATGATCCAAAGGCAAAGCGCACAGATGCCATTCAAAACTTGAACAATCTTAGGGTCAAATTAGCCTCAAAGAAGAATGCCAGCTTAATTAAGCTCCCACCTTGTGAGGCCAGTTTCACACAGCATGTCAGAAGAGCTTCTTGGCAGATAAGAATTTGGATGACATCCCACATAGCAATGCAAGACACTGGATCTCCTTAGGATCATGGATGGAGGAAGGATGAGGGAATGGTAGCGCCAGTATTCTATGAAGGCCCTATGGTATTGGAAGTACTCCAAGACCTCATTTGCAGATGCAGGGGAAAGAAAGTATGTTCAACATGCTGCACGTGCCATCAACAAAACTTGCCATGTACTGAACTATGTTTATGCTCTGCAATTGATGATTGCTGCAATACCATTACTTCATATGATGGTGTGGATGTAGAAGATGAATTATGAAATCCTGGAACGCAAAAAACTGGCTGAACTTAGTGCCATTCCTGTTCTGAATCAACTAAGCTGACAGCGAAGATTTGTTACCAGGTACAGGCCCAATTAGTTGGTATAACTAATTTTCTTCCAGCATTTATATTTTCCTTATTGTACTTATTAAATAGTGTGGAAAGGAGAATCCCACTTGACCAGTGTAACTGTCAATGTCACCTAAATATGGTTTATACGCATCTTCCAGTATACCTTATTACACTGAAATATGTTGTAAGGTGCCTAATTCTTCAGTAATGTATTGCTTGAATGTAAATCTAGCAGCCAAGGTGGTAACTGGAGGGTCTGCAATGTTTTTAAATTTATAGCAGAATATTTTAGGCATTTTTAGTATTTTCGGCAATATTTCAATAGGGGTAGGGGTAGACAAAGTCTGACTGCGCTGGCTTCAGTCAAGCAAAAGTATCAATTTTGGTACTAAATATAAAAGGAATCGTGTAGAAACACAAGAAACATGTGATGTGATGCTTTTCAGTGATAGGAAGTTCTTATATGATAAGCAATAGGAACTTACTTAAAAATAATTTCGAAAAACGGTGTATTTTTTCTTACAAAATGGCAAAATCTGCAAATAAAGCAATGGATAAGTAATTATATTACTGCATGTTGTTTGTATACATACCTGCGAGGACCACACCAAGTGGGGTTGAGATTGGAAAAAAAATGACCGGTCAGGCTCACTTTTAGATTTTCATATTTTTGCTCATTTTTTTTAACTATATGAAATTCAACTCAAATTTCAGAAAAACGTTACCACATTTGACCACCACAACATACCTCATCTTAAAGTAGACCTTTCAAGCTTTCAAATGAGGTATGTTGTGGCTGCATTAAACTCCTTATTTAAGGCCCTTTTTCCAGATCTGCCGCAGGCCTATGATTGCCACCCCAACTAGCCATTAAGCTCAAGACCATGGGAGCCATTGTATCCTACAATGCACTGCAACTCTACATCTGACAGGCAGTCCAGGTCAGAATAGTTGCACTTCCTGTATCACCCGGCATCACACATGAAACCATGAAAACAATGTTGTGAAAATGGTGATTTGTGCTGTTTATTGGATACTACAACAGATCTGACAGGGGAAATGGAAAGGGAATTTCCTTTTTCTCCATTTCAAACCCAAAGATTAACCCAGAAGAGAAGGATTTAGCAGCAAGATGGCTATTCAACATTGGGACAGAATGGTCAGTGAAAAACTAATCATTTAAGTCATGGAGCCCAAAGAGTTTGTCATGAACACTTTGAGAAGACAATTCCTCTTTAAAGGGTACAATAGAATGGCTAAGAAAGGGAGAGAGATAAAAGTACACTTTACATTTGTTATGGATAAGTTTGCTTCTGCCAAACCCCTTAATTTGCTGATTATTTATTCTACAGCCTCAACATCAGAGTCATATAACTTACCATTTTGGTTGTTTGTATGACAGCTGGGAAAGGGTCGTATCAATTGACTTCCCTTAATAATTTTAAAATCCTAAAACTAGACTTGCAAGGCCATCAGGGAAAGTGTTCCTTAGATTGACAGTACTAGCCAGGTCAATTGCATTACATGTCTGATTGATTAGTACATGCAGTTCCCCAGATTCACTTCCTGCAGTGGTGATAGCATTCAACAAAAGGCATTGAGATGGCTGTTTCCTGAGCACCTGAAGTCCCCAGGGTGTTTTCAAATCTGGGAAGTGCTTGCAATTGTTGTTATCTACCCAACTTACCATTTCCTGCCTTTTAACAACTACAATCTAAATCACTACAAACAAACAATAATTAACAATCAGTGTACTATCTGAATGTTGTCTAGAGCTATGGGAAGGGTAAGTATTTTACTCTTACATCTTAAACTTACAGAATCTAGTGTGTCCATGTAAACTCAATAAATATGTCACATGATCTTTATCAAGTTCCTACTACTAGAAGAAACAGGACACAATGTATTTGGGCGCACTCCCAGCCTGGTAGATGCAGCTGCTGGCTACTGTCGAGGTTGTGCAACTAATCTGTCAGGACCTAGCTTCAAAATGGCCGCCCCCAGATACATGGCAAAACATGACTTTAAACAGCAATAAACTTTTAATATGGGGGTGGGTAGTTGTGGAGTCTTGGATATGAGTAGAGTATACCCTAAGACACTATTTAGGCCCATGTTTTATTCATGGTGGAATTGTCCTTTAATAGTATCTTGTAATTTATAGTGTACAAACCCACAATACCAACTAAACAGGGGAGTTCTTACAAATCTTAAATTTTGCTATTTTTATACTTTTTCATTGGAAATGTCCATGTGATAATTAGTGTGAAATCGAATTTACCCATTTATAAATTTGGAATCTGAGATATCTTGGAATTTTCGGAAGGTTTCTACCTCTGCCATGACAGAATGGTTCTCTGTCCAATGAGTAGTACTGGTACCCACATCTAACACACTGCAACAATGGTGTGTGAAGTGAGAGAGAGAGAACCAGGTGAAAAAAGAGAATCTAGTGGTCACACCAAGATTGTAAGATTGATTTTATTTTAGAATTTCACATATTTCTTCTGAAATAAAACTTTGAAGATGTTTCAAAAATATTTCATATCTCAGCTACCGAAAGAGTAACATACTTACACGCACCCTCATGATATATATTTTAACTCATATTTTTGGAATCCATAGGTGTTGTATTTTCGTTTATTACCCATACCAACTCGTGTTCCATATGTCTGCTTAGTGGCCATATTGTCAGCAATGATTAATTTCCTTGAAACAGCAAAATAGAGACAATAGGGGTAGGGATAACCTTTTAAATGTATGTATGTTTATTGACTATAATTGTACATTACAAAAGCAGACTGTGAAAAATATGGTACATATATATATATATATATATATATATATATATATATATATATATATATATATATATATATATATATATATATACTAGTATATATATATATATATATATATATATATATATATATATATATATATATATATATATATATATATATATATATATATATATATATATATATATATATATATTGCTCCAGGAGCAAAACTGGAATGTGTAATTATATACATGTTCTAGTATTAAAATAATAATAAATTCGATTAGTAACAATACTGTGATTATGTAAGCCTAAATTGATTAAGCCTGAAAGTAGCTTAAAATAGTGTCCAGTTACCAGACATCAAATTGTTACTTGGTGTCTTTACATAAAAGTACGAAACAGCTCTACTGTGTGTAATTAAAGTGTAACTCCACCTTCAAAATTAAAAAAGATATGTTGTAGAGCTCAATGTCACTTTCCTCCTTGATTATAATTGTACTCCGCAAAATTAACTGAGATATTCAAGTTTGTATCTTGCAAAATGCAGCAAATTCACTGCCTCAGCTGGTTCATGGAGGCACCATCTTGGAGCTTATCAGAGACAGGAAGTGACATCATACTGCTACATGCAGGCTGGAGCTCTGAAGCTCTCCAGAACTGAATACACTAGCATATGCTCTTATAAGTATATGATTTGCAAAGAGGAAAGTGGTGTATCAGACAACAAACAGAGGCACTGCAGTGTCTCAGTGTGTACCTATCTATTCTAGAGGTATACCAGGTTCTGTTTGGCAAAAGCAATGAGGGAAAGAGACCTGTTGTAAAAGGGTTATGGATGAGCTTTAGGGCTCAAGAAATTCTACCTGTTTATAAAATGGACTGGCATTTACTATTTCCTACAATGTTCAGACACTGTAATCTTGTGATGAAAGTTTTCAATTTGTAAGCTGTGAGTGTATTGTCAGCGTTAGCCTCTAAGGAATTGACTGCAATACACATTATTCTCAAAGGAATTTAATGTACTCTGGTATCCTAAGCTATATACCCAGGAGGTTAACTGCAATACACATCCTCTGGGCACAACTACTACAAATTGCAGTCAGGCTAGCTACTGTTAGGAAACCACAAGCAAATGAATTACAATTATGAAACCAGAAAGCCAAGAAACCACCTACTGATTGTACTGTAATATTGGTATTTTAATACTAATTCATAATAGCTATTAACTTGATTACTCATTTACAACAGGTAAAAGATTTTATTCATTTAAGCAGAGACATTCGTGGGGACAACATCTATTTGTGTGCCTCATTCTTAGTGGATTTACAGGCAGATATGGAAAACCTCCTTGGCAGTGGCCATTTACTGTGCCACACAAACACATACAATTATATCGATGGTATATTCAACTTATTTTACAAGATGCTAATGCTAATCTACATCTACTTCTAAACTAATGCCTACAGTTTACAGAGAAATACAGCAAATATAACACATTTTGAATTTTGCTATTGACCGTATATTGATCATGTTTCAATGGTACATGCGCTTATTTGGAGAATCATAGTTGCATCCAAAAGCTTGACAATTCACCATCTTTGCGCTCAAGTTGTGAGCTGTCCACAGTCTCAGGGTTCATCTTTCCAAGGGGCAATATGCCCCTAGATTTTGCTGTGGGCTCCTAGATTTTTCAAACTAGGGGCCCAAAATAGTATGTATAATAACCAGAAATCCTATTTTTGGCCAATAGTTTTTGTCAAAAGACCTTTTCTGGCCCCTAGCCTGAAATCTAAGTGTCAGACCCTGGGCCCACTAGAGCTAGCCCCTAAGCTCCCTCACTAGGCAGGAAGTCACAGCATTACATCACACGCATCTAATTAACATCACTAATTAGGCTCCCTCTGAATAAACATGGCAGCCCCCATAAAGTTACCTTTAAATGGTATTATCTCAGTTTATCTGCAGAGTACAATTGTAATCAAGGTGTCCTATGAAAGGTGAGATTGAGCTCTACAACATATCTTTTTAAATTTTGAAGGTGGAGTTACACTTTAAAGACAGTACCATTTGCTTTAAGAAAGTTAAATTTCTATGCCTGTTACGGAAAAGCGGCATGGTTTAAACAGTAACTTTGGTTAAAAAAGACATAGAGCGCAAAGGTCAGAATGAATAAAGGAGGTGATATAGAGAACTTTGGCTGGTTAGCCAACTCCCATCCTATTTCTACGAGCCGTACTGTACATTTTGTGTACATTTGTGGAATCAGTCTTCAAAAACCTATATGCAAGTTCTGGCTGGAACCTTGTTGGGATCTTATCTATAAGCATGTGAAAAGTATTTTCACCCATGTTAAATACCTTTGACTGATACTCAGCTTCTAGATGCGATATGTCAGCAAACATCTTTGCCCTTATTTCTTCGAAATGTGGACAGTGCATAATTAAGTGATCCGTATTCTCAATTGCTAAGTTAAAACATAAGTCACAATATGGCTTTCTTGACTTATCTACCTTATATTGATAATTGTCGCACTTTAAACTACTTGCACCGCATAACAATTTAACCATCGTTTCACAATAGGGTATCAGTTCAGGATATCATATTTCAAATTATAACTTCAGTTATATTAATACACCTTCAACAAGTGAAGTCTGAAAATTGAAATACTGGTTGTCCATTGGGACAATCCTGAGGAACCAGCTTTCGACTCAATACCAACATGTCTTTGATGCTAGTGGTGGGGTAACCAAAGACCCTTTTTTCAGTGTCCAGCTACATATTATTAGTATCAAAACATGATTGGTGTGTTGTAGGGGCTGACTGTATGTTTATTGTTTTGAAAATTGTAAAATTGGCAGCTGTGCTGGCCGATTTAAAACGACATGTAAGTGTATACAAGTGAACGGTAACAAACGTTGAAATAATATCTAAAACATGCCATTCTGGGAAATCTATAGGCAGGTGTTCTTAATGAACCTGTTTTCACATCTGAAGCAAAATATATTCCGTAGTTATCTGTTCTATAGTCATATCGCACTAAACTCAAAGCAGCCAAGCACCAAGGCCACAGATAGAAAGATGTTTCCACAACTGTTTTAGCGAGTCACACAATTGCTAGGGGCTAAAGTTGCATGTCGCTATTTCTAACACTCGCTCCTGGCAACGTACATGTTATTGTGGTGCTTATTGTAGGCTTTATGCATTTACACTCCATGTTGTGTGGCAACCTCTTCTGAACTTTGTACATTTCTTTGTAGACTCTGCACACACTACATGAAATGAATAAGATATCCACAGATCGTTCCTGGTTCATGTTCTTACCAAAGCCATTTTGATTGGCATGACTTCTGTCAATTTCAAAGAGTTTTTACAAACCTCCTATAAAGTATGATTTTTGTCCCAAAGGTACTATGTGGTATGATGATTTCATATTGTCTCACAATCACCTACTCGAGTATGAAGTTTTAATGTAGACTTCCTTCGACAAAAATCTAACTTTTTAGTACCACAAGGTGGATGTTTGATATTATGTCGCATGAAAGCTGATGCATGATAGCACCACGCATAAATCAAGGTACATCGTCAGTTAAATCAAAGTTTAAATAAAAGGAATTAACTAAATAGCAATTTTGATAAGCATACAAATTATTAATTTGAAATACACACATTTGGTAAAAGATCAGTCATTTTTCTAGATAGAAAACAAAGCTTGCAATATTTTGAAAGAAAAATACTTGTATGGAAAAATATAATCGTAATATGTAAAAGTACTGAAAAGATTCGAATTATAGGTTCGTCGAAATGTGCTCACATATAGTTGATTCAAATTTGAAAATACGTGTAAAAACGAAATACATGTATCTAATAACGATCAATCCAACTGTAAGAATCGTTTGGTCTTCTTAAGTACGTTTTTGAATTAAGTAAAAAAGAAATCAATGCATAGAGGTTGTCCGGTTTAGCTACCAAACCTCTGTGAGACTCGTCTCCTGCACGGGTAAAGGTTAACGGGCCTGCACAGGCTCATTACATGCCCGATAAAACAGGCCAAATAACACACAGGCACACAACGAGTCCGTTACGTGCCCGTTGAGCTGTGTTAACGGGCCCATTACGAGGCCGTTACGTGCCTGTTTAGCTGTGTTAACGGGCCCATTACGAGGTCCCAACGGGTGAGTAAATTTAGAATTTCAAAAAAAAGTTGCTACATTTTTTATATTTCATTCTTATGACTTTAGGCAGAGCTGGGGATTGTTCCCAGCAATTATCTCTTCGGCAGTAAAGGCTTTCTGCTACTAGTATGCTGTTTCAATGAGCTTGCCATGCAACCACAGTTAGTATTGCTTTGCTACAGATCTACCAATCAGCAATCAGGGTTTGTGCCTTGTGACCGTTTGTTATATCTCACCTCATAATGACTCGCTAGGTTCCTTAGATTAAGCACTAGCATGCGTCCAATGCGTCTTATACAATAAATGCTGATGCCTGACATTTTATACAGATACCATTTCCACTCTTCCCAATCTGGTATGATGCTTTGTGAGTATCGGAACGAAAAGAAGAATTGCATCAAATATACGATACATATCATCTAAACATTTTCAAAGTTTTAGTTCAGAAATTAACATAATTTTATAAACATTTAGCGTTTATGGTTACAAAACTACACAACCATACAATACATAGTTCTTGGTACGGCCTCCAGATGTCTCAGTATACCCATACTGGCCTGTAAAACAATTGCAATACATATCAATGATAAAATTCTCCACCCCCGTATGGACCCGTAACTTGCCTGTTACCGCAATATAACGCTACAGTCTTTACGTCAGTCTGTCTGTCGTCAAATATCATATTGCCCTCAGCAACAGTCAATAAGACTAATAGTGAAGGTATCTTATGGGACCGTTTATACGGGCACGTTCTCCACGGGTTCTTAACAGGCCTTTACGAACCTGTGGCGGACTCAAAACTGTTTGCCCCCGCACAAGCATGATCATTTCTAACTGTGCAAATCAATTTGTCTTTCAGGTGCACAAGCTAGCAGTTCGAATATTCAAGATAAAAAGGACAGCACGTCTTTCCGTTCTCCTTTAAAGGAAGTGGACGATACTACGAACTCAAACACAATGGAAGACAAAGAAAACAATGACGCTAAAACAACGGTTACCTGCCAGGACTCAAGTGACCACACCTGTGTCAAAATAGCTGAGGTACAACCCTTACAGCATCAACAACAAACAGAGAATGACTGAATTAAATCGATGTTGTTGAGATGATATTTTACAAGTGCATTTCATATCTTCAATTTACGTGTTTATGTAAATCTTCCGGCTGAACTTCGAGCATAACAACCGAATTGATGTGCTATCCTTTCGCAAGTGTGTGTTCTCAAATTGTCAACTTAAATTTTTGAGAAGATTAGTATGTGATAGATCGACTTTTTGATGCAACCGAAATCGTTTCCATCGTCCGGCTCAACCCCGTACGTGCAAGCAAAGGTGTTGAATCAGACACAAGGCGGAGTTTCTCAAGTTTGCGGAAATACTCGATGAGGGACTTCGGTAATCCTACGGATTTCTACGGACTTGACCCGTTTGAGAGATATGAGATGAAAGTTATAAAAACTAAACAAAAAGCAAAGGGTTAAATGAACTAAAGCAACTGTTGACGTGCCACAGCTTAAGGACTTACCTTATGAATTAACACAATAAGCCTTTTTACTTTTCTATGACATGGCCTTTTCTCTTCAGTCGAACTTGGACCAGAGAAGCTAAATTTGGAATTTGTCAGAACAATAACCTTCAAAGTTGAATGCTTTCACTTTTAGGTCTTTCATTTACGTAACATGCAGGAACCTGATGAATGAAGCATAAGAGAACAAATGTACGAAAGAGCATACATGACAAAGAAGAAGAAATAAATTCAATTTTTTCTAACACCTTTTCAAAACGTGTTGGAATTTTTTTTTTTTCGCACGTTTTCCTAAAGTGTTGGAAAGAATGTTTGATTTTTTTCGCACATTTTAGAAAAAAAAGTGTAGGATAAATTGAATCTGTTCTGCCTGTTACGTATGCTCTTTTGTACAAATGGTCAGTTGCAGATGAACAAATCATACGACATGTTCGGTGAAATGAAAAGTCTGCCTGTCGCTGTTTTTTCGGATTGATTGCCGATGTCCGTCTTACTAAGAATGACGAACTCCTCAACACTGCCTTCCAAAACTTGTTCAATGTTGAACATATTGTTGACGTCTTAACTGGAAAAGACAAAGATTTGAATAGCCCAAAAGGAAAAAGAATAAGCGTGCATTATCTGATGAAACCAACTGTATGTTTACTTGTTTAGTGTAATACTGGTTTCACCTTAGATGAGCAACCACAAGGTTTCACTGCACTGGTATGACAACTAAGTAGCATTGCGAAATTTGTCTATGGGCTTCTCACTGCAATTTCAGAACAAAGAGTCAAATGTTTTATTTTGGAAATGTGAAAAAATATCTGCCCCTCCATCTATTGTGTGGAGCCGAAAGGTGGTTAAGACTCATCAAGGTAGAAACCGAATTGATTTACTTTAAGGACACCAGGTGGCGCCAGTAACTGATGGCTTTGGAGATAGGTGTATGTACTTATTACAGCACAGGGGCGGTAAGAAGCACCCGTCATTTCAGCCATTGTCATTTTCCCAGGCTTAGTGGAAAATGACACGAGGAGGGGTCTCTAGTGTGCAGGTCGTCCCATTACAATTCCACTGTAACCTATTGGTTCTAACTTAACCCATTCAAAAATGAGGCGTATGTGCAGTCAGGTACACATTGTCATTGGTACTGCTCTTATAGTACGCAGTACCGGTAACCCCTATGCTGCTGATGACTAATTTTGCCAATACAACCTAATGCAAAAAAGCTGGAAAATTATTGAAACCCTGGCACAGAGGTACTCGTCTGCGATTGATCAGCGAGAGCTATCCAATGAATACTAGACTCTAGTACCAGCCTGACAGGATTTAGATGGTTTTCAAAAAAAATCGTCATTGTGCTTTGGACGAAAGTTGCTTCTGGAGTGAAAGGGTTAAGTAAGGTCTCATTGAATTCTACTCCTGCCGGGTTATCAATTTCTTAATCAATTCGTCATAAATATTTTATTGAGAAGATTAAGATTTGTTGGATTTATAAATCCCCCTCCACGTAGTATAGCGGCCAGTCCCAAAAGGCCCTACAATGCGAAACAACTTACCTCACCGAGTAGCTTTTTTTCTTTGTTTAATAAGAAGATTTGGGATTTATGAAAGGGTGTGCTACCTTCTGGGGACACGGTCTCTTTTTCCCATAGAAACGGTCAAGCTGACCACCCCAGGACTTGCCTTGCGACAAATTTTAGTACAGATATACTGTATTGGAAAAAGATGGGTTTGGGGTGTAAGATTTGACCATAAAAATCTAACAATATCCTTTAGAAACCAGCAAAAAGAGCTACTAGTACTCGGTGAGGTAATCAGCGCTCCTATTTTGGGCTTTTGGCCGCCAGACTAACATACACTTTAAACTATCAGCGAAGAACGTTGTCAAAAGAAAGTTGCCTAAATGCATCACGAGTGACACAATCACTCTTGAACCCGATACAGTTGGATTAAACCTTTTCGTTGTGAGTCCAATTTTGCCTCGATAAAGTTATGATCAAAAGGACTTGAAATCCATCTCAACTTGCCATATTCTAGTAGTGTGTACGACGATGATAGTTGAAGGAGTGTTAGTCAATTAAGGTTACCCCTTTCGAATAATATTGCATTTCATGCTTGATTCACAATCCTCAAGAGATTCAGCGCATCTAGATGTTAATTTTGTGGATGAACTTAGTCTTTGAAAATATGCTATATCACCAATAAGTATTTCACTGATTAGAGCATTTCTGGACAATAAGTCATTACCTAACACGGCTATCTGTATACATAAAGCATCCATGGACATATATTTTAAAGGTCCGTGAAATTAATGAAATGTTTATAGAACAAAATGTTTTTAAAAAAGAACATCCGTTTACTCAACTCTATTAGACCTCATAACTAGCGATTTCAATATATTTCTAATAGTTTTCAACTCTGAAGTTGTTGGTGATTTGTAGCGACATACACTATCTCGCTCCAAACAGTCATCTTTGCAGGGGCGGGTAAGGGCTATAGTGTTATAGGAACAATGAAAGAGGGCATTGTCAAACAAGCTACTGCTCGGTTTCGAGGCATGCGAGGAAACTATCGCTGACTTTGAACTTACGGTAGTTTCCTACGGGTACTCTGTTACCGGTATTTTGGACCACCCTAGGAATAGGGGCCACCGTGATTATCTCGAAGAATATTCAATAATTGTCGGATTGGTAATCAGAGGGTCGCTGGTTCGAATCCCGGCTGCCTCGGGCACTTTGGTCTGTTCTTGAGCAACATAGTTTATCCCATATTGCTTCAGTCTACCCAGCTGTATAATGGGTACCTAGCATAAATAAGGCAGTGCTTAGAGTGTGTGCGCTATATGCTGCCAGTTGCTCTGGAATATCCCCTGGGGGATTGAAATGGTTTCCGTGTGTACAGTGCCTGCTAGGGGAGGAAGGTCGTGTGAGCACTTCGGTGGATACAAGACTCTAAACCGAATACCTTTAATAATTACTGTGATATCTGGGCCATCCTTTTCTCGCCGATGACAATTTCACACACCTGGCCATATTCTCACCCTAAAACATTCTAGCAGACGTATTAAGTGAAAATAAATTAACTGGCTAATCACAATTTTCGCTACATAGCGCAGAAAATGTGGAGATTAATGAAATTCCAATCTCATGTTAATGCTTCGACCAAAAAGCATACACCGAGGATTACACAATAAGAGTCCGGCTCTTAGGAGCTCACCTTGCTGGTCAATGAAACTTTTTCGTTTATTCAGGATCAACTTAAAACCGAACGAAAGAGAATCGAATTTCTCATGATTCTATGACATGAAATATCATGGACCCAGAAATCAAAAAGGCACAACGTTGAAAAACCAATCAGTTATTAACCCTTCTGCATCTTGACCGCATATATGAATTTATATTTTACGCCTCCACGTTCAGGTATCAAAAATGCACCATGCTTTTAGTTCAATATTTTGTACGTAGGTAGCAGCACCATCTAATATTTTCTCTCTCTCCCTGGCCGGTGTAGCCTGCCTTCAAGTTGTCAGCCCCTGTTGGTAGATGGCACTCCGTTATGCTGGTGTGAGTGCTGCATGTACAACTCCCTCTCGTGGAAATAGTATGAACTAAATGATCAACTGAAACTGATTCTGGTGAATGAAAATATACGATTAAGCTTAGATGAATAAAATATTTTTTCATTACAAGCATTATAAAACTTGGTACCAGGCGAAACCAAGCAACTGACTGCAATATCAGATTTTGATAAAAGTTTTTTTTGGTCACAAGAATGGCCAATCCTTGAATTAGCCTAGTTACACACCCGAAAGGTGTTGGGCAGTTTATACAATCATATTAGGTGGTGCATACTTGTGTTGCCTATTGCCACTAACCTGCCTCTCTTCATCTAAGTTTAGACGTAAATAAATTTATGAACTACTGAGGGGCATACTTTGCTACTTGGTTATGTTGTCCTAAATATTACCAGAGAAATGCATCCCCTTGAATCGCAACGCCATAGGCACAGCATGCTAGCACCTAGGGTATGTGCGCCTCGGATTACGCGGTGTAGCCTTGGTCACGTGATCTGATCTGTGCAATTAGCATGCAGCATCCTTTCTAGGTCAGATAGTTGCCAAGGAGATGGGAGGCAGCGACATTTGATGATGCATGGACAGTGCCCGATCCCGGTCTACTCATCTCAGATATTACCAAGGAAAGGATTAGTTGGAACTCAGAGTCACCACTGAAAACTAAAAAAACAAGAGAGACGCCAGTGGCGCCAAGAGATTGTTTGTTGCGTAAATTTTTTTGTTGTTTGATTTTTCAATTTTATGATATTCAGTTTTTTGTTTTTTAATTTTATGTCTATGAAACTTTTAACAAGGGTATGATGTTTCGTTTAGGTGTTTGTTGTGGTTGCTGTGTGATCTATTTGAATAAATATTTGGTCGTGGTCTGAGTAGTATGTTTTTAGAACATTACTTGATGTTCGGATGCTTAGGTTTGTGTATATGTGGTCTATGAGTGTCTGCTGTTTGGTTGTAGCTGTTGTGATGAGCTGTTGAGTTTGTGTGGAGCTGCATATGTCTTTGGACGCTTTTGAGTTTTTGATATGAGGTTTATGTTAAAATCCCCGATAATTGGATTGTTTGATGTGTAATTTTTTTATTGTTAATTTTTTCAATTTTATGTTTTTCCGTTATTCGTAAGTTCCGGCGTCGTAGCGAGGTGAGGGTTCATCGAGCGTCACAGAAACTGTCACGCTCTCCCGCTTCTGCCGGCTGTTGTTGATCTGAGAGTTCAAGTCGTTCTTGGGTATCATGTGGGCATCCTTGGTGGTAGTGGTGGCCACCCTCTCCCCATCGCTCCATGTGGTGTTCTCCTGAATAAACTCCATGAAGCTATTGGCAGCATTCTCCCACTCCTTCTGCAGAATGTAGCTATAGAACTCTCGCTGCAGGTGGAGGTTACACGTGAGTGCCTTGCCGTCCAGATCCTGTCCCACTCCCACGGGCTCGTTACTCCCTAGTGCCTTCCTCTGGCCCTGGGAGGTCTGCTGCACCATGGACTGAGCACCCGATGTGATGCTCTGCACCTTGTAAGTGTCTAGCAGATGCACCGGGGCGTGTTTGACGTTCGGGAGTTTCTGGATGTGAGGTGCACCCTGGGACTGTAGTTTAGCAGGCGAGGAGGGACTGCTCCCGTTGGCACCAGGGGGCGATGTCGACAGCTGGTGGGCCTGGACCTGAGACAGGGCACCTGAGGGGGGCAGGGGGTAATGGTGCCCTGTTACGCGCTGACTGAAGGGGTGCCCCAGAAAGGGCGACATGCCAGGGTGTCCTGCCCCGGGCACTGGGGAATGGTGCCAGGGGGGTAAGAAACCGTACGTCGTTATGAGAGGTCCATGAGGAATACCTGGGTAACCCAACCGTGGTATAGGGTGGGGTAGCGCTGGTCCCTGAAGCCGTGCTGATGAGATGGGTCCCCGTGGGCTGTGTGTAGGGGTGGTGTTGACCTGCATACCCTTCCCCTGGGGTGAGATGGGTCTGGTAGGTGTGGATGGCCCAGGGCGCGTCACTGATACCACTGTATACTGACTGGCCCCAGGACTGCTGCCGCTCCCAGCTACCACCGGGCTTCCACCCCGCTTGTTGTTGGGCGAGATCGCTCCTATTGGGATGGGGGACCGCACCACTGGCGGAGTCTTGACCGGAGAGGAAGGCATCTTGGGTGATACAAATGCAGGGAGATGCTGCCTGGGCCCAAGCACTGGGTTGAAGGGGTATGGGACCGGCATCGGCATCATAGGGTAGAAGCCTGCATACTTCAGGTCTGCTACCTCACTCATGTTGAGAAGAGTTTCTAGGGACAGAACTGCAGGCAGCACTAAACATCAGGTAGACTGAAGGTACATCAGAGAAATTAAATACACCATGCAACCTGAAAAAATAATCATACATACCATCAAAGCAACACAAAAATATCAACACAAAACATATCTCACCAAATGCAATCTTATATTATCACACCGACACAATATCTTCTTTAAACAGTAATGGTTTTGTTTGAGGGACAGTGAAGATTTGCATGGTTTCTATATTTTGTGGATGTGTTTTTATAAATTTGTATATTGAGTGATAGTTTTGTATTGATATTTTTGTATTTATTTCAATTTAATGTATGCTTACTATTTTGGGTTGTCAGGTGAATCAAGTTCCTATGATGCTCTTTGGTGTAGATGCAGTATGATGTCGAAGCCTGTTTCTATGAGTGCTGCCTGCAGTTATGTCCCTTGACACCCTTCTCACCATGAGTGAAAATGCAATCCTGAAGTATGCAGACCATTAACCCTGCCATCCCATGCATTCGCATTACATGCTCTTTGGGCTTATAAGTTTGTGACCAATAAATTATAACAGTACACACTTTTCCTGTCACCCAAAACAATTAAAATCATATCTTTAACTAAAATACAACAACAGTGAGAACGGAAGGGATGGCAGGGTTAAAGGTCTGCTAACTTCAGGACTGCATACTACACTCATGGTGAGAAGGGTATATATACTGACTGCTGATATCGCGATAAAAATATTTACTACTTCCGGTTTTTTCAAAGTTGGTTTTTTACGATTGTGGGGAACAAAAAAATTCCACAAATGGGCAGGATGGATTATTTAGAGTCTGTTTTCTTGAAGTTGAAACTTTTTTTCCGGTTTTAGTGGCGAAATTAATAAGTAAATTTAGAATTTCGCCAGGGTTCCTAAATCAACATTCCAAAAAGCCGTTTTTGCCGTTTTTTTCCGAAGTAGCCAATTTTTTTCAAAAATTACAAATATAACCAACAAGTTATGATAATAGGGTAAAAGCCCTATTTGTTGCGAACACTTTGATGGGTCATTTGTAAATTTTGACCCAGAAACGGCGACGTGACAATTTATTGAAAAAAGTATGTTTTTTGTGTGAAATGCACACAATGCATATCAATGCCGTAACCTCGCTAATGTCAAAACAAGCCATGCACAGTGCCCACTCCTGGTTTACTACCCACAGCACATCAACCTTATACAACTATAAATATGTCAGCCCCAGGTTCACGTTGTAGCCAGAACATATGATCAAACCTGTACAACTAGCATGGATCATCCTTTCAAACAAAGATAGTTGACAAGATCTGAGGGGCAGCGTAATAGAAAATGCAAAATCAAACCCACTCCCAGTCTCCACTCCCGGTCACCAACCCTCAGCTTATACAACCACAAATACATACATATATCCCCTAAACCCCAAGTCCATAGTCACTGCATACTAGTAAAAAAACATACACAGTGCCCAATCCCGGTCTACAACTCTCAACTTACACAGCCATATAAATAAACAACGCCAGTAACACTATCACCATACAACCAACCTACCCCGCCCAGTAAACAAATAACTACAAACTTTAACACTTAACCTCCAATAAAAAAAAATATCTCCGCCCCTCCCCCCTCCACCCACGAAACTAAACAACTTACACCGAAACGAGGGAATCCCCTGCTAACCAACCACTAAAACAACATCACGACTAGGGAATCCCCCAATAACTACGTCATTGCGCGCTACGTCATAGCGACACCGAACTACTACGGAATACACCCACAAAACAAAAATAACTACGCCTTCGCAACTACGACAAACCCAAACAAACGCGACTGCAAGACAACAAGCAAAAAACAAACAAAACAAGACAACGATAACAATATATATATATAATAATAATAATAATAATAATAAAATCTCAAAGCAAACTCAACACAAACATACGCTCCCATACATCATGCACTTCATCAAAACATTCACACCACCATATCACTACGCTTGCAGCCGATAAACGCATGCGCTTCACGAGGCAGTCACGGCAGCCCCATAATACGTGAATGAAAGAGCACGTAAGTAGAAAAATACAATCAAGTTACAAATAGCCGCTCATTGGTTAATAAACCGCGGGAAAGAGTACCACGTGGTGTGACGGTGGACAGTGAGACCGCTCATTGGATAATACACCAGACACAAACCACGTGGTAAGAACCCGCCCAGAACTATAAATAGGCGAAATGGCTGCGATGAAGCGGCAGATCGATCCATAAAAAAAGTCCGATAAAAACGAACTATAAAGTAAACAATATAAATATAATTTTGGATTTTGTTCTTATTAAGACAAAAACACAAAAGGTAAAGTAAATGAAAAAAACATTAGGACCGAAAACACCGCCAATACACACAAGAAATCTTGCGCTAGGGCAAATCAAATCACACCACAAGATCACTACGCATGCAGCCAAAAACCGATTGCGCATGACACAAAAACAGGTCACGAAAAATTAGCATAATAATATATGCGGCGCATGCGCAAACAAATCTAAACGACGCAGCGCCATGGCGACCAACATAACACAGAGATCGACATGACAGGATCCTGAGAGCGAAAAGAAATAAGAAAAAACCAAAGACCCCCAAAAATCTTCCAAATAAAAACAAATAACCAAACAAAACCTCAATTAGTCTCTTAAACACCACCCATATAAGCAAACCCCCGAAACAAAAACTAAAAAAAAGACAACACCACAGAGATAGGTTCGACAAAATCCCAAGGACGGACGTTCTATAAGATATGAGAAATGGCTCCAAATGGCTCCCTGAAAAAAGTAAGACCCGAATAAAACCAAAACTATATGAAAAGAGATGTCCTAAAGGACAATCTCTAAAAATAACTAGTATGAGAATTACAAATTAAAGAAAAACATTCTCAATGGTTGACTGGTGAATCTGAACACTGATCATCATGATCATCAAAAGTGGAAATCAAGCTTGCTGGGCAAAACATATCATTAACCATCAAAAAAAATTGGTGACTTGAAATTTATCTGTTTGAAGGATGAAACATTAAGTTGTTGTCCATATCAAGAACAGAAAACTCATTGTGGCATTTTCTATTTCCTTTACCTTTAGGTTGCTGAAACTGGTTCCTCAAATTGCTAGGTGAGAAAATAAAATATTTGACTTTAGAAAGTGTGGTTTTTATTTCGAAACATCATTGAAATATTTTGAAAGAATTATTAACAATACATTGCACCTTACTTCCTCTTCATGTAGTCAAGATGATATACTTAGTAATACTTGTTTGGCATATGTAATCAAAACCTTATTTTAGTGCTCTCAGTTAAAATACAAATGCTTTCAGTTAAAATACAAATGCATTTGGTAATGTTTTAAATCTAAATTGAAATTTAGCTACCCTGTGTACAAGTTTTATTTTGCGTTTTGTTAGTTTTTTTATTGAAAAAATAGTAAACAATTTGAGTTTACTATATGGGCCAGCCATCACTCAGTATGATGCACGATATGTGACCTGCATGTGACCTACACAAAATGGACGCCCTATGGTTTTGGCCAGGAAGCCCCTGGCTTCACAGAAAATTGCAATATCCTCTTCAACAGGTACTAGGAATGGATTTGTGAGTTGGGCAATTAACACATACCATATGGCACTACATGTTTAGCACAAGTTATCCCAATGGTGCATTTGCCCTTTAATTGTTTTCAGAGGATTTTTCACCCATTTCCCCATGCAACAACCTCTTGGTTCTAATGAAACCAATCTGACCAGTTTCGCTCAATTAGTTAGTGACATTATTTTGTTTTGTTGTGGCATTACCAGAAATCTCAGTCTACACAAGGTTGTCACCATTGTGCATATACTATCATGGAATACAAAAAGTATGATTGATTTTCCTTAACTATCCTTGCTCTAGAAAAGGTTGATACTTGTAACTTGAACACCTCTCTGTTTAGTTAAATATTAAATTCTGTTTTGTTAAATACAAGGACAAGGACACATTCGCTACATGGATCCAACTTGGTTCGTTCTAATAATTTGATATTATAAGATTCACCAACTTACCAAAATATTAAGTAACGCATTTCCTGACAGTTCACACACATTCAAGTTGTCTTATTTTTCATGTTATTAATTCCAGTCAAATTATAGGGATAAGCACAGGGGGGAAAGAAATAACACACAAAAGAAATTGCCATCCACTTCATAACAGTTTATTGCATTAAATGCAACAACAATACAATATTGATATAAACTGTCATAAGTGCTTGTAGTTACAGTTGTTACAAGAACTAAGACTTTGGCTCTCAACTGTAAAACATAAAAGTTGTAGTAAAATTTTAAATGTTGAGGTTAACTTTTAAAAGTTTCTCTCAACTCAATTCTTGTCTTCATAGAATACTTGTGGAAAGAACTGGATTGAGCAACTTTGATTAGAGATATAGTGTATAATTCTCTACTCTTCTAATATCTATGCGCCTTTGCTTCCATGAATATCCCTGGAATATTTCGATTCATGTGCAAATATATGTGTGCTGAAATAAATAGGTTACCATACAACATCAGTACACATATAAATAATGTAAAAACTGACTAGTCTTTTTTTCCGTCTTAACCTGCAGTGGTGACAAATACAAAGTTGTTGGTACAAAAGGGCACTAACCGACAACATACAATGGGCACAAGGCAGACAACTAGAGCTTTAATTACATTCAATACTGTGTGGAAGATGGGCAGACCAGAGTACTGTCACAGCAGTTGAAAAACCTGACATAGTCCTTTAACTGGAAGATTCCCATTTATCATACCATATACATTTAAACATGCATGTTCAGCCTGGCTAGGAGCCTCTTAGTTAGGCTGCAGATGCTGCTGCCAGTGTGCTGTGACGCTGGTACGGCCCGACACAAAACACTGCCACCACCATCTCTTGCCCATGCAAACATCCAAATCATCATCATCATCATGCCTTGTCGTCTAACGCAAGAGAAGACTGGTTTTCTATCTTGGATGGCAGGCAACAACGACCTTCACTCTGACCTTGACCTTGACATGCCCTTATGACACATTTCTCTCCTGGGCAGACTTGAGAGATTTAAAAGTTTACATATTATAGCTATGCAATATGAGACGCCACTACTAGGGACAGCTAGAATACTGGAACTACAACTGACATACAGGTAATATATGTAAGCTTGCCTATTTACAAAGGGTTTTCTCAGATCTAATTTGGAGTCTGCTAACCACCCACATGCTTTGGTCCGAGTGCCAGGTTTCTCTGAGGAAGTATTTACAAAAGAATGCCATGAAACATATGGCACTTGACAATATAAAAATAGTTCAGCACAATCTTCCAATCCAACACACTGTACAGTTCTAGGACTAACTTACAAAATCATGCTGTTTGATCGTTTGCTTTTTTTAAAACTGCTAACAACAATTTTTGTAGAATTCCACTTTGAAAGGATGAATTTTGTTTGCACTAACAATGAAAATGGTTTGGTAATCTTTAACACAAGCTTTGAAAAAATTAACTCAAAAATCTGTTGAACTTTTTATAACTGATAGAACTTCTTTGGCATTACTGTTGTTAGTAGTATTATCTTACAAGTAAATAGTTGTGTCATTCTGAACATGGACGCATGTCCGCAGAAGGAAGCATAATAGTTCAAAATGCTATCTATAGGTGGCACCTAATGCAGTGATGCATTTTTCTACGGTGGGGAGACCAAAGCCTACTTATGAGCACCAAATCCCCACATGAACTAAAATCTTCAAATTTACAACAAACTTAGAAAAATGGCAAGATGGGTTTTCTTGCACTGTGTCATGGTTAAACCTGCTTCAAGTGCTCAAACCAAAGCAGAGGGTCATATATGTCACACAATAATGAGTGTCTCAGTTGAAAACCCTTGGTACAGAAGCACCTATGTGAAATCATTGTGTAAAAGGGTGACAAGCTATTGTACCCTTAGAGTAAATGTGAACAATCCAGCCCATTTCTTCATCATACAATAGCGATAAATGTAAGAATCATTTATAAATTAAATAATATTTTGATTATGTTGTACAATGACTTATTTTTGTATCATTAATGACTGTTTTGTTATGGGTTTACGATACCCAAAATATGACTCTTTATAGATTGGAGTAATACACAATAGTCAATAAATAAATAGTTTGTTCAGAACTTGTATAAAAATGAAAACAAATAAGCTGAACAACAAGTGGCAGCCAGCAGAGCAGCTGTAGAGTTTACACAGAATGTGTTTGGTTATCCATACTGGCTAAATAGTAATATCAAGTTTGGATTTCTGAGGACAGAGATCAGGACAGCGGAAGAACCATTAGAGAACTCCCACAGATGAGATAGAGAGCTAACAACAACAACAATGCTCATCTTCAAAAACAATAGTCACATAACACCACTAGTTAGACCTTAACCATTCATCTAACCCATTACAGGGGGTCTAAAAATAATGCTAATATTTTATGCACAAAATGCTGGTTTAGAAATCATAGAAATGTTGATCTCTGTGATAGACATAGACAACAGCCTATATTAATAGATTTTCAATTAATAGTTTTAGCAAAACTTAGCAAAATTTTCAGACCACCTGGGGAGGCTTTGAAGGGGGTCACTTTAAAGAATGATGAATGCCTTAAATGTATTAACTATGATAAATTTGATCTTAACAATATCAGTCATTTCAGTAAAATAGACAGAAGTATCCTACTTCTTTCAGATTTTCTGCTTTATCAACAAGTTTCATCCAGCATCCCCTAGGATGTTTGTATTTGAGCACCAAGATGATTCAGAAAAACAACACACTTCTTCCACTAAGATATATTGAGATTCGATGTTGTCAATGAGTTGTTTTCAAAATTAGATACTAAATAATAGTACAAAAGAATACAAAAGCACTTTTGAATTTAAAGTGCACACAAGATAAACTCAAAGAATTCAAGTTCTCATGATCCTTCGCCACACCACGATCTCTGTCACAAGTTTTTTTTTTCTTTTTGTTCTTTCTATAGCAGGGTATGAGATAGCTACAAAGAAGTATATATAACTACTACATTATTTATTTACAGGGTATATATTCATATAATCATGTGAAATGAATTGAATCAATCTCTAAAGCTACAATGGTAACTCTTGCAATTGCACATGATTTTGGTATCTTTATACCATGAGCACCTTGTGAGCGGTCAAGGAATCCATACAAAAATCAATTAATCTGTGCTGGTCCTTTATTGAAGCCAGCAGCAGCCTTAACTTTGAACAATTATGTCTGTACATTATGCATGAAGTGAATGAGCCACACTTTTCCGCTGATCCTGACCATGAATGCCTCAAAGCAAACTGTTAGAATTGTCATCATCAGTATCCTTCACAACCTCAGAAGGCAGTTTAAACACACATTGGCAAGCCAATAGAATAGTCACTTAGTTGTGTTCTCCTAATATGCCTTCTAAAAGACAACAATCATTCTGCGAAGAGATCAATTCCAACAATCAACCACGTGTCTATCCCAGAATGCACCATTCCAAGATGGCTCCTTGCTCACAGGTTCATTATGCAGTGTCTTATTCATAACAATGAGAATGCATTACACTCAAAATGAACTTCACTGAGCAAGTGAAGGTAATATCATATCTAAAACTACATGTTTGGCAAGAATAGAACCATGTCTCATCATATGAGGGCTTCAGAGACATGTACATTATGAATGTGAAGACATTAGCCAGCCCCTATCCTAAGGCTGAAATAAGCCATCTTGAAATACTGTATGGTGGGTAGAGCTCATACAGAGACCTCCTTAATTCCCATTAAGAACCTCTTCGTGTAAGAAAATATAAAAACAGAAAACAGAGTATGCATTCATTTTGGAAGGCTGCCGAATAGAAAGACTAGAATTGAAGTTGTTGAGTATTGTGGACAGCGAGTCGTCGTCACGAACCCTGCTCTACAGCTATCTATGGATGAGCCGTGCAAGTCCCTGACACTTCACTCCTTGATGCTTGTCCAACCCAACATTGTTAGCTCGCCTCCTCTTACTCCCCCTCCTCCTCGTCTCCTGAACTCCTCCTCACGATCCTCGCGTCACCGCGCCTCTTGGCTAGTACGGTGCGAACCGCTGATAGCGGCCGGGATATACTGCAGCCTGAAATACAACACACAAACGGCTCAGAACTATATACACATACAGCATGACAACATTCAATAACTTCAGAGTAAGACAAAATCAATGGACAATGAAGGACTCAGCTGAGATAGTGATATTTTTGTGGCTAATCATGATACAAATCAAAGATTTAGTAGAGAATCAATCAAGTCTTTAGGTTAACTACCCACACCCTTGGTAAAAAGCCCAAAATCCATCTCATGGATAAAAGATCACAACCTCGGATTGTTTTACATATAACAACAAATAAATACTTTCTGATACTAAACCAATTAACCATTATATTGAAGTCCCAATGGATGATCTTAACATCTGCTCTAATACAGCAATATTATAGTTTTACTGTCAATAGGGTTGAGGATTCATGTAGACACATATTTATTGTTGGCACAAATGTTCAGAGACTTGAGGGACAGTAAAATTAGTCTAAAGATACTTAGTGTTTCTTCTCCATATTTTACAATTATCAGTTGCCTACTTTGAAATTGAACTCATTCATCTTCTTAACATATAATTCAAGTAACCAGAAATTCCAAGATGTACATTTCAGTATCACAAAAACTGTCCCTATATCTAAGATAATATTGTAAAATAGTACTCACCCCATATCCTGTTACAGGGCCAATACTGTGACCTAAGTATGGGTCTGTGGTATATGCTTCACGTCCATACCTAAAAAATGCCAATCAGAAAAATATGAGCAGCGCTGCCGACGGAGGGGGTGAGGCACAGGATAAATCAAGACAAGATATTAGGTTAATGTAGAACACTCAACTAGCAGTTCCCAAGGTGCACCGAAGACATAATAGAGATTCTTTCCTCCTGCATAACATAAACATGCTCCACTAAAAGAGTTATGCAACAAACTAAATGAAAAACTGAATTTCACATTGTCCAAATGAGCCTGGTATGTACTTCTGTCATGCAGGGAGACAAGGTGTCCAACTTATTAACACTTAATGAAAGGAGAGCTTATTGGCAGTGACTACTATCCCTTATTAATAGCGATATAGAGAACTGACTGCAGTGAGCAACTGGCTGACTAACTGAGTTTCTGCCATACTTAAAATAAATGTATACTTTAGGTACAAGGATAGGGATTGTAAGGAGAGGGATGAAGAAAATAGAGGTGACTTTATAAACATTCTGCATACACATGCTTTGGTTAGTACTGTTGTGTGACGGTGATCATCATCAACATGTCGGTTGAATGCATACAGTAATTAGAACTGAACTAGAACTATCCTATTAAATTATCACACAAGACAAACCTCACATACCCTGCAGCTGCATAAGTAGCTGCTGTGGCTACTGTTGGAATTGCGTATCTTGCAGTTGCGGCATAACCAGCAGCATAAGGCTAGAAAGCAAAAGAGACCAGACATTCAAATACTCTTCTCCAAACCAGGTGACATGAGGGGGAGGGCGGGGCTAATCGAATAACCATGACGTCAGATCAGTCTTTACTACACCTTCCAACTCCTGAATGCATTTCTACAGCAATGGCCAGCAGGTCAACAGAATTAAGGGTTCCCCACGTTATACACACAAGGTGTAAGCAATCAATTAAAGGTATATATTTTTTTATTATAACAGTTCTTTTGGGTGGTGAGGCCGAAAGTCTGAGATGAAGGGATTTCTGTAATAAGCCAGGTGGATGATGATAGGGCAGTGGACTTATATTATCATCGGTGAAGCTACTGGGTTGTAGGTAAGAGTGTAGTCGGTAGTGATGATGAGAAATTTGTGTTGTTTAGCCACATGATTCTGGTCTCGCATTGTGACTGCCATACTGGTCATGCCATAGGAAAAGCACCCTGGAAGACAAGCACTGTATCCATGTTAGGGGACGGCTGTTACCAGGTGTATGAGGTGATTATGGTGACACTTGACGTGTGTGCGCAAGCACTAACATTCAGGTACCCATCTCACCCACTGTTAGTTAGTATGAGCCCAATTAACACGGGTTACACTTTCCAAGTGGTCATGGTGTGGTCATGAGCAGGTAATATACAATCAGGCACAAACAAACATGATCCACTGTTTTACATGTGCAAGGTGCATTGCTAGCACGGTCAATCTCAGACAATTAGCACTGGAAGAATCAAGGGGAGGATCATTAAAAAACACAACAAAGACAACAGGTCATCTCATCAGTTCACTCTAAAAACTCAAAGACATCTTTCAGGCACCATACCATACAAAAATCATTCAGCAACTTAAATCAGACTGTCATATCCAAGCAAAGACATAAAAATTCCATTACAGGGCTACAGCTAATATTCCTTTATTACTTTCTCAAAAGATCTATTGCCAAATTCAGATCCCCCAGAAGAGCTCATACAATTAAGTGAAGTCTTTGGGATTTATTAAGCGGAATAGGTTTTACCCAGGGAGTCAACATACAGCAGTTTAAATGCCAAATAGTGTCTGCTGAATACATCAGGGACACCATAATGGCTGTTCTTTGTCAAATGCAATTTTGCCGATAAGATCAAATGATTGAGGTGCATATTGTACTTCCAATACAATAAACTGCCTTCCTCCCCAATTAAGATAAGAGGAAATTGTTTTTACTATGGGCAATTATTCTTTGAATTGCACACTTTAGGCAGATATATTTTTTGAGAAAATAATAAATATGATCTAATCAGACTTGAAATAGAGTATCTCTCTTTCTGATTATATCAAATGGTCATCTAGGATGTGAAATAGTGTCATTATTCTATAAACAGGCATTCTAATAATTTGTCTGAGATTTAGGTAGCCAGATAAATGTTTGTGTTATTCCAAATAATCTACGACAACCCTAATCCATTAAAGTAAGTCTAAATTTATATCATTAGAAACAGTCAATATTATTTTCAAACTACTACCAGTGGTTACCCATCCCCTTTTCAATGATGACCACATCAGCAAATAAGAGGAAGAAAACCATCACCATAATGATAAAAGTAGTTACAGTGAACTGCCCAGCAAAACATTCAAGAGTTGAAAACTAATTAAGCAGAGTAGAGTTACATTACTGGTAGATGTAAATAATATAGGGAATGAATAAATAAAAGGTTTGAGACTTACACTACTTACAGTCGACACTACCCCCATCTTGTATGGATCAGCTGCATATGCTTGAGCTAAGAAGGGATCTTGGTACCCAACCCTGTAAACATGTGATAATTACAAGAAAATTCTTTTCAATCGGCAACCTAAACTTAGGAAAACCACTCATTGTACGGTGAACATTTTAACACTAGTTTTTTTAGTCATGAAATGATGATTGATTTTTGGCCATTTATTACCTTATTTCATTGAATAATCGTAGGGTGAGAATAGCATAATGTTAAAGAGGGCCATACACCATGCACTAAACAATAACTTGCAGAAACTTTAAACAATCCAGTTTGCATCTTTATGCTGGATGAGTAACAATTACAGAAAAACCTTAATATCAACATCACCACATTCAAAGTTGAAATCTATCTAGAATGGGGAATTCAAGGAACAAAACATGCAATATAAGATCTGGCATGAAATAGGTGCATGCGACACTGTGGATGTTTTGGTAACTCACGCTGTAGCGTATGGCAGTCCTGTGGCAGCTTGTGCTAGGGGTGATGGATGTCTGAATGCGGCGGCAGCTGCAGCGGGGTAGGCAGCTCTCACTCGTCCCCTTGTCAGCGCGGCGCCCCTTAATGCTGCAGCGGGAACCATCGGAACCACTGAAACAACAGCAAAACAAACTTAGAACACAGTCGACATTGGTAGCTTAAGAAAATAGGTCTAACTGAACTCTCACCTGAAAACTTTACCTGTCTGCATGAAGCAGGCCTATCTCCCTATCAGTCCTATCTCCCTAATATAAATGTTATCAAGCAGGCCTATCTTTCTATCTGACAAGTTATAGTCTCTCAGTATTCAGTAACCATTTCCCCCTATATTTTGCCATTTTTGCCTAACTCCCTATGGTAATAAGAGCTTTTTTAAATCTGTCATGTTGAGCATCTGAATTAACACCAAGCCTACTTTATAATATTCCAGCACTTTAATTGCTCACAAAACATGCACCAATGGATTGGTCAAATGAAAATTCCAAAATAGATTAAAACATTGTAAGATTGAGAACAACTTAACTGACGATTGAAATTTGTGAGACAATAAACCATAAAATGTTAATGTGGTTAGAACAACAACAACATACTCATCAGAATATCTGAGTTATGTCATTGTCATTTTTCTTTAAATATATATTGACCAATAATATATATGTTTATCACAAGTTCATACCTTGATTTGCACCGGGACCCTCGAGGTACGCCAAGCCTGTTGAAAAATATAAATGTTGCCAACATAAAAACTTGAAAATACATACAAATGTCTGCAATCAGTGCTAATCTCAAGGAATTATACTTATGGCCGTTTACAACTTAAATCCTTGATCGGAGAGTATGTTTTTCTACTTATTGATGGTTCAATACATAGGAAGCATACTCTCTACCAATTTTACTTTTAAACAAGTATTCAGATAGACACATTTCAAGAGTGACACTGTAAATAAATGAAGGTTTTTCCTCATAAAAACAGCATATTTCTTTTCAAATGGAAAAGAAGAGGTCCCTGGCAATAACGCCTGTTAACAACATCTTGAGATTAACAGTGAAGCCTATGCTTTAATATATATCACCTTTATAAATGACCTACTCATTACAGATTCTGCATATACTGCTCATTATCCTAACTGGTTTCTGATAACTACATCATATTTTGTCTTATTTTTGAAAGTAAATAACTAAATCTGTCATGATAAAATTGACAATTGCACAAGTTTAACTTATAGGTACTTCATAAATTAACCTTTATAGATTTACCCTATTTCCATATTATACCTGTTTGTACTAATACATTGGTAACTTGCTTAACCAAAACCATATTCTACTGAATTCCAATTTTTCGATACACCATTTGGTGACATCTTCATTCTGATATCAGAATATCATGACATGGGTCTATGAATTAAATGTAGCCTGAATAGGTGAAGGTAACATTTGATAAAAGTTACACACATTCTCAGGGAGGTGTTGCAAATTCTATGATGACAATTTTGATACCCAGTATTATTGGATTTGCACTTCTCTAAGCGCCCACATACCGGGCACTTAGTAATAAAGCATAACCTGGATTTCAAATTGTAAATCAATATTGCAAAACCTCTCTATCGTTGATAAATAATTACACCATTGTAGGAATAAAGTAAAATTGACAGATTTGACATATTTACAGAAATCACAGCATTTTCTGTACACTTGATAGAATATGGTATTGGGTGCACCTTCATAAGAAATACACCATAAAGAGCTGGGGGAGGTCTGCTACCATAATATTTACAATACTTCAAACCCGATGAAAGTATATACATTTGCACTAAATGACAGGATGTTAAAACCGATATATGTTACACACAGTTACAACACTATGAGGTAATGATATGTACTGACTCCAAAGTGATGTAACTTTGCAACAATATATCAGTATTTTACAATGGTATTGTTTTACCCTGCCATGACTCGCTGCCCAAGACCTCTTTAATGACGATTTCCTCAGTGACTAACTCTATTACAAGTTACCATTAAACACCTTTTTCTACAGCATATACATTGTTTGTTATTTTGCTACCACACCATGACTATTACTTACCATTTGGAATTGCTGGATTTGGTGCAGCAGTTGATTTTTTGGTCATTACCCTAGCTGTAGCATTATTTACCTACACAATGGGAAAGCAAACCCGTCAGTACATAGCTCATTGGGTCAAGCCCACTTGGAACAAGTTAACAAACAAGAGAAAACCTTCGCCAAGGGCCTGGTCTGATCTTTGATTTATAACTCTTAGAAACATGATCATAGTACAGCTAGGGTTTGTCATAATGGGCTGCTATTGTTTCTGGTCTATAAAACAACACCTTTATCTCAAAAAAATTCAGAAGAAGAATAAAACCTTAACACTAATCAAAGCTTACTTCTCTTAAAAATGTCCTTTTGGATAAAACTAAAGCTTTGATTAATAAGAATAATCCTAACAACCTTTATACAATTATTAATAATTAAAGATGATCCAATTCCATTTTTTTCATATACTAACATAAGTACAGATAGTAATTTGTTATTTTATGAACAAATTATATACCTTACCATTTCAGGTCTGTCCAGAGATAATCACTTTATCAACAGAACCTGCCCGTATAATTAAATATACTTAAATCTATTTATTATGAACGCCAGACCGCTTACAATGAAACACCTTAGAAGCATGGAAATTCATATTAAACTTGTGTATCAAGACCAGAAACATGTAATAGTATTCCCTAACTTAACCCTTGATGGCCTATTACCAGTTCATATGTCATAAGAAAAAGTCCAATATTCCAACCATTTACATGATATTTTAATACATCGAGTACATCTGATTGAAAGATGGTTGTCGGACTTTGACTTATGACGACATTGTTCATTCCAGGCCTATGGCTGCATTCCATACCTTTCACAATTGGTTACAATTTATGCTTAGCAATATATATTACAATTAATAGTTGTTCAAAAATTGATAACAAGAATTTTATATAAGTATGTATAATCCATTAAGTTAAAGAATGTAGTATTTGGTTGTAGCAGGAAAAGATGAATAAGCATATATTTCTGATAAGTGGATCAGTCAGAATTAGATTGGTTAGAGTTATCAAGAATTGACAACTTGCAATTGATAACTCTGATGTCTCTAAACATGTCAATCAGAGTTATGTAATTTTCCTCTAATATAAATGATGCAATCTTTTTTTCCTGCTATCACCAATTACAGTGCAATATAACTAAAATAAAATTACAGTCATTGAAAATACAATTTACCTTTACAATTAATATTTGCTTTATTACATTTAAATATAATAGTACTTTAAGCATTTTCCTTATTGTTTACTGATATAATAATGTGGTAAACACAACTCCATTCATTGTCAACCATGCCTGATTGTTACAAGTGTACATAGCATAAATCTCACGCAACCATTCTCAGAATGTCAGATCTACCAGACAATTAACTATTAAATGATGAAATCTCAATATTAAATAAAAGGTGATGATAAAGTTAATGTTATGCATTTTTCAAATTAAAGAACGTCAAGCAATTAAATAATTTTAAGGTTATTCATCAAACATTCTGAGATTGGCATTGTGAAATGTCTCAACCAGGCATGATGGTATATGACTTAAATAGTCTTGTCTAAATAGATCCCTCAAAAAGAGAGCAATCAATTACAAGAATAGTGAGGTGTCAGTTTTTTCACTTCTAGCAGCGAGCCTATATATATACTATGAAGGAACAAGTGGTTTACACCAAACAAATGTGGCTAGCAGGGACTGGGGTTGGTTAAGTACCACTGACAGATCTGGAGGTATGTTCACCACAGGACAAGGTTATATATAAATATACATTTGAAAGGTATGGAAAAAACATACAAAAGCTACATTATAAGGAGCTAGCTGCATGAAATTGTTGCCTTCATCACACAAATTACAGCACATCTAATACTTGAATAGCCAAAAAATATAGAAATCTTATTTTTTTACAGTATATATATATATATATATATATATATATATATATATATATATATATATATATATATATATATATATATATATATATATATATATATATATATGTATATATATATATATGAATTTATTTCGAATGCTTTAAATGATCATAAACATTGATAATGATTAAGCTTAGCCCGTTAAAATTCATCTTTCAAAAACAAAGAAAAAGATTCATTCAGCATTCACTACTAAGAATATATAATTTGCTTACATAGACAATTCTGGGAAAATCTTATGAGTATGTGGTCTCTCTAGGAACAATTTTGTTCAAAAAAGAATGTTAAATTTCCAACATAAATCATGGAGTACAAATCAAGGTAGCTCTAAAGGAGGTGCACAAAATAGACTAAATACTTCAAGAAAGAAATAGCCCAATACCAGTTAATTATGACAAAAGCATATCAATTAGGTACACAGGGGTTTTCCATAGTAAGAAGAAATAAGAGCCACACAAATATAAGATCTATGAGAATTGCAAGCATGATAAAGGCAGCGATTTCTTTATGTCACAGTCTAATACCAAAGCAGCATGTCTGAGTAAATTAAACTGTGCATAAGCAAAGGACTTATCTATTACTGCGTGACCAAATGAGATCCAAAACTACATATGGAAATTGCTAGATAGGAATGGATACAGTGTATCACTTCTATGTAAAATTGAGACAGCAGCATTTTTACTTCTCAAAAGAGAAAGTCATATTTAAATTTGCTATCTAATAACAAAAAGCTACTAGACACCAATCTCCTAGCAATTCAAGATCGACTGTCAATTATACAGTTTTTGGATTACAAAAAGGAGTGTACATAAACTGGAGTTCATTTGGACATTTGCACAATAATATCAGAGCCTAATCATAAATTTTGTGATGGTCTATTTGGACATAAATACTAAGGCAAATGTGACAGAATTACCATAAAGTTACAAAGTCAATGTGGTGAACCAGCTTCTGCATTGATTTGTTCATGAATAATTTGGATATAAGGCAGCAGCAGCGGAAATGTATGAAAGACTTGACTCAAACCAAAAGTTGGCATCTCAATCACAAACTATATTAAAATATATGAAGAGATAATTTAGAGAAAAATAAATAATTTAGAAAATAAATGAGAAAGGATAAAAAATCAGTCAGTCTGAATTGCTAGTTAAGAATTAAGAGACACAGCACTCTGGACACGACTGGTTAAAGGGTCGAAAACGCTGCGTAGTTTCTTTCACCTACCTACACTGACTTTCACTTTACAGTACAGCTTGTTTCCATCAATTTACATTTGTGTTTTATCGTGTCAAGGGCCTTAACACGCTATACGAAGTAAAATAAGCCAGATGTGGTGTCTCTTTCACTTTTACCTTTTCTTATAATGTCCTCAACTTTTCATTATCTAGCTACATATTTGAAATATACAATGTAGAAAAACACAGAATCAAGAAATGCCATAGAAAAACGCAATCACAAAGCCTACATGTCAATCCGTAAATTATGCATCAACACCAGTTAAAGTGGCTCTGGTCTTGGTTATAGGCTGACTCACAGAAAGGTTATCTATGTTTGATATGGGTTTGGATTTGGACAAGAACCATTCACGAACACGCGCAAAGCAACCAGTCAATAGTGTGAGATACACAATTTAGTTTTGATAGTTTACTAACACGAGACTTTATTGTCATGATGCAGATCAGTACACTGGAAGTACAGCAAGGTGTGAATTTGGGATTTGTGAATATCTCTGATCTATGCATATGCAGAAGGTAACAAAGACAACCGTACAGGGGGACAGGCATTTCTTCATACTGCGCATATAAAATTATAACTTAGCATTTAGTGTGTGCTACCACAAATTGTAAATAACCATGCACCTCAATCTTTCGTCCCTCAACCACAGTGCCGTTCAATTTCTCTCGTGCTCGGTCAGCATCCGCGCTATTTTGGAAAGTTACAAAACCGAATCCCTGCATGCATGAGGAAAATAATAAGGAGCATGCATTAAAATTCGTGCAAATCAACAAAAATCACAGCAATGATATTTTGTATCATGCACAATGATGTCATCGATATATGATTGATGATGATATGGAAAACACATGGGGTGATGGGAGGAGCATTCCTGGGCCACTAGAAGCAGCATGCCTCCATGCGACGAAGCGCACGTGTTACTGGACACACAGAGACAAAGGACATATGACAAAGTCTGGATTAGAACGATTACGATTCTCTATACAAAGTGCATGTTATCTGATGTGCTTACAAGTTAGAAACGATGAGACATGGATATGTGAAAGCTCCTTGCAAAAGTTCACTCTCAGACTGCAGTATCAAATCACCTTATGAGGTTAAAAGTGTCGATCAGTCTGGAACAGTAATTACTCTTGTCTGCAATATAAGCAATTTTGATGTTCAAAGGACCCTATAAAGGACCTAAAGCACCAATAGCAAAGACATAAAAGTCGGTCTGAGAAGTCCATGTAGGTCTCACAGCTAGAAACCAGGCCAGTAGCGAAGACAGTAATAGATAACTGTGCATTCTTGCAAAGAGCCTACACTACGGATAACTACAGAGTTGATGGAGATAGAGAGAAGATATAGGAGAAGACAGATAAAGAAGATGAGCAGGAAGAAAGTGGAAGCTCCTTGCAGAGGTAGGTAGGTGAGCGGAATGGATGTCAAGAGAGAGTAGGGGGAGAAGGCCACGCCAGAAGATGTTGGAAGATATGTGATAATGATGTTGAATTTTTCAATGCAGATGGAAGTGTAGATCATATAGCAATATGCTGTGTGTAAACTAGGATCAAGTGGATATATTTCGATCGAGATATTGAAATCATTGCAAAGAGCCAACACTTCTACACACACAACAAAGATGACAACTATGACTACCGGTGACTGACTACATCAATGACAACTTTACTTTTAACATTTATATCTTCTAGTATCATTTCTTTACATTTACATCTATCTTTACATCAATTACGGTACTTATAATTATCATATCATCATCATTTACATTATGCTTAATCATTAGCACTTTATCAATTATCATTTAAATTACTTTTTTATCATTACATTTATATCAAGAAATTATCATATATGAAACGAAAGCTAGAAATTGGTTGGCAACACATACCTTTGATCCTCGCTCATTGAAAATTATTTCCACATCTAAGATAGGTCCAAACTGCAAAAACAAGGAAAGACATGAATCATCTCAGTAAGGATGCAGGAATTTGAAATGTAAACATGCTGAGACACACTTCAGGAATTGCAGAATTCTTTTTATTCATTTTTTTGACAAAGATATTCCAATTCTTTCTGATGAATATCAAAACTTGCATGGATTGGAAATCAAAAATTGAACAGTTAAAAAATAAGTTCACAGCTTAATGTTTTGATAGATATCATTTTGATTGATCGAGAGGACAATGCAGTCGATTCCAAATGACTGCTTGTGAGAGAGCAAATGGTGCTTTAAATTGATGAATATATTCCTGAAGTGTGTTTATGATTGCAAATTGACAAATCAATAGACCTATAAATCATGCATGGTATCAAACAATTATCCACAGACACAGTAATAATACATCTCTTCCACCTATATCCCAAAATAATAAGTGAATATTCTTGTATATACTTAAACACTCCCACAAGATTCCCTTAGTTGAGTATATCCATTAGAGCTCAGCATCGTGCTACATTCTGGGGACCAACTAGTCTCACATTTGACATTTATATGAAAAGACTTTCTAGATCCCCAGCTAAAGATTTCTGAGACAGCTCTTCAATCTCTCCCCTGTACAGAGACAGCTCAGTGATTAACTTTCATCCAATTTTCAGGTTTCAGATACAGTCTATTATTACATACTGCTGCTGCAAATGCAGTCCATAGAAATAATGGATTCCCCTGTTTATTTACTGCAAATTTTATAATACAAAGAGGCATTTGTTGTCGTGGCCAACTCCATTTCGAAAACCTGGTGTAGGTTGATGAGATTTACAGAGAGTTTCATGAATACATGGAGCTAGCCCTTGATATAGTTAATATGTCAGGAAATGGCGATACTTCAGGAGGCTGGGTTGCCCTGGAGACAGTGCTATGCAGCTGTAGAGGTCATATGGAGGCCATGAAAGATTCATGGCCAAATTGTCCAGAGGGACTCTGCATCCCCATTATGTGAGAGGAGTTTTAGCATCCACACACCTTACTTGCTATGTGACGGCCTTAGGGCTTACTATAATCAATCTCATAACTCATATAGAAATATTGAAAAACATCCTTTCTTCGCTCTTTATACATACTGCTGAAGTGAATATGTAGAAATTGCAGAAAAATTGTCATTTAACCCCACTTTTCATTGCAAGCTTTTTACACTTAACATAAGATTCTTTATTGTAAACCCTTGAAATAGCTTTTTCAAAAAAATTCAATATATACAATCAAAAATTGACAATCACTTACCCCTAATAATTGTCTTAGATCTGCTTCTCTAAATCTGAAGGGTATGTTTGATACATGTAATCTTTTTGGACCTGAATTTGCACCTCCTGCTGCAGCTTGTGACGTTGCCGGTAGTTCGCTTTCTATGTCTGTTTGCTGTTGAGATAAAGAAAAATGTTGTAATTCCATGCTTGGGGAATAAATGAGAAGAGCTGGTGCAACCTACTCAAACTGTCCCCTCAACAGACCCAAGGCCTTTGAGGTCAGAGGGTCAAATACATGTTCATAATACCTACTGAACAAGGTTGAAAGATTATTGCGACTCTCACAGAAAAAAACCCATAACATTAATTCTTAGCAAAAATGAAGAAGCGAGTATTTGAAATAAAGTAGTTCTGCTTTAGAGGTAATAAGGGCCAATGCTGCTGCTTAGAGTACTCCTGCTACAAGATAGAATTTAATCATCGCAAGCAGAAAAAGGCATTTGCTTAATAATCCGATATGAGAGTCAACAGAACAAGAAAATCATGAACTCTAACTACTAGAATATATTCCATGCACATGCACACTCAAAAAGGTCAACCTTGTTAAGAGCACAAGGTCTGAGAAAAGACTGGTGGCTGAAAGGGCTACTGTAGCTACTGTAGGATTCACCGGCAAAACAGCACTTTTCAAATATCGGCCACAATGTGAAGGAAAGAGCTGTGTACGAGTAGTAGCAGTCTCACGGGGCTTAATACATAAATCACACATAACAATTAGTATGCAACGGCACAAGCCCAAAGCCCAGGATCAAATATTACCATCCACATCTCCATGTATCATTTAGCAACACACATTCTGAGGTCCTTTCACCCCTTCATGCTCATGACCGCCTAGATGGCCTGACATGGATGCATCATCTTTTACTGTTTTATAGAAATCAAAAGAAAATGTGCCTTTTCCTTCTTTTTATACTATTTTATAGAAATTGAAAGAAAGTGTGTCTTTCCTCAAAGAAATAATTTTGAAATTATTCCTAGCTTTAGAATGTATTCAAAAATTGTCAAACCACTGTAGAGGTATGAGTATGAATAGGTAAAAGACTAGAAATCTTCCAAAGTATCTATCAATATGGACTGGTGTGTTAAGGTTTGGATTACCACAGTCTGCAAATGTAAAATCCAACACATGAGCAGTGAGCATTTGACAGGACCATTAATTCATAGAGGATTTGTTATTAGGAAGGCTTTGTGGTGTCAGCATGTCAGACTTTGAGTATCCATCTACATTCAGTTCCATCCCTATAGCTAAAACCATGCAAAACAAAGTGTGCTTGAGCCTAAAAAGGACTGAAGACAGCTGAACAGACCAGGAGGATGGATTGGGTCATCTGCTCTGAAACAAAGTCTTCCACATCTTCAGGATAATGATTCAATTTTACTATCTAAAACCTATTAGCGGTGGAGTGATAATTTCCTTACAAAAATATCAGGATGAAAGATACCCTCTGTCTGTAGTCAAATAGATTTTAACTAAAGAGTTTTGAACAAATTTAGTTATACTATCTTAATGATAAATATAAGAAAGTCTTTTTGAATCTTGCCAAGTTTCAAATTTGAGACATCATTTGATAAATATCAAAATGAAATATGTTGATAATTTCTAATAGAGTAACTTGAAATTCCATAAGTGGTAACTTTATAATCTATGAAGTCGATTTGTTGCTCCCTCTTTTCATAATCAACTAAAGAAAACAATGACGTATCCCTGAGTCCTGAAAACACCCTGCACTGAATCCTGACTCTAATTAGGCTTTGTTTATCTAATGAAAGTCACATCCACAAACTGTCCTGGTTGTGGAAGGGTCACGTAAGTGCACATGTAGATGTGTGTGTTGACCTGAAAGAGCCCCATTACTGTACTAGTGGGTGAGGCCATTCCACAGGGATGTTCACCCTGGGGCAACGAAAATAGATTCACAGCCACGAAAAGCAGTCCTCTGTCAAAGGTCAAACAATTTGCATTGTTCTGAATTCCTAATTGATCTATTTCTTTTGAGGACGAATTTAAAAAATATAGATATTATTAATATTTCTAAATATAGAAAAGAGAATAAGATTAAAGGGTGAAATGAATATGTTTTATAATTGTATCAAGGAAAACAGAACTTCTTACTTAAAAATAAGTGAATCTAGACCTTATATTAATTTAATTAAGTGTAAAGAAGCTGGCCCACTAATTGCAGTATTAGGCAGTCTCAGTTCAGTGTAAGTTTGAATGTGACTGTCAACTGTGTAACAATACTTGCTGCACATTTCTACTATGATGAGACGGCTCGTATTCAAGAACATACTGTACATCAGCAAAAACAGTCCACAAACATGCCAAGACCACAAGAAATTCTCAGCAGTTCTTTGTTCAATACCTACATGGAGCAGCCACAGGATCTGATAATATGTATCATTTTATCAAGGAAAATTGAATGAAACAAAATCTTCATTAAGACACTAATTTAATACAAAACGTCAAGTTTACTATCGTTAAAATGTGAAATCAAGATGTTAGGTTTTTTTCTAAACATCAATCAAGCTTGTAATAATCATATCGCAACATTTTAAGGTTCCTTTGTTATATACATCAGATTCTATGGCCACAGTGTAGGTAGAATTTTAAAAATGATATCATGCGATAACAGTATGTCTGCCTTGGATACCAAGCGCGAATCATAAGTCGATAATGTACAGCATCATCCAGAACAAACAGAAAGAGCTAGGTGCTGGTGAGGAGTAGCCAGAATAAAGACATGCCAAACGATCATGCAATTATCTCCAATGAATGAATTCAGCTACAAACAGCATAAGCACTAAAGATTCCCAACAGAACCACACCAACACAAGATCATGCAAGAATAGTGACAATACCCTTAGAGGTGGGGTTGGAGGGGCCTGTGGGCCCAAATACTGAAAACCAAGGAGGCACTTCTTAAGCAGCTGCTATTATTGATAATTTAGTTGACACTTTGAAAGAACAAATGCTTAATTTTAATGAAAATATCCATGCTCTGTTTACGACAACCATTCACAACTCACTACACAATTACAGCCAAATTTTGAATATAGATAAACATTGTAGCTAGTATTCTCATGCGGTTAATCACAGACAATATCTAATGTACGGAGAGCCCCCATTCAGCAGATGGAAATATAAAGATATTGATCACATCAAGTCATCTATATCCTTTTTGGCCTACCATTTTTAGTTCTATCCATTAACATTTTTTTGTTAGAGCATGGTATCACGTGAATCTCTTATTTCCAGTATAATGGGCAAGTGAAAGTAAACTAAAGTAAACCACCACCAAAGTGTTTGCTATACTACCTTAACAAGAATAAATTAGTTATTTTGCATATATATACCAAAATTGGCTAGTAAGGTTACAAAATCGGTCCAAAAGGATCAACTTTTTTATTTTTGCTTCTACCTTAAACCCTGGTAAAGCCTTCTGCTGTACTGTTACCCCTGGTCTTGTAACCACTGTCTAAAAAAGGAACAAAAAGCAAGCATTTTTAAACAAAAGTTCACAAGGAAGCAAATCTGAAATTACATCAAAGAACATACAAATTTATCAGAATACCATTTCTTCGCCAAAATATACCTGCAAAATTAAAATTTGTAGAGGGTAGAAAGAGTGTGTATGTGGATGTATGCAAGTATGTTTACAAGAACCTATAAGTCAAGGAGTTTATATTAATACTGGTTTTGTTATGATATCAATTTCTGTTCAGTTGTTGATATAGTAGTCTCTATTGAATGAGTAAACCTCCCTAAGTAAATAACCTTAATTTCTGCTAAAACTGAAATACAGTAACTAGATTTATTTTTCAGAAAATGCTTAGAGTCATCATTATCCTTTGATAATATGACGTTACATTAAACTATTTGTTTGCATTCCTGGTGAACCAGTACAGTAGCAGGTTTAAGGTAAATATTGATCTTCACTGGAAAAAGGCTCTTATTCCAAGGAGCAAGCCTGTCACACTCAATCACACTAAGTATAAAGATGGCCGAATGGTCTGAATGGAGACGGCGAAAGGAGAGCAAGAGTAGGGCCTGCATTAAATAAAATTGGTAAGAATTCTCAGTTGGCATTCATTTGCAACAACAGCCTTATGCACCGTACCTCATTCTTGCTCTCTCTAGATACCATGCAGAGACATTAAATAAAATTGTGGAGGATTGGGCAAGCCATAATTGGCCCTGGGTTGTATGAACTCTAATGCCATATTATATAGAAATCGACAAAAGCACCACTAAAAACATGCACTTTCCCAAATACTGCGGGAGTTGATTACCTCCTTAAATCTAAGGTTTAAGAAAGGCCAAGTTATAAGTGTCGACCAACTAGCCAATCGTACTGGGGCTAGTTAGGCTTGACAGTTTCTTGGACTTGTGGATCCCAAGAGGCGCAATCAGAGACGCATGAGGCTTGCTCGGCATTAAAGCTTTTAATATAAATCATACAGACGACGTGGGTAAGTATCCAAATTGTGCCTAAGTATTTCTGATTCGTATTGGAATGAACATATTAAGGACCATAATGCAAAGTCATTTATAGTCTATTGAATATCGTAGTTCCATCACTAATTGAGGTTATTTTCCTGAGACATCCTCTTCACTTTAACTGGCGGAGGATGTATGTCTTCATGCGCACTGTGACTGTCATGTAGAAAACTCACTACATATTTCAGGAAAGTTAAGGGGATTTAATCATCTTGACACGAAAAAAAAATCCCCCTATAAATACCGGTATACATAAAATAATTTGATTTACATTATATAAACTAAATAATTTTCATGGTAAGCATTATTATCATTAAAACTGTAATATAAATTCCTACTGCTGTCTCATCATTATCATTGTTATTTTCATCATAATTATTATCAGTCATTATTATTATTATTATTATTATCAATATGATCATTTATGATTTATATAATTCATTATCTTTGCAGTAACTATTTACATTATCATACACAAATTCAAAACTCCATTATCATTTGAGTTACAATTATTACTACCTTCAAATGAGGACTTAGTTCTTCATCCCTAAAAGATGAACGTCATCTCATTTGTCTGGATAAGCCATGTCTAATTTTTTACAGACGGAGGTGGAGTCACATAAACATTTACCACAACATGCGGGAGTTCTGTCTATCCTGTGAAATTATCATAACAGACCTGGGGGGCTCTATTGTACATATGAATCATGCGTGTGAACACCTGAATGATTTCTACCCCGAGCTATAGCTGCATTGTTAAAGCATATTAAAACATAATATCTCCCCGTGTATTCCCAGATGATTTCTAGTTGAGTAATTACCTCAACACAGACACTCATTTCTCGACGGTTGTCTCCTAATTGCTGGCAGTATTTTTATTCGCGCTCTAAGGCTCACCTTAGCCAAATGAAGCTCTTAACAGATTTTCAGAAATATGAATGAATAGCTTTTTGCTATAGATATCTTTCACTTTTGATACAAGAGTTCAGCAGCTTCTATATCTGTGGCCTAATCTTATCAAAATTCCATCTATTTTCCTTTGTCCTCCATCACCTTTGTTCTTTAAATACAATTCATTGAGAGGTTTCATACAGCTATGAAGTCTACGTCTATCAAATTTTGACTAACTAAAAACAATTTGAGGTCACTGATTTCTACCTGAGTCTACTGATATTCTACTTAATGATATAACTTTAAAGTCCTAGTTACAGCACATATATCAATTCAGCTGAATACTTCACTCTCCTCTCCGGCTGTATGCTAAATTCATAAGAAATTGAATTATGGCTGGGACTGATCCTGTCTGACTGTCTAATGGGCTCTCAAATGTAGCTGGAGTGTGAGAGGTAATATACTGAGTATATCGGATTATTGTTTCAGCCCTTTATCATCTATGTGATGAGTTGTAGATGGAATGGACGCCCTGTCCTGAACTTCTGTGACCTCACTATGTATTAAAATGCGGCATGAATATGTAAATATAGCTAAGCATATGCATGCTACTGTGACACTGTGAACAAATTCATACATCACAATATGACAGCTTGCTCATTTCCTTTCACTAGTGCCAGCATAACAAATAATAGTCACTTGCATGTGTGTGGATAACCACTAAAACTCCAATGTGCACACGATGCAGGTCTAAAGACACATTTATCATATGGACTTGGTTAAAATACACTCATTTTACCTTTGTTACAAAACAGCTATGCATGGGAAAGAATGTGCATGCTTTTACGGTATATTTCATTTGTGATGAATATCATGGGAAAACTTACAACTTTTTGTAGTGGTTGCCTTTTGGAAGCATGTCAGTAATAATCACATGATAGATGTTTATTCATTGTTAGTGTCAGGTTGTGTGATCGCAATTTCCTGTATAGAGAAATGTGTATGCAAGTGGGAAGAGTCTTTGTTTTTATGTATTGGTATAATCAGACATGTGGTGTGTTTCTGGTCACATATACCTCCATGTCAATGTGCCTGACAGAAATGACGAGGATATATAATAATGCACCACAATATCACTCTATTCAGAATTTAGAATAACTTATTATCCATACTCACTTTATTGAGAATTTGGAATTACTAATCATCAATACGAAATTGGCTTAATAATCAGGATCGCCATGTTAATATGAGGACGATGACAAATCTCCTCTTATGACTGGATTTGATATTAAAATACAATCAAGTCGTCTAACAGTATTAAAGAAAGTGTTGAAGAGAGGCCGGACGAGATGAGCCTCCTGCTTTGAGGGAGCCGCATTAGATTAAGTATGAGTCATGGACGAGCGGGAGCATCGAGAGGGAATTTGGATGAGCCATTATTAGCTCAATATAGAGTGATACTTAGTGCAATACAGTATGGCCAAGTCAGCCTGCAGCACATCTACATGCAAGAGACACAGATAAACCCAGCCGCGCAATGGAGATGCAGCAAAGACATACATTCATACACATATAAATCATCATCATATTGAGTCACTAACTACAGAATTAGCATTGATTCTGGGCTTCAGGCTTTAAGACCATTTTCTATTATTAGCTCTGTTCCCAAAGAAATCCCATTCAGTACCAAAATGCATGTTGGCAGTACCAGGACCAGTAGATGTCCTGATTCAGCATGAAACAACAGAGGGCTGGTGGCTAATAGCAGCCGTATTTGCCTCAGGCAAACTTCCCCCAAGCATAATGATGCACTGACCTGGTTTCAGGTATGAATAATAAATGACATTTCAAGGCATGATTTACTGTAAGGTCTCACTACTCTTTGTTTAAAGCCAATACAGTGTCAGCATCATAGAAACTAATCTGAGGAAAGAATTTATAGTAATAATAATAAATGTGTTCCTAAATCCATAAGATACAGGGATTTTCATTACAACGGAATGAGATGTCATTGGGGGGATTATAGTTACATATTTGCATGATCAGCTTTATGATGTATAGCTACTATGTTAGTTAGGTCATCTTAGACTTACTGTCTGTTGTTCTACGCCATTGGCAGTGACTGTGGGAGGACTATATGGGGGCTGGTCTTTGAACGGCTGTGGTTCTGATGTGACCACTGTAGGGGCCGCTGGGGCCCCTTCTGCTGTCTGTTGGTATGCATCTAACGTGGTCTGTTGAAACTGTTGGTAGGAAGGCGTCATCTGGTTCTGCACCATGTGCTACAAAACAAAACAATTATGTTATAGTGTTACCATATAACCATATACATAGTATCGCAATAAATAGTATTACAATGTATAAACACCAATATTATTATGTAGCTATGTATGTTGTTATTTTGTTTTGAAAGAAATTTGTAACACAAATGTATTATCAATGTAACCTTAATATTTTGTTGCAGTATTCTTATCTGAAATGAATAATCTAGTATTTAGAGGCTAATGAGAAATTGATTAAAGTGAAAACATATATAGTAGGAATTTTAGAAATACACCTTAGATTACAAGCAAAATGCAAGTGCATGTATATCAAGACAGCAGTATGGTGAGTAGTGTTGCATACCAATATTCTAGAATCACTTCATCAGCTAGCCATACCAACTCCACAATACAGGACAAGCATGGTAGTATGGGAATATATTATGGAATATGAATAATCATTGGCCACTCACATATTCTACACTTGGTCCCATGCAGTACATACCATACAACACATAAATGCAATAGGGAGAGCGAGTAATCAAGGCACTCTTTGAAGCTGATAATCAGGGCCCATCTGGCGTTCAGGGATAGGAATTACTATAATCTACTGTATTTTCCAACTGGCTGGCTGTCTGCCTCTCCCAGAACAGGCTAATAAGGCCTTGACCCTGGGAGCTGGATAAACTGCAAAACCTCATTTGTATCAATCATGTCAGCTGACAGTGCACTCTCACAGTGACGGCCAGTTCTACAAATATAGCTAATTCCACAACGATGTTGTGACCAGGCGCAATATCCAGGAGGGTAGGACAAAAGAAAATGGGAAATGGACACATGAATCATATGTACACAATATCTTAGTTTAGAGCATACACCTATCCTAGCAGCTAAAGATGATTCTTTTGAAAAATAATTCTCCCCAGAAAATATAACCGTTTTAAATGAAAGCACTCTAAAGTTGAGATCAGAGCTTAATCAAATAATTTGTTATGATTTTAGCAACTATACAGGGATTTGTAGCACATACATCAGTCATATATGGTAGAAATCTAACTAATTCATATCACTACACTACTACCATTCATGGGTGTCTCATAATAGGTCTGTATATACATGGGTTATTTCATGGAGATGTCTCCCTCCATCCTGGCTGCCCTGTTTAACAATATACACAGACCAGCAGATGAGTAATCCATGTTTCCATGCCTAATGGTGCCTATCAGCTGATGCACAGCCTGCTCAATGCAGACACAATGAATGGCCTGGCATGACTCAATACAGAAATGGCTAGGGTTACATTCAAAGCTAACATATAACTACATGTATATCCCATCTGATCTCAAAATACATGTACATTGTACATCATAACTGATCTCTAAATAAATGTATATCATAACTGATCTCTGTAATAACAGGCAGGATAAAATTATGGATGATTTATGTAGAAGATATCTGTAGTAAACAAGTACTCAGGGACTGACAAATAGGATTATGACATGTCTAATCTAATGCAGTTTGATAGCATCCTTCCAAATCACTGACACTAATATAACAGTAATTATTGTGAAAGAATATCACAACATCAACCCCTATGTAAATACATTACTATGACTGGTCACCATGAACAATGCCACTCCTTCCTACACAAAGCAGTTATTCCCTGAAGCTGTATAGATTCCAGAAAAAGATGACAATCCATTGTGTTCACCATACCTTCATGTGTGATAGTTCAGTCCCGACTTGATGTCCCAGGCCACAAAGATGAGCAACCATCCCAAATAGTTTATATGGAGTATTGTCAGTGGTTCTGTAGGGTTCTCTGCTTATGGGATATCCAACGTGTTCCTATCCTATTAGTAGTAGTAGTGACTTGGTATATTAGTCAGATAATATCCTGATGCCTGACAGTCTGATATGAGTGTAAGCTGTTAGCTTAGGCTGTTAGTAATACCTCCAGACACTCAGAACACTGTTAACTGGTCCACAGTCAGACCTTATCTGAATGTTGTGAACAGCACAATTGTCTTATGAGGCAGAATGTCATGCATTAAAAATGTATGCAGTCACACTGCACCAACCAGCTCGCAGCACTGAGGTCTGGCTGGGTAATTAGCATGTTATCTTGCACACAATGGAAGTGGACTGAAGCCCATTGTAATTGGTTCACAGGCGCTATCAGTGCACTCAATTGCTACCATTGGACAATATAATCCATCCAACACACTTGAATATTGAGCAATTCATCTGGCCACATTAGAAGGCAGCAGGTCTTCTCTTTGTTAACCATATTATTTCACTTAGTGGGTGATATACACATGGCAGTAATACCTCTGAGGAGTGTGGCCCTGCAACCTGAATATGAATTGCAATCCCATGCTGACTAGGCTGTCCATCTAATGGCAACTAAGGTGGCTAAACATAATGCTAGGGAGTAGAGGAAATGCCAGTTTGGTTTAATACACAGACCTCAACAAAGTATGCTTTAATAAACCATCATGTGTCAGTGTGAACGGCCTATAAACCGTGAAGATGACTGGGCATGGTTTATATTGCTCTATCATAACAATGGAAGTGGGGCTTATCTCACCACCAGGTTTACGGCATGGTGCTGCGCTGAGGTAATTAATGATACACCACAGAGGATATCACACCAATATTATATACTATATTGCTTTACATCTTCTAAGATGCTCCTCATAAATTCACTTGTGAAACACGCTGGTAAGAGACCCAATGTTTTAGGACAGGCTTTTTATGTATATTATGACAAGGAACTGATTTACATTATGAACTGAAATTCTATGAAAGGTCTATATGAAATATATGGGTGATATAACTCATGTATTTATCTTTTACTAAGATTACTAAAAAATCCACAGTTTCAAAGTTTGCTAGACAAAGTCATTTTTATCAGTTTCTAATCACTGTTTAAGTCATTGTTAGTCAATTTATTCCCATAGAAAAATAGTAGATGTTATTCTAATTATAATGTGGATATGATTTGTTCATTATAAACAAATCACATTCAGTCTTACATAACTTCATTTTCAATACAAAGGCAGAATGAAAAAAGACCCGAGAAGTGACTATTCAAATAATTTTAACACAAAATTCAGAAATGCTATTCATCACACACTTTCATATTGAGTTTGCATCTAATTTCAGAAAATCTTCTTAAGGATTTCATTGTTGATATGCATGTGAAATAGCCAAGATCTAGAATGTACTGCCAGAGCATGTGCTTTCTGTTTACATTATGAGCTCCAAATTGTTCTTACCATCAAACATACTTTCATTAATGAAAGCCAGGTTCTTGATACCAAATGTATGGCACATTACATAACGGTGGAGATACCATCTATCTATTACAGAGAGACTTCACTAAGATATGTGGCATGCACGTCCTTCCTCTTAGAAAGGAAGACATGCTGATAAGCATCCATGTCCTTCCTATCTCTCTACATCATGTACATGGTAGGCCTGTAGCCAGCTGCATCCCTACCTACCGTAGTGGTAGAGCGACCATGTTTCTATCATGGTGGCCAGCCGCTATCTCTCTATCTACCCACTCACCATTACCCAATATCAAGCAATATCAACCCATCGCTGTATCAGCCTTCCCTTCCCTTCGATCCTCAGTCTATCAATCAAAAGGGTTAACATTACAGATAGCAGAATGGTTTGTGAAATCTTGCCTACCATCTGAGATGCTGTCCATGCCTTTCTTTGTGCTCTCTCCAGTACCTTCGCCATGATCAGCGGTTGGAGGGGAGAAATCACAGCCATCTTCTCCGAGCGCGTGTGTGTGTGAGCGGCAGTGAGGATGACGATGAAGCAGGTTCTCAGCAGTACCACGGGAGAAAGGGAGTCTTACATCCACCGTAGATGGAGGGAGGATGCTACTGCTGCCTGCCTGCGACTGCCACTAGACTAGCTCAGATGTTGATGATGCAGTAGCGAACAGGAGACAATGTGACTTCCAGTGAGCTGTGTAACAATAGCACAGAGCTCCTTCCTGTGATAAATCCAGCTGGGGGAAAGCTGATTTGTGCTCTCACTGGCTACTAGCAGAGCGCCGGCACCATCTCTACCACCAATACACACAGGAAGTCTGCTAGAGCTCTCTGTAACACGAGTCCTGCTGACCTTTGTACAGACATAGGCAGAGGGAGATATGCTCTCTTACCATGCGCCAGATTCAACCTCAGCCGTACCTAGCAAAAACACCCTCTTACTTGATGATTAATGTTTAATGCAGGGCTCCTCAGTATCATGATGACAGGCGAAATTAGAGAGCTAATGATCAACCAATGAACTGCAGCCATTGCAGTATGTGCGGGGTAGTTCAGAATTAATTATTTCCACAAGCTTGAGGCAATAGCATGTCATTTGACTGTTTTAATGACACTTAAAACCAAGTAGAACTCAAATATAGAATGGTTGCCACCAAAAGCTGATGAACTGCCTTTGATGCCAATTGTATGTGGTAGAGAAGCCAAATGCATCATCCACAACAATCAAATCAAGATCTCATACAAATGCTATCATGGTAAATTGAAGTTTACGGAAAAAGTCTTCATATTACTGTATCTCATAGACATACAGTATTACCATATTGCAATATAGTGACAAACCATTGATTTTCAGGACTTACAACCATGCAAGTCCATATATTAACTAAGGACCATTACATCTAATCTGCCTGTGCAAGATTAATTTTTGATTCTTTTAATTTAAAACAAAAATCTTTTTCTAATTCTTGTGAGACCCTAGAAGAATACATACCAGGTTTTTGTTATGAAAAAATATTTCCCACATAAGTTATACAGCAAATATTTATCACCCAGAGAGGAGTATCAAATACTATACAGGTGGATGTATGTGTATTCAAGACAGGAAAACATACTTTGACAATTAGCAAAAGATTTGATTTCGGCATGCACCTGGAAAGGATACAGATAAGGATGGATGGAAGGATGTTGAGAAGTAATCACTTCCTGAGACTGAACACCTCCCCTGATAACAGATGTCCAGGGGGGCACACTACTTTAAAGATGTTATCATCTTCCTTTGTTATCTCAATGCATAGCAGTGACATAGTCATGTTAGTAAACATCCTCATGTGGTCAAAAGTTTTCAGAAACAAAAACACCTATACTATGTTGATTTTTTTCAATAAAAAATATATGCCTACATTATCAACTTTTATTGAACAAAGACTTTCCTTCATGAAAAGTTACCATTAAGATGATTTGACTAGAAAATAACTAATTTCAAATACCATTCAAATGACTAATTAGTTTGAGAAACATAGAACACAAGTCTCCAAACCCTTCATCCCACTTATTCAAGCTTCTGAAAGGAAATCTTTCATCATTCTATAGATAAGTAATAACAGCCAATAAGGGATTACTTAACCTGATAACAGCACTGTATCCAACACAGTTCAAATAGTGTTTGCTAATCTTGTTAGTCACTGCACACATGGAAACTTGGTTACCCTTAGTATCATGCATTCTCAGTGCTAGAACACACACCTGTTATCAATGGCTAGCTACTGGGATTAAAACCTGATTAATCTTCCGTTATGCTTTCTTTAGAGTTACAGCAAACATTTAAGTACATAGCACTGATTTAAATGGTGACCTTAATATTCTCTTGAAAAAAGGTAAATTGGAGATGATATCAATGCTCAGTTGCAGATACAAACCCCCTTAATAATACAAAATGTTGATTTTCTTGTTAACTAATAATCTAATATGGCATATTTTCTCTTATAGAGAATGCACCCCCTACACAGAAAAGTGGATCTGCTCCTAATAATGGTAATAACTACTGTATTAGGATAAGGATAAGAAAAAGGATAACCATGACATGTTTTGATCACCTTGATTGCTTGGTTAGGGACCTGGTTTAATCTCCGATGACATCATACTGCCAACCCTCATCTACAGGGGAAATACTATACCCAAGCAGGGCTTGGTTTACACCACTGATTAGTCTGAAAGAGCAATCTCTCAGTGCTGTTCTGATGAGCATCAGGTTACTTTAAGGAGAAACCCTCCACTTATTACATCAAACCTGAAGGCATCATATTCCTTGGAGATACAGATAATATCAATTATCCTTGTTGTGAAAATTATACACTGCAATATGTGTGCGAGATATAATATGATATAACATTCCTGTCCGGCTTTGACAAACAAGTGAGTTATGGATAATAATGAGATATACTACAGTCATGCCAGGAAAATGTTGGTGGTTGAAAAATTGGCAGTGTCCCTTAGCCTAGTTACTAAGTATTACTGCACTTCACTTTATCATAAATATGTTATGCATACTCCTTTATTTTCATTGATTTCAACAGAAAACAATTCAAATAATTCACAAAGAGCCACATTTACTGAGATCCATTTTCTCCCCACCCAAACCAAACACATGACAGCCAACTAGCTGCGTGCCTGATCTTGTGGAAGAAATGTAGTGAAAACGCCTTTTTCAGCACTAATGTTCAAACAGGTAATCGCTGTAGGTCTACCTCGAGAAATACATCTCCATTTATCCCTCCAGTTCCCCCTCTTTATGGGTTTCTAAATCTCCAGCTCAGCCGTACATCACTAGCATCCACCTGGGGGACTGGAGAACATAATTATTTTGATGATCGGTGGGGATTGTTGTCCTTTTGGAGAAGCCATGGGATTGAGAATTATGGTCCCTGATTGGTATATGGTGGCGAAGATTAGGGTATGGGGGATAACTACTGAGCAGGGCCCAGCTGATGAGATCCACCTTCCACGACAGGAAGTGTTGAATCTATTTCCATGCACCTGATACACCAGCAGCCGTGATCATCCTGTCAAGGTAAAAAACACATGGCAGACGCTAGAGCCATCTCTTAGCCATCTACATCCACAGCAATATACAGCTATTCCCATTAGACTCCTGTGACAGCAGGAAGGAGTGCTAATGGGATTTTGGATTAGCTGGATTGAAGAGCAGGGAGATTTGCAATGTGTTTTTTAACTTGCACATCCCTGCACGAAACCAGCAGCATGAAGTTAAAATGATGAGAATGCAACTGGGCAAGATAATGGATTTCATGGGGAGATGTTCATTGACTCGATGCACAAGCATTGAGCATTAACCTCAATTTACAAATGAGACAGACAAGATAGATATATTACAGTATATTACCTGAGTTATTTATGTCTCTGGTAGTTACAAGGTGTGCTGACTAATGAATAATCAAATCGGCGGCTTCATCTCTGTTTAAAGAATGGTTTTACAAAATATTTAAAGGAGAGTTGTAGGTAATCTTATGATTGACATTTCTCCATCAAATATCTTTTTGACTTTGCTTTTTTTTTTGCAAAATATCATTAGAATTGTGAGGCTGCTTTAGCCGCTGTGACTATTAATGGGTTAATAAAAGCTAGACACATTAAAACAATGAATGCCTTTATCCATCCCTTATATAGGAACTAAGTAGAGTTTAAACTCCCTTTACTGCATAGAATGTTACTACTATATTCACTTTCTATGCAAATTATGCCCAATTTCAAATTATTGCTGACAAATTGAGACATTCCAATTCATGAGACACAACCAATGTTTTTTTTTACTTGAATGACTTAATATAGCATGTCGTTTGTGACATTCAAATTGCCTTCTCAATATCCAGAAGATTGTCCAGGGATCTGCCAAAACACTCAATGAGGCCGCTGAGACAAACCTATCTGGGAAAGACAATCTACTGAGCCAGAACACATTTGTGGAGATTGTTTTTTCGGATTAAATGTGATGTGCAGGATGCTGATCACTTTCACCTGGCTCATTCTGAGGAGCACTGGCCGCAAAAACAGTCGAAATGGTGCTACCTTTTGCCAAAAACAACCGGCTGAATTCATTCCTACACAATGGGTATAAGCCAGTTGTGACCACGCGAGCGCCTGGTATTTCTCGCATGCTATGGGTGCTGAATTATTAAAGGTAAAGAAACTAATTATGTAACCTACACTGCCTTAGAGACTTTACTTGATATTTTGCATTCCATGGAGAACTGCATTAAAGATGCCTTGGGCCCTTCCAGTTCAACAATTGCCGGAAGACATCACACAATAGAGAAATTATGATTTCCCTGGATAGCATGAAAAGGCTCCAACAATCTTTTCGAATAATGCAGCTGACCTGATCCTAGAGTGACCTTTTCAAAAGATTTCATTATGTTCCAAGAAGAGCAATGCCTGAGTACTTATCTATGTGTAGCAAGCTATGCATTAGGGTGATAGTCACGTTTATTGTGATAAATCTAATTCTCAATTGTGCATACCTGTTCAAGAACACTTAGGGCAATTACCCAAATTCTTTTAAATATAAATTATGATGAAAAATTCCCTGACATGAATAATACATAGAAACACACAACTAGATGTGGCATAACTCAAGAAGATAGAAGCCTGTAGCTATTTGCATGGTCAATCTACAATGAGTGAAGTCAAAGCGTACATTATTCATGTACATTTCTGAATTCATATTTTCGGATGTCTAATGAAAAGTAGGTGCTTTCGTTGAAAAAAGTTATCCGTATTTTAGAACTAGTTATTCTGGCTCGAGGTTATCCACACTGAAATATACCAACTGTCCATTTCGCTGCAATATATATCACCCATTTGAAAGTGAGAACATTGATGTTTATTTCACTTAGAAAAAATGTCAGATTGTTATGATACATATGGCACAAAATTGTTATATTCTTTGACGTAATACGATTTTTTTTTACCCATGCTGGTGTTTGCGATATCATGCCACCGAGGCAAGTAAACAGGAGCGTGTTATGTTTCATACACAAAAAGGCACCCATAAAATTGTTTAGACATGAATCAACTCTGCCTGACTTTCTCACAGCAACTCACTGGGTAGAGATGAAAACAGATAGACACCTTCTGTACAAACTGTCAAGGAAATCACACAGCTGAAGTCAAGCATCGTTAGAGCAGCAAAATTCTTGGGATATTCTCATAGTATGTGAATATTGCATCCTTTAAAATAATTTTATTATTACTATCATTATTATCATTATTATTATTATAATTATTATTATTATCATTATTATTATCATCATTATTATTATTATTATTATTATTATTATTATTATTTTTATTATAATTATTATTATTATTATTATCATTATTATTATCATTATTATCATTATTGTTATTATTTCAAAGCTATCAGTTAACAAAGGTGTTCCAGAAAAATAGGTTAACAACAGCTAAAACTTAACAATGTATTCACGAGACCATTATATGAGATATTGCATCATATACCATACATATAAACAACTTATTACAATATTCTATATTGCAAGCACTCATGAGCAAACATCCACTTTGGGCAAATTACATTCCATTGTTCATATCTATTATTAAAAGCATGATTGATTGCAAACAACATGAATGGTGATTTCCTAGTACTATGTTGTTCAAATCATAACAGAACATTTTAGAATCAGCAATTGCAAATTCTTGAATCAGACTTGGAAAATAAGTCTATGCATTAGAAAACATGATGATCTATAAGTATCCTAGGATTTCAGGTTTTTGGTTTTGAAGAATGAGTTCATTCTTAGCAAAATTTAGTGGAAAGTGGTATTCAAATGATAATGCATGTTATGGGTGAGTGTCTAAAATTAGGGTCATTACAGACATATCAGCACCTGAATGCAAAACTTGGAATGCAGCCATTTTGTCTAATTCAAATTTCTGTCCGCTCGCCTAAACCCTTACTTGGCAGGGCGCTATCTGGTGTCTGATGGCACCGGCCAGGGAGACATGCTGTCATGTCACACACCAATATCAAAACACGCAAACTGGAACACTCGTCTACATATCAAGCCAAACAAGGTGGGTTGTCCCCCAAGCTGATGTGTCTGGTAAATATCCAAGAATGATATAGCCTCAAACTGAATTTAAATAATTCATAATCTTTAGAGGTGCTGGAAAGAATAAAAAGACTGATATATCCATTATAAGAAACTTGGATGAAGAAAAGTGTTTGGTCATCTAAGTAAGATATCATTAAATTGAAACTCAATTGAAACTCAACGGTATATTAGCTTTTCTTATACTAGAAGCACTGTCAAGTTGACATATATAAGCAAAAACCCATTGTTGATCTTCACTGAAAATTGCACTCATTCATGGTGAAGGTTCTGATATGTAAAAAGGAGGTTCCGTACCTTTTTTTAGTGTGGATTTAGGAGTTTCCTCATTAACTAATGGAATGCTCAGATGCCCACAAGCTGTACCCTCTCTGTCAGCAGCAAGGATTTTCCGTGATAACTGCCTCCTATTCCCAGAACCCACAAAAAACAGTACCCGCAGAAATTAACCAATGAAACAGAGCGTTCAGGATAAACATTGTTATCACCACCAAAAACCGTGTACATAATCCCCAGTTTTAGTCCCATGTCGGTGGTGAGGTGTTAGGTTTACTACAACCTGATTATGAAAATGAAAACCAAACTTGTGGGTGTAAAGTCACTTAGCTAAACATCCTGGTGAAATCTGATTCTTACCTGAGAGGGTTATCAATAGTGAGTTAATCGAATGTTTACGTTTGAGTGTAACGCCAAACATGTTCCCCATCATACTACCATTAGCCACTATCTTTAGCCGGTCCACGCTGGTGCCTGAGCTTGCTTCCAACATCGCTTCCAAAAATAGCACCCCACGTCTGGTTTATCTTACTGAATCCAGGCAAGTTCTGGAGCCCAGCCGATTAGTAGAAGAAAGCAAGGCGAGGGTGCAAGTTTGAGATGCTGGGTAGAGGACCAAACAGTTTTATGTAATCCCCCAGAACATGTGGTATCATACTCTAGCTCCTAAAACTGAGAATTCATACTCTAGGGCAGCTAAAGGAACCCCCAGATGTGCTTTAATCAGAACCTGTTTGCTTGTCTAACACTAAAATGCATCTAAACTTTGCCCTTGTAGACGCACATCTAACGGCTGAACGTCAGAAATATGTGGGCGCGAGCTGGATCAGGAGAAGGGGGATGTAAATATGAAACCATAGCCCCGCAGCTATGCAGGCAAGGTTTAATAACCTCCTGAGTTTCCGGTAAATGTCAGTGCCATCATACACTGATTATCTGAGCAAAGAAAAATGATGGGTTCTCGGATTGAAATGCCCACGCTTTTAATATTAGACCTGATACAGACATTCGGTTGCCCTCACAACACCATATTTCTGAGATGACATTTAATTGCCTGCATCGAAGTTACTTGCAAAAAATATTGAAATATAAGAAGTCAGGCATCCAGCAGAAATTACTTTCCCTCAAAAATGGCACAGTTCTGGGAAAGAAGCTATTACATAATCTTTAGAAAAAAATCATTTCTCATATGACTTAGTCATTGCCAATTTTGAAAACAAAATCCAAGCTCACTTATGAAATCACACAAAAAAAGATTCAAGCAGTCTCAGACTGGAAGACTATTGTCTTTGTGGTTTATTCTAACTCAACCTCTTACCATGACTTGGTAAGGATGACCTTCTTATTGATTGAATTAGTGTAACTGGAATGGAACTAAATGGGCAAGACAGTATTAACAGACAATTTTCTAGCTGGTTACCCAGCACTGAGGCATTGCATTTTTCAACTACTGCAATCAGATTCAAGTTAAAAATGGATTTGGATAACCAGCAGTTCAAAATAACAGGGTATCACTATTAAATAGCTTTTTAAATGCTTGCCAGGATATGACGTAAGAGATAAAGAGAATGCTAATTTAAATATTAGAATACATGCACTTTACAAGAAGAAGGGTTGGTTAGAAAGAGGATGGCTTCAGATTAGGACATTTTAAATAGATGTAAAGCGAAGGAAGAGTGATTTTGCTTATAATCAACTATATGTGGTATTTGGATAAGAAAGTATTTTCATTTAAAAGCTTGTGAGGAAGTATATGGTAGAGTGTGGTTCACAGATCACCTAGAACTTGCTGATATGATTGATACAGCAACTTCTCCTCAAAAGTTGCTTCCACTAATTAACAATGCAGGGCTCAGACTGCAGGCAAGCGTAAGTGACATGTGGTTTCCAGGGAACTTGCCTAATTCAATATTTAGAGCTGAAAGACATGTGGAGGAGCACAGACGGCTAATCAGCATTAGGACTAATCATTCCACAGATGCCACAGGCCTGCAAGGTCAACATGGTTTCTTCGGCAACATGTATCCAGACAGATGGACCGAGATCACCAAGCAATGATACAACACAAGTCTGGAAGTAGATTCAGTGCAACGACTTCCTCCAATCTGTAGTCTTACCATACATCTAGATATACAACTTCTTGGAAGTCAATGAACTGCCTGGGTTGACCCATTAACAGAAATTGATGTCTGGATCTAAGATACTTTGGACAATAACTTTGGCATTTTAAATGATTATACAAAATAAAAGGAAAGTTGTTGGTTATGTTCTGATTAACATTTCTCCATCAAATATTTTTGCTTTTGCTTGCAAAATTTCATCAAAATTGTCAGGCTACTTTTGGTCACTGTGTGAGAATTAATGGGTTAAGGAGTACCCAAATCAGAGGGGGAGGGGCCTCACTCTGGTGTGACCCACTATGATTGGAGTGGGGAATAGAGCTGAGCGCTAAACGCTGAACAGAGTCAGACAGTAGTAGACAACCCAGCTGTGCAATATCTGTCAAATATGGCTGCTTGTCACTCAGTCAGACCTTGTCCTGGGGTAGACAGGGAGAGTCTTTAGTTAAGAGAATCACCTGCATGCTTTGATAGGAACAGGGCCAACTCTGAGATAATGGAATCATAAAGTTTTTTTTTTGTGAGGATGTTATTTTGAAATGAATATATTTTGCAAAAATAACTGAATTTTGCATTATTCTCGAAAAAAAATACTAATGTTACTTGATATCATTGTTGACAAAATAGTTCTTCTAGTAATTCTGAAAATGATACATGGTATATTATTTTGTACCCTTCCACATTGCAAAGTACAACATAAATATCATTCCAAATCTTTTGAAAAATAAAATGTGGCAACATTCTTCTTTTGAGTATTTGGTACCATTCCTAAAGATAATCAATCCTTCTGAATTGCCTTCACCTCCCCCAGCCCGACCATAAATACACCATCCTCTGTCTACATACACATTCCAAGAAGCCAGGACTGGTTTTTACCTCAGACTCTATTCATCTCTCTCCAGCCAGCATTAATTGCCTGTGGCAGCAGGCAGAGTGGACGTGAGGATGGGATCCAGGGATGAACCGGCCCTGTGATCCCATACACGCAGGAATGCTGGGGGCTGAATCCTTGACCAAAGCCATATGCAGACAAGCAGCATGTGGCTTGGTATGTGTTTACCCAGATGCTCTGCATTTGGACTTCAGCCTTCCCAGGATGGCTCACAAGCTGGCCAGAGGGAGGAGGGTCAGACATCCTCTTGCTTGACACCAATGCCCAAAAATACATGATGGAATAGTACAGGCCATAATCAGCTGTTCAGAGAAAAGAGTTATGTTTTTTTAGAATCCAAAACCAAGCAGATCACCAAAGGAACTATGTCATCTTCCCTAAATGGAAATCACTTATTGTTCCATGTAATACATTACAAGATTCTTTGAATGCTCAAGAAAAATAGGAGTCAAAATCGATCAAAATGAACTGCTTCTTAATATGCTACTAATAATACATTGAAATATGGTGATCTTAATCCTGCACACAATAAAATGTAACTAAAAAGTTTTCTATTAAGAGCCACAAAAATTCCTGGGAAGGTTTATTTATGGTGTTTTGTGCTTAGGAATACTAAATTAGCACCACAACAATATATTGATTATATTCTCTAGAATCATCATTCATATTAGTGGTCTTAAACCGCAACAGGCTATCTCTGTGTGCATGCAAACAAGTACTCAACCATTACTAGACACAATATATTTAGATTCTTTCTAAAAAGAGGCAGCCTCATGAACAGTTTATTTCACATTGCAGTCACACTGACCCCCAGACTCATAACATATTGTAGTTGCCTGAAATAACTCAGACAGGATTCCATTAAGAAAAATGCAAGTGTGTTTTTATACATCCCTTACAACTGATGGTGTCTGGAAATATTACTTGTGAGTAAGATATAGGTTCAGTAGAATATGAATTCCTATACTAAAGTTGATTCATGAAAATGCTGTAAAGCCTTACTGTCAATGATCAGATACAGAAAAATTTCACCAATATTTTCAACGAAAATATAACTAGACTATGTTCACCATCGTTAAACCATATGTGTACTTCAGATGCATATGGGCTATTAAGTATGCAATACATGTGATGAAGAAGATTATGACTATGCCATATCTGATTTATCATAGAGGCAAGGTAATACATACCATTTTGATGGGTTTTGTGTTGACAGATTGAGGCATGATAGTCACAGTGAAGTGCAATCAATACCATCCGCACACTTTATGTTACACTCAAGTTAAAGCCAATCACCAATAGATGGCAGCACTGGTTACAACATGCAATAAGGTGACAATCAGCCCTTTTTCATCACCAAAAGATTAAACATTTTTTATGATCTCAGGTCCTAAGTTAAACCCAAAAGGAATCATATGAGATTGCCTTATAAAACAGGTACTCAACGTATGTAAATTATTGTTCCTCAAATAGATAGGCAAATATATTTGGATTTTCTTACTACTGAGTGTTTATTACTGTTCTGAAGAAATGTATGAATGATGATTGTGCTAACGTGGAAGTGGCTTAACATTCCACCTCTAGATTGACCCATTCATTACCAAATGAGTAATCTGGAAGCAGTTCCCCCAGTAATGGGTGTAAACAAGGCAGTCCATGTAAACACGAGGGACAGTTGTGCTGGTATTAACTGAGATGTACAACTGAGGGCCACACAATCAGATAAACACCCAGCGATGGGATGATTAAAGGCTTATAAACATCCTGCTGACCCAGTGTGCACCCGATCAACATCTCCTGCCCTAATGAAAATACAGCTAAAAATAAAGCCACAAGGCGATCATTCTTGATGCCCGATATTAATGAAGTATGGATATTGGTGAAGGTGGAAGGATATCAATCAAATTGATTCCGTTTTACCCCTCATTGAATCTTCATCATACCTAATTTGCCAGGCAATTCTATGAATAATGGTTACAATAAAATATCAGCCTGAGATGCACAAGACGTGACGATCCCTTCACAATGTACTAAATGGTTGTACATGTATGATGTAGATGAGTATCCACAGTAATGGTGCAATGAAACATTATTTTCCTTCATTCTTGGAAAAATCATTTCATATTTATGAAATGATATGTATTCCTGTCCATAGATGGCGCTGCTGAATAATTTAGTGGCAGATTTCATATTAGCTCAATCCCCACCTCGCTGCTGGCACACCAAGTTGACAGGAAGTGTAAGCAAACTCACATCCTGCTGAATGATCATCTCGAACCACCACCTTTCAGTCATCAAGTACTCTTAAAGATCCCTCAACAGCGCATCTATCTTGGCACGAGTCCACAAAAATGCTGCGGGCTTCCTCAGTTGTGTCTTGTCACTTTTGATCTTTAAAATGACCTGAGGCTATTCTAAAACAAATAAATAACTCAAAATATTGACATTAACCCTATTTTCTACCATCACTGAGTTAAATGCCACGCTAAAACCTATTACCTTTTTGTAGGTATGTTTCAAAACACCAAAATATCAAACAATTTGTTAACCACATTGTGCCACAAAACATAAGAGATAACAATCTATAATGCCCATGGATTCTGCATTAGAATACCGTTTACTCAGGCAAAAGTTGGCGGCAGAAGTCTATTAGAGTAAGACAACTAACTTCTACACTTTTTGTTTTAAATGGGTATCAATATTGGATCTGGATCAAAGTGCATCTGAGGGAGACAAGTTTGCCTTCTAAGGACAAATATTCTCCATTCTGCCTCCTCAGTTACAGACATGATAATCTCCCTACATCTTTTCTTGTTTACCAACTATGAGCCTCATTCTCATGCTTGCAAGGCACTTTGTGGAGGCGCAAGCTAAACAACCGAAAATAAGTAGAGAACTTCACACATAAACACAAGGATGGCACTAATGGCTCTCCACAACACTAGGAAGCTAGTGTATGTTGAGAGATGTCCAGAAGCAAGTATTCCATAACCCAAGCTTCTTATCTGGTACCGCTGCCATCTGGTTTGTATCAGGAGATAAGCATGACACAGCCGAGATACCAGGGACCACTAAATTGTGAACCGACTTCACTCCAGTTGTCTGCAATCACATAAAAGTCAGATTTACGCATCCTCTTCACTGGAGAAAATTTTTACAGACAATAAAGAGAAAGTCAGAAAAGAAAAGATCATTTCAAGATGTCTGGATGGCAACTTAGAGACTGTTAGGATGCACCCTATTTAGGCGGTTCCCAATTTAGGGGTGGCATCACGCATGCTGCTCTGACAAATCATAACCAGTAGGGTGGATCAGGGTAGGGTCTCTTATGCAAAGTATTACGCAACATGCCCGGAGTTTGTTGATCTATGTCAGACTTCCAATACTCCAAACTCCAAGAGCATTCTTCCCTTCCAGCACCTTGACTTGTTAGCCATACCTTGTACCCATCCTATCTATATCTTACTTAGCTTGGAGGCAATTGTGTCCTAACTGTGTTTAACTACCTAATGTAGCACACACATGTGGATCTGGATGAGGGTCAACCATTTCACACTTGACACACCCTTAAAACTCATGGTATGAAATAGACCAAATTCTATGTTCTCTATCCTTCCTGCATATTGCATTTTTCCGCAATATCTTTAACAACATTCTTCATAAATGAATAGAATGTGTCAAACAAAAATGTAGGCAGCAGAAAGCTAAAATCTCTATCACCTTCATTGCAGCAAGGAAATACAATTAGTAACATGGTACTTATTTCAGATTTGAGTTTACTATGAGGAAAAGTTATATTAGAGAAAATATTAAAGCCAACCAAACAAATATGAAACAACTAGATTAGTAGTAGTACAATTGTTTGCCATAAACATGTTTTATGTCATACATTTTACAGTAGAGATATACTATGACAGACTGAAGTTGGTGCAATATCATTTATGAGGTTTTTAATCTCCCCCTAACAAACTCTAATGTGACAATGATGAATGCCTCCTGCTTTCTGATTTATATCACCTAGCAGGTGTCTCGCATAACAATGACACATTAACTCATCTCTCACATGACATCAAACGAATTTTATGTCAATCATTTATTGCTTGCCCATATAAAAAGCAGCAGGATGCAGCATTCTGAATCCAGGATGCCTAGACACATTCTTTCAAAATGATTTGTTAATGTTCAGAAAATACATTCTTCGTAGATTGGACTAGACTCACATATTTTAAGATATATTGTTTTATCAAATTACACTTATCAAATTTGTATGGGAATTTCTAATATCTTAGGGTCTAAAACACTTATTTTGAAAGGATTTTAGAGGCTCCAGAATTGAAGAGCTAAAACCTGTTTTAATGATAAAAGTTAATCCTATTACAAAGGTATTTTGTCAGTGTGAAATCTGATCTGTAAGAGGATATATGATCCAGTGGAACTAAAAGATAATCATCTCCAATATCCTTTCATGTGTTTATCTAATAAACAAAACGACAAAACAGAATTTTACCCAATATCCTTCATATGAAACGCAACTTGTGTTTCATGAGTAGTCATAATAATCAGTGTGTGTGTGTGTGTGTGTGTGTGTGTGTGTGTACGTGTGCATGTGTGTGTGTGTGTGTGTGTGTGTGCGTGTGTGTTTGTATGTGTTTGTGTGTGTGTTTGTCCATGTTTATCACCATCCTCTTTTGGACAAAATAACCAATTAAGTAGCATTCATAAATTCATATTTCAAGTTGAAAAGTTGGTTATATAGTGTCATAGTGGCCTTTTACTTAGTATGCTGAGGAAATCTACACAGATGCAACTGAACACCTTAGCAGACAGTGCTTCTCACAACCCTATCCATTATTGATGCTGTATCCATCTCATAGGACCGTGCTAAGCTTCTCACCTTCAGACTATCCGTCAATGTGATTATAGGGAATGTTACTCAGGGGCAGTAACTGGATTTTAGAGATGGGGGCTTACAATATACGAAGAAGTACATAATCAAAATAACAGGAAACTGGTTTTTCTACAATAAAGGCTTTTAGGGAATGGACTTTAATCATTAAAAAGAGGTTTAAGATATAATCAAAAGCTGAGGAAAGTGGCATTTAACTCTAATGGGATGGGGATTTACTCATAAAGAGGTGGTTTATGATACCATTAATATAAGAGGATGCGGTAAAATTTCATTCGGGGAAAATCCTAGGTTTGATAAATGATTTGAGAGGGGATAGATGCATTCTGAAAACTACGTCAGTAACTCAAGCTGCTGACATGCAATTTCATGGGAACAGTACAGATATATTTAATCCTTTGTCATAACAACTTCATTTACTTCAAAGACATAAAAATGGTCTTCACAAACTCCATAACACATTTCAATCCTTCTTCTTGATAATCAATGATAACTCTGGTTTTAGTGAGCATTCTAGAAATGAAATTGAAAAGACTGAAAATATCTTTAGCTTCCCCGCCTGGTAGGACTATGAAGCATGCTTGCCAAGAAAGCACTCCCCAGCGCAGCCATTTTGGAAATGGCCTCTGAGCATCAAGTTACAATTTAATGGGGCCACAGCAACACACCCTGAATTTCCCCTGACACATCAGCAAAACTCTAATGAACACAGAACGACGCCATGGGTGATTTCATCATGGTGATTGCCACCGAGAGATCAAACTAACAAATCCTCATAGTCATAACTGAAAACATTGGGGACCAACTTTGTCATGACCACATCGGCCATTGAAATAGATTGGGGTGGGTTGTTCCTTGTCTGCAGAACCAGGCAAAACTGGGTCAAATTTGCAAGAGTTTTCATAAAACCATCTTTCTTATGTGAAAGGAGCTATTGGGATCCTGCATTATGCTTTAACTTAACAACTGGGTTCATCCAAAGTCTACTGAGCTTAATTTTGTAGACAATGGCTTGAGTCAATCTATGATATTTGATCCCCAAGCTAACGAGTTGCAGGCTGGATCTAGAACACTGCGTTTGAACCCATGATGTTGAGTAATGCCGAATATCCAATCCTTACTGCGAAATATAGGTCAGTGCACATACTAGCAAGTCAATATTCATGTCTTCCATCTTAATATGAACTCTCGATTCAATTTGGCTACGTGGCCGGCACTTACCGTGAGAGCGATAGAAACAAAGTAGATTCACACGAGTCGAAGTTTCGACATCAATTAATCCTGTTTGTGGCCAAGTACCCATCCCTATAGTCAATAATTATCCTGGTTGACATTCCTAGTTAATGATGGATAATATTCATCATTCAGGGGCCAGCCCCGAAGCAATGATGGACCTACCTTGTATGGGATTAGTATGTTCATCTTGATGGAGCTGGACTGGAAATTCCTATGGTGCCTTGAAGCAAGCGGTGTAAGTAAAATATGATCCTTTGGGAAGTTACATCAAACAGCTGCGCATAGTCAAAACTGCCTGGAACATAAACACAAGCGTTTCTGGCTAGCTGGCCCACTTTACGGATGGTCCCTCAATGGTTGAAAATGCCAGAAATATTGCGGCAATCAACAGATATGCGTATTATAACTAGCTGTAATGGGATATCCTGATGGGTACGCTGGCTGTGCTTGTGGGAGTGACGACTGTGAGATAGCCACCTCGACCATGTAACTGTACTGTGCAGGCCAGAGTCTGGACCGACCAATGGCAGAGGACCTACTGAAACAATACACCCTGATCCTGATGATGATAACAGACTGGCCCAGTTTAGGCCTCCACGGGGAAAGGAAAATAAACTAGAACTAATAAGAACAGAGGCGAGGAGCCTCAGATCCCCCTAGGAACAGAATGAAAGACCCAATTTACTGAAGGAATGACTTTGCTGGGAACAAAGGCCTGGCCGTCGGTCGGTGGAGAGAGTGATGCATCATATCCCAATCTGCATACGTTCCTGTGGCAATGTATACAGCCAGTAGGAGTTAGGATCGTGACCCTCCGCCGCGAAGGAACGCTGTACCGCTCAATGCCTTGGTGCGCTTACTCCACCATCATGCCTTAGGGCCCTACTGGGGTGATTCTGATGGCATGCCTACATTATCATCTACATGGCGCTATGAGGGGGAACTGAGGTCCCCCATCTCTTATAATTACCACCCGCACCCCCCTGATCTCATATTCTCACCCCTTTTGCCTTGAAGGGTCAAGTAATACAGCAAAAAATCTGAACTGATCCAAGAAAATTGACATACAACTCACTATTAGGAGTGATTTCAATTTCCCGATCAATACCAATGAATCCTTATGATCATTCTGTCATCATTAACATGAAGTGACACTATTTCCTATACATATCATTACAAATATAAATATCTAATCTAAAAGCAAATAGGTTATTTGAAGTGTCATATAGAAGTTGCATTTCTATCAACTAGTCCACCCTACAGCAAATCAATACTTATATTAAAACTAATTTCAGGATGGGCTTCTTTAAGTATTAAGTGCCACATACAGTGAAACAGCAACACTATCATGCAGGCAAGAGCAAAAGCGCTAGAGAAAGATATTGAAATAATTTTCACTAGAAACTCATTGAGAGAAAAGGAGAAGATGAATTAGACAACAATTAGTCAAAGAGATGGTAAATACTTGGTTCCTCTGATACGATCACAGAGAATGTAGTTCTTTTACAAATTCTTGACTCATTTACTGACTTGAAATAAAGATTATCTCTATCTATCTATCTACATATATATATATATATATATATATATATATATATATATATATATATATATATATATATATATATATATATATATATATATATTTGCATTTGCAGAGGCATAGAAAGATGCACTAATATTTAGAACCGAGATGGAAATGTGAGAAGAACACATAATGAAAAGGTCATCTGCTTTCTCCCTGTAATAACTGCGCTACCTTACATCCTGTAGATTGTAAACTGAGTAATGAGTAATTCTAGACACATCACATGACCCAGAAATGTTAGCCGATCAGCACTTTGACACAAAGAGAAATAACATTAGCATACAGTATCAACACCCATTCATGGCTTAGCAACAAGGAATTTCTATGCTACTGTACCTAATTCTACATAACTCTTAAAAGGAGATTAGTCACTAAATATGTCATCTATCCTAATAAATGAAAAGCTCATCATTCATCAAACAAACCATTCACCATAACTTTGATATTGAAAAATATCAAATTATGTCTTTCTAGTGGCAAAAATCAGCTTAAAATAACAATATGTTAGGAGTCAGACCTTAAAAACAAATTGAGATGTTTGAATTTTAACCTTTTAACTTTTCCATTATTGCATTATTCATAAATCCAAGTGAGGTATACCAAGTTGAAGTAACTCCACAGAGCGATACATAGAGACATGCACTTTGGAACAAATACACATCTAAGTTTATCTCAACAATACTGATTTTGACAATTAATTCTCTCATATGATTGGATTGTAGTTTTATATTTACTGCAGTTTATATTAATCTACAGTGTGTGTATATGTATCATCAGTTGAGGAGGCCCAAAACTGACCAATTAGTACATACAGGATAATAGTTAACATGCTTTTTGAATATTCCATATACTTCTAGTTCTTTCAGTGGAATACATTTCTGCTGGCACAGTCTGTGATAGTTAGGTAGACCTCATGCCCTTTTCCTAAGGTTATTCAGTAGTGCTACATCACCAGCAGCAATACTCTATCTATAGCCATCTGCATGGCCTTTATTGCACTTACAACCTTTCTTTATTGCATGACGGGATGATAACTAATGCTTAACTACCGATAACAGTGTTCATCTGAAGGCAACTCACATGGAGCAATGGATACATCCCTATTTATACATACTGAATGTATTAATGTACTACCCTGTTTTCAGTCAATGCAGATAGCAGAAAAGCTGTTTATTGGACAATAATGCTGTGCAATTAAGCACCCTTATGAAAACAGACATGCTTTAGTGAGCAGATTCAGATGAAATATTCATGTTTTGTTTTGATGCTTACATCCATTATTTAAATATCAAAACATAAAATAATGGTGTAGAAATTAGATTTTTAAGAGGTTGTGGGTGAGGACTTCATTGAATGAATAACTGGCACATCCATCGGAAGCTTTAATATCTAAGAATTGTCTGAATGCTCAACTATACAATACCGTATTATTCATATCAGTTAAATAAGCTGATCAAATTTGAGGCAAGTACAGAATAGCACAAAAAGAAAAATCTGCCATCTTTATCTATAATCCTTACGGGATAACAAATTTGCCTCTTTATTGCCTGAGCCTTTGTTAGCAATCTCTGCAAGTCAAACAAGAATTAATCAGGCTCAATTCTATCCCAATAAATCAATAGTGGCAATATATTAGGTGCTACTGAATTAGTCTCTAGCACTGGTCGGTGAAATAGCTCCACATTGTGCAGTGGAAAACCAATCCTCAGAAATTCTTCTTTAACCCATTCATGCTGGTAGCGCTCTTGCACACAGCCTGATTAATATATAAACTTATTAACAATTAGACCATTTCAGAGAAAAATATTTCAACGAAAAATGTTAATCAGAACTAAACCCACAAATCTCCTTCAAATATTTTTTGAATTAAAGCTTCATCCAAAAGTTATTTTCCAATGTTTCCTAGGACCAGACGACATATAGTCAAAGCGACCTCCAAGCATCAATAGGCTATATCAAATACCAGTTTAACCCCTAGCCAACCAATCAGCTCAAATCAATCTTGATGTCAGTCACCAATTCCACACATTTTCACTGAGCAAATATAATTCACTTTAGTTGGCAAAATGCAAATAGTTTGGGAATGCTTTTAGTGCTGGAAGCCTATGTCCATATAGCTGACAGGGATAAATGGTGGGTTTCTGGCTGACATGACCCCCCTTTACAGAAGGCACCTGGGGCAGTGCATGTTGAGAACACTTCATCATCATACACTCCCATTATCCACACAAAAATGTTTCCAAAGCATGCAAACAGGTGGGCTAGATAACTGCATTCATAAACAATACACCATCATGATATTTACCTGCATGCATGCACATTTATGGCATAAACCTGTTATGAAGGTCTGGGTTCGGGAAAAGCCTGAGGGAGAGTGGATATTCTGCTTGTGGCAACTGAGGCATATTTTGATGGCTTTAGCCTGCAGCTCATTATGAATCCCACTTGTCACCATAAAGTACATGACATCACATATAGCCTGAACAGAAAAACACATTTGGCCAAATTTATCACTGGGTGCGTGATTTCTGGCCGTAACAGCTTCTCCACAAGCTAAACAGCAAACATCACAGAAATGTATTACACATTATGTTTCCTGGGGGTTCCATTTAGAACTCTTGATATGAATTCCTTTAGTCAACAAGCCTTTGACTAATGGCTTTCCACATTAAAACTTTCACCTTGAAAAACTCTCAGAACAGAATTGCCTTCAATAAGATAAAATGTCATGAAAGAACTAAATAGCTGTTGTTACGTCACATTAAATGCAACATGGCCAGTTATATTTAGCATTAGCATAATAATTGACTTTTGAAATACAGCCTGACTCCATAGGCCAACTTATATCAGAGGTAATTTACTTTTTGTTGCCGTTGCAATGCACTGCTTTTGTTGTTGTTATTGTTGTTTGTGTGTGGTTACCAATGTTTATGAGATTATGGTTGGTTGTTGGAGCTCTTATTGTTGTTGTTATTGGTACTCAACTGCATTCTAATAAATAAATTGCTATGTCGCCTGAGCATTGAATGTAATTATGAGCCCTGAGTCATGCCTAAGGCTTTTGTTCTGATACAATTTGAGCCAAAAGTCCCTCGGCTCAGCCTTGACCCCAGAGCAGAGACATTAATCAACATGTTACGACAATGTGAGAACGAACAAGAGACTTCAAAAGCCACTGTTCCTATGTCAACTCCCTAGATCCTTGTCCTCATGTGGTTTCACTGATCATTTTCACTGTAAAGCAAGCCAGATACTGTTGCAGCATTGTGGCACCCCATCTATTACCCCCTATCTTGTGTTGGCAGCTTAAACATGACCAGCCACGAACAGGGAGAGGAGCAACAAAAATGCAATCATCTCACTACTGCCACAATACACCAACCTGTGTATAAACCACCCCACTAGGTGTAACAAGCCGCACAGCCTTGATATACTGCCCATCTAGGGGCGGCTTCATGACTGATAAATAATAACGCTGTGCCACATGTGGTCCTCCCTAAACTGCAGTTGGGGAGGGATATACATAGTAAACACATTTATGTAAAGGCAATACATCTTATTTGTGAATTAACAATAAGCTTTGGGGCTTGATATGTGGCTTTCCCTACAAAGGAGTTAATGAGGGTTTTACATAGTATGCATGTTCATGTAAAGGCAATATTAACTAGTGGATTCATAATAAGCTGCTAGACTTAATTATGCGGTTTTCCCTACCAGTGTATTTGAGGGGTTAAATACATGCACATAAGATATCACAGTAAAGTTAATAAGGTTTAATGTAAATCTTTTTCAATCTTAGATGTTACTGTGAAGGCAATATAACTTGTTTGAGAAAGCAAAATATAGGCTAGTAGGTATGGATTCTCATCAGACTTTGTGAGAAGTAAATTATCACTTTAACAAATTGGTGTTAAGTATCATTCTTTGTGGTAAAGGTGTCAGATATGATATATGATTGTAATGTTTGCAATAATACATTGCAAGAATGGAACACATGTGAAGGCACATGGATACAACTCAAGTGGAAAGATGGAAAACACTCATTTTCCAGATGGAAAGTTTGATCTAGTCCACTCCACTGCAGTTGCAGATTAGGCTTAATCCATGCATTAATTAGACTGTTAATTTAAGGAATACTAGCAGGACCGGGCAATCTGCTCTTCAGTCTTGGCAATAGAGCAAGATGTAAGTCCCAAGGCAGGGTTTCCAAATGAGACATACCTGGTTAATTACAGATCAAGTGTAGTTCCTCATCAACCTGCTATCAATGGCTGAATAGAACTTAGCAATTCATCTCAGTCCCATTCTCTGTGAGGCAATCTGTCTTCTTGTGGGAACAATTTGTCAAATTACCAATTTAATCAGGCCCTACCAATCAAACTTGATCAATAATTCACGAGTGACCACTACACATAATACCTGCCGTGGAAGACCAGGTAATTCACGGTTGAAACTTCAGTGTCTTGTGTGGGAGTATTTGTAAATGATGCAAGCACTAGGCAGACAGGTGACTGATTAATTTCTGTAAGAGCATGGCATTTGTCAGTTATTCAAAATAAAGATTACCTTTTTGTTTCAAATAACACCAATATATCATAAGGTTGACAAGAAATAAGTTTGTGATGTTTGATTGATTGATCTGAATGAAACAAATCATTTCAGATTCTCTTCAATGATGCAGCATTTGAAGCATATTGTAGGTTATTATATAATCCAAATATGTCAATCAAATTAACAAAAGTAGTTAACCTCTTCCAACCACATGCATGTAAAGGGTGCAATAACTCTTTTTAAAAAAAGATTGCAGAACATTTTTGCAAAGGATGACCAAAGAAAAATGAATATTTCCTTGAATTCTACCAAGTCCTATAAAAGGTTCTATTTTGGTAGACCCATATTTGACATTTGCTCATATATTTGGTATTGAAACTCTTTCACTCTCATTCATTACATATTCTGATACAAATTTGGGGTAAGCCAAATGTCACCTGACCATGTATGTTCCTCTGCTACCTTTTATAGTGTCTTCAGACACGCAGATGGGTATTAAGGCTATGTTTCACTATAAAGCATTCTCATGTTTTGATGAAGTAGGGTCTTGCAGGTAATAATGAAGCCATATAAAACCTGTTCCCAAGGCAATATTCCACTCCCTTTATTCAAGCATTTTCAAGGAACTCGACAAAACAGCTTGTAACTTTATGTAAGGTTTTACTCTTAGAGATTCAGCTCATAATACGGAGGCTTGACTGAAATGCCATTCTGGTACCATAACCTTGTATATGCACAGTGTTGGTTTCTTCACTTTCATTTGTGGCTAAATGATTCTTTTATCAAGAATTGAAAAGAAAACTGTCAATAATAGTAAAGAACATTACACAATTAATGGTTGGCTTGAAAGAGGATTTTAAGTACTGCCTTCAGGAAGTACACTATTTCATTGCATCTAACAAAGACATCAACTTTCGTTAGACGTACGGCTTCAACAGTAAAATGCCATACAGCCAAGTGCATTTGTCCAAAATGCTATAATATTCTTCCACAACAATTCAAATGCATACATCAGCAAATGGCTGCACTTAGTTAATTAAAGAAGAATATCAATTCCACACCGCAGATAAAAAATCAGCGACATATTTTAATATGATGGCTTCCACTTCCGTGAATAGTATTTTTTCTGATATGATTCAAGGAAATGGCACTATTACCTCATAGCATATGCTGCTTTACAGTCATTGCTATTGTGGGGTAAAACAAAGCACTCAAATCAGAGCTGCAGGTGCCATTAATGCAGGTGAGAAAGATGCTAACCTAATCTAGCGCATCCAGGGCCCGGAGTGAAGTATCCAATAGAACCTCATTACACGCCCGAGAAGCACTCCTACTTTTGCCCAACCTTGCAATCAATTAATTGTTGCTCCCCTTATGCTCTCCTATCAGAATCTTCCATCATCAGACCCTCTATCACCTGCCAGGGCATACACAACTGACAATGTTTATTAGATGATACTCAAAGGACTAGAGTGGCGGGAACCATCAAGGAAAGGTTTGAGTGCTTTCAGCCAAGTGCTGCCACACCATTTAATACTCGATCACAAGGTAGCACGTGAGGGCCAGGTCAAAACAATACACAGGTATAGAATAATGGACAGTTAATTGTTCTTAGGTTTTTAGAACAAAGGATAATTAAGTTGGATTTCTCAAGGCAAAGTCAATCTAAAAGATGCTTTTAAGACTTAGATAAACTTATCACAAATAACTAGATTTAGATATTTGCCTCAAATTATTTACATTTTGTATTTGATTTCAATGATTAATTCATCTTTTTCCAGGGATATGTTGAATTTGCATTGCAGTCTTAAAAGTTTTACATACAGAACGTAATAATATGGCATAACAACTTGTTTTATGCATACTGCTGAATACTGCATTGGGTATTAACTTTATTACATCCATCACAGCCCAGTAAGGGGACTTATTAACAGTCAATGCTTCCGTCCCAGGGAAATTTCCTTCATTATTCATTAAACAATTTTCTCCAAAGACAATGTCAGGAGATGGCCATACATCAAAGCCGGCGCCTCCACAGACTAGATTACATTTTCCCTCTAGAAGCACTGACTGAGATGGTGGATAACCAAAATGCTATATACTGTTGCTGATTCTTTTTAAAGCATGAATGAGTTTGCTAGGTTGAAAATAATATCGATACAAGGATTTGAATTCCAAGGAATATATCATTGCTACCTTCCACTGGACTGAGTAAACCAATCCACTATGTGGCCTTTGATACTAATCAACATTTATTTTCCGACATGCAGCACTTTTCTGTGTGCTTTAACAGCAAAAACAACATTCTGCCATCAAACCCCCATTTCTCATGTAAATCATAGCAATTCTGGCTGACTTGTAGCTGCCCTGGGTGTTTTTATGGTGTAATTAATGCAGGCAACATCAGGGATCCCTGGCTAAAGCAGTATTTCATATTTAGAAATCCTCATACCATTCAGCTAGCTGCTCAAAATATCTACACATATCTTAAGCACTTCCTACAACGCAGATAAAGTTAAGAGTAGAAGAGAAGAACCATTCAAGAATTACTATTCAACTAAAATGAATCCTGTCTTGTTCTTTCCATAAATCCTTAACATTTTTCATAAAATTATTTTGACTGTCTTGTCTATACATATTTATTCGTTTCTGTCTATTTTCATCATCGATATGTGATGTTTTCTTTCTTTTAATTATTATCAAAACTTAATTGATTGTAAAAATGTACTAAACGAAACTTTCAGAAGAATTCTCTTTGTTGGAGCAAAAACTCAACAACATGGCATTTTTTGAAGTCCATAACCAAGAAAGATGTACTTGCGGAGCCACTTTTTTCTAAGATACCACATAAGTGACTGCTCTTTCCTTTCCTCTCAAAACAAGCATGCTATTAAGATAGTCAAAGTTGAACCAAACAATTTTCCTGTTAGGCCTCCCTGTATTGGTATGTATAATGTGGACGAACCAAAGTAATGCAGACTGGGTTTCAACTCCTCCCCCAACCAACTTTGCCTTATCTGGTCACCATGACGACCGCGGGGAGAGAGGGTAGCTGGTGTTGCTCTAACTGTCCAAAGCCAGTTGATTACTGTCCCATAAATCTGGCGCAGGAGCAGTGTTTGGTGGCGGAGTTGGCTGGCATGATAAACAGACCATCATCCCGCCCCTGATTCATGACTTGATCTCTGACTGAATCAGCCAGCTTTTCCATGCCTGCCGCGAAGTCCTACAGGGCCACGATAAGCACAGCCACAGCCAAGACATTTCTGGCTGGCACGAAACACAACAAAAGTCGGAGGGAAGACTGCAAGATAGTATAAGCAACGCATGTGTTCTCTAAATATATCAGATTCCAACAATTCTTCAGTTCTTGTGGTTAAGTTCTTGAATATTTGCTAGCATGAAAAAAATAGTAGTACAAACAAGTCTATCTATAGGGGATAATATGATTGCACAAGAAATATAATTGTCTGATCATGCTTTCATCCACACGAGAGGAGATTAGTAATACTGCTTTTTTATTGCACATAGCAAAGATTATCACATCTCATGTTGCAGTCGGTAGAGGGATTTTTATAGCTGCAGACACAGAATAGATTGATGGTGAAAGCATGGAGAAAATACCTTTTACAGCCATTTTTACTAGCAATTGGATTCTCAAAGTAAGCCATTTATTGTTATACATTATTCAACACATAAATTGAGAAACAACGCTGATAAGGTTAACTTTCACTTGCAAACTTCTACAGTATTACATTATCCCCCTTCGTGGGCTTGGTGAATATTGGGAAGGTCACTTTCACACCATTCAGTCCATTATGTAGCCCTCCATCATCTTAACGGTCTGTGGAGGAATGCTCACAAGGGAAGAAAATCCATATTCCATGCATGGATGGTCACTGCAGCCAAGAGACAAATGATACCCAGGGTGGCATATTGACACTTAGACAACAACCGCAGTGGATTGGGAGGTGTTGGAGAGAGGCAGTATTGACAGTTGGTTTAACCAGTTTCAATCATTCATACAAGAAGATTTTGGGTGAAAACATACAAAATCATAACATAAATTGACTGAAAAATATCAAACTATCATTAAGATTTAGAAAATAATTCAACCCTTTTTAGGTGGTCTTCTATTAGGAAAATTTTTTAAATGGCTTTATTGTTATATGCTTGCTAAGTTGGCACTCAGGACTGACCTTGAAATCTTAATAACTACAGCGCATTACATTGAATACAACCATAATGCAATGGATCAGACTGCATTTCTCACTGAAATCAACTGAAGCCATCCTAGCATAAGAGAGTTGCCTAGCAACTGGGAGTGTAAGTTGGAATTATGCTAAACACTTTACCAGAATAATTCCTTGTCGAACGGAAGTACTTTGAATTATCACTTATAAGTGTGAGAGGAAGTTCATATGAAGCAAAGCATTCCAGCACTACATTGCTGACAACATTGGATTGGTATATAGGAAGGCATTCTCATTTACTCTGGCCAATCTTTCAGCATGTAAGAATACTGAACATTTCGCAATTAAAGAGTTTTTGTTAAGGCAGGAAAAATTCCAATAACCTATTTTTTTCAACTAACATAATTCGAGCATTTCTTACTACACAGATCTCTTGATCTATTGCATTCAAGTATATGCAAAATCGCAGTTCTTATGGAATTTGAGAGTAAATAGTAATCAGATTTATGTTGAAAATTTCACTTTATATACTTTTCTACAATAAGGCCAAATTCTGTATCTGAGGCAGACAGACCTTATCACTGAAATTCTATACCAGAGCTTTCATTTTCATTTCAGTTCCTCCTGCTCCTATCAATCTTGTATTTAATACTGACAGTGATTATCATCGGGTTTCCTTCACAAAACCTACAACCACTTATGATGTTCACTTCTGCCGATGCCAATGAAAGAACAGAAATCTCACAGCCAGGCTCAGCCATGACGACTGTTTTGCAAGTGCATTAAATTGTGCTCACGCTCAAGATCAGCTGTCATGAATGGCATGCGCACCACTTAATGATTACAGCTTTGACTCTCATTGATCAGTCATGATTTCACCACGGGCATGAGAGTGAATTTCTGTGATATTCTTCATCAATGACATTTTCCAGGTTTGAATGAGGCAATATCAAAATTAATTAATCAGATGCAGTCCGTCATAATCACAGAAAATAAGAAACAATGGTTAGAATAATATGATATTCCAGGACGATTTTGTAATTCCTTTTTCATACATGCCAGAGCTCACTATGTACATAAATACTCAGACTTTCCGGTGCTGTTATTAGATTCTTTTGTTTGACTGCTGACTATCCCTTTGTCAATATTAATATACTGAGGGGAAAATTGATTTTTCACATGCACCTATTTATCTTTGAATATGAGCTCTTAGTTGGGTTCAGCATGTCGCTGATCGTGAAGAATGCATTCTAATCCCATTCACAAAAGTCTGCCTGGTGCCACATTTAGGCGACTTTTGTTGGGTTGCAGTCAGGCATTGTTGTCAACAAGGATTTGATACAAGTACACTGTTAATCCTGCTTCAGGGATTAAATACCTGATGACGCAAATACACCTGCTCAGTGAGGAACTAGAGACGATAACCTCAGGTGGAAATCAGTAACTGGTTGTATACTCATAGGATTATATCATACTTCGCTGTAGAAATAGACATTTGATAAAATGTTTAACTTAATGATATATCCAAAATGAATAAGTAAATACTTATTTCTCTTAGGTTATTTAGAAAGTAATTTATCTCAATTGCAGAGGATCCAGTATTGGACCTTACTTTTCATTAAGGAAAATAATTATCTTGATAAGACATGAATCCATAAAGAAAGCCTTAGTCATTTGGATAATAGTAGGTTATTATCCTGGCAATTTTTATTAGACCTGACTTATTAATTACTGGGTACTTTAAAGCCATAGCCTTTTTTTCTCTCAAAAATAATCCTGTTCTAATACGTATCCTCTACAGTAGAGAGGATCTGATACTTGATACTTAATAACAGTATTTTTAAACATGTAACAAATCACTTGATTTATAGTAATCAAATTTATATGTTATTTGAACAAAAATAAAGATCAATTTTTTGGTGGGATAAAGATATTATGCATCATTTATTGAAAAAATGTGATAATGTTAACATTAATTTTCTTCGCATACTCAATCTTAATACTATTACTACATTTTTATGATATTCCCCAAGTGATGTAAATGAACTTCCTGTCCTGAAATAGATGTCATCTGCAGTTTGTCTGTGACTGACATGCAATCATGACTTGAGGCATATTGCATGTATGCCTATTTCCAGTTCCCAATTCCAACCAATTATCCAACAACAGTACATCCTGCATAAATGGCCGGCGGGCATTAATTCAACAGCTTGAAATAGAGGCAATCTCACATAAGAGTAGTATTGGTCAGCATAGCAAAGTCCACGGCACTCTAGCATGGAGAATAACCAATAATAGACACCCAGGGAACTGTGAACAATGATCAGAGGCTTCATCATCAACACTTGCTGCCCGGATGCAGGCAACCAGCAACGCCGAGGCCATGCAGACATGTGGAAAATCCTATAACTGCCTTAACTTTCTCTCAGCTTGAACCAGCCGCACAAATACCTCTGGGTCATGTAAAGCAATACCATTCGGCTCACCCTCGTGCCATGTGTCAAAACATAACCTATGGCTTGTAGCATCCTATTTTGGGCCAACAATCTTTTTGAGAGCAACCTAGTTACAAAACAAATTGGTCTGTTTGGATCTGAAACATCATGGCCAGGACCTACTGCACAAGTAATCAACGTTACTTGTTCCATATCTGATTACTTTCTCCATTTTAACAGCTGCCTGCACCATCAAGATGTTCTAATTATTTGTGCATTCTCGATGCATTTTGCAAACCCTATCAAATTTTTTTTTTGAAAATGTTTTTAATTTATGGAATTTTTTATTTGCCTATAGAAAAAATCCTTGCAGTTTTACAGTTACAGCTTACATATATGCACCATAGAGATATCCCATTTCCATGAAAAATATATTTGAAAACAGAAAACCAAAAAGATACCTTCTAATACATTGAAAATCTGCAATAATCAGCTGCTTTTAGAAATTGATTATCCAGAACTTAGAAACATGAGACAATTCTTGTAGTAGGAGGCACTGTGGTGAGTCTTAGTATTTGGCGCCATGGTTTGTATTGGGTTATGGCACTGAACTCTCTGCTGGTAATGTGGAGGCTGGAGATGGATTTACCCTCTCCATATCCTCGTCAGACTAGGGAACATGATGCCATAGCTGACACAGCGAGACAGCTGTGGGGAGGCAAAGTCATAATAAAATACACAGGACAGGGCCAGATTAGCTATCATTCAAAGACTTCATGCATAAAACAGTATTGATATTAATATCCAGGTTTTGTGTTAGATGCAATCCAAGCATGTCCCTGTGGTGAGCATGTTAAAATCTAAACAAAATGGTAACTGGCATCAAGTCAGATCTTTCAACTATCGGGACAAGGGAAGCTTTAAGTTTTGTAAGGAATCTTCTAGGAGAGGTTGACCTCTCTGGTTTTTAAATACATTCCTGAAAATAACTATTTTGCGCAGCAGCCAACCATCACATGCAGTCAATATTCCACCAGCCATGAAACACTTTCTGCGTTGACCTACATAATACACTGCATGCACTGGCTTCTCCTCATCCACCATGCTTCCAGAATAGTAGCAGGCAGCAATGGCCGCCCGCCCCAAGCCGACAGCCCGCCACCAGTACGCAGAAATCAAATTTCAACATTTAGTGAGTGCATGGCTTGCTGGCAGCCGTGAACCTCGATAAAGCCCTGATGGAATAAGCCAATAAATAGCCCCCTTTCCGATACAGTTCCACATCCAATTATATTCAAACATGCTTATACTAAATGTGCTTATTTGCTCAAGTGTTAAACAAGACTTATTCATCAGAGGAAGTCTATCAGGTTCAGGTTCTCTAAGAAACAACGGTCTCATCACAGAAACATCAAAACTAATAATGAATGCACAGAGATTGGTCAGCATTCAGCAAGACATGTAGTAGAGAAAGAAAGTGATGGTTTACCAGGGTGGGAGCATATCCTGTGCTTGTCGGCAGCCACATCATGGTAGTTGAGTATACCGCCTATGTGAAACTGTCATCCGAGTTCTCATCTACTAGTAAATTATAATACAAGTCTCATTGGGTAGCTGTGACAATGTGGGGCAATCTGCAATTTAGCCGAGAGAAATAGCGATCGGACATCCGCAAAACTAGACTGTAGAGACTTTGTGTAGCGCTGTTGCCAGTCTAGTAATGGTGTCGCAGTCGTGAGGCTGTTGCCACATCCCTTACGACAGCTGTAGACCTCTGAATTGAAGGATCACACCAACTGGTGCATTCTATGTAACAATACGCGTATCTACATGATAAACTTGTTAATACATTACCAGAGGTTTTCCAAGAGCACCAGGCCACATCATTGGTACAGCTTTTTCGTTCTACAATTCAACAATAAACTGGAGACAAACACACAACTCCTCTAACCCACTAGATATCCTTCTAAATATGGCGTAGCAAGATATAGAGTGACACTCTAATGATATATGGAATAAATTAAGACCATCTTGTCTTAAAAGGGGAATATCATGATTAGGGGTAACCTGATACTTGGGGGCCTGGCCCAAATTCTCATTGCACCAGTAGAGTTGCTGATCAGGCATTCAGGCTGGGCCTCCTGGAGTTAAGACCCACCCATTCCCCACTGAACTCAGCCAATGCTTGTCACTAGACTAGCTGAGGCATCATAACTCCCAGAGACTGACAGAGCAGTAGCGCTGCTCACAGAGGCAGCTCTGAAACACCAGTGCAGCGTGGGTATCTAGGAAAAAGTTACAGACATACCCTTACTCTCTCACCCCATGAGTTGACTTGCTTGCATGGTAACTACAACTATCAGCCTATCAAAGTCATAGTGGCCTGGTTGATGGAGCCATAGCCAGCATCATGAGCATGGGTTCTCTTTTTATTGTATCCTGCAAGTCACATCCCCAGCAGAATACTGATGTGCAAAATTGATGCATGTGGAAGTCTGATAGCAGTGATGAGCAAAATGTGAACATTTTTGGATAATCAAGTAAAACCTGACAGACAAATAATATTCAAGGATACATTAATTTGCAATTGCACAATCCACCAAAAATCTATTTTTGCACACCAATAGGGGGGAAACGGAATTACCAACATGTAACTCTTGTTTCAAAAGATAAACAAATGCTAATTAATTTCAACAGAAACATAAAGAAATAAGGCTTTTAAAAGCACTGAAAGTAGACACTGGATGAATTCTACTCATAAAAAAAAAAGTGTGAGTAAATATATGAGTAAATTACTCCTAGGTGCATTTCCAGCACTTACCCAAGCATAAAATAATCCCTAACAATTTATTTCTATGATCCAAGCATTATTCCCATCAGTTTCTTTTTTATTAATCAAACACTTTGCCAATATTGATGATAAACAATAAGAACTTCTAAGGAATCTCTTATCAATCAACCTTACAAACACAAGAAAACAATTGAACTTTTTGGACACCTACCCATAATGATCTGTTCAAAGAATCCCATTCATTTTCATCATCCATAAAAACTGACTGGTGAGGTTCAAAGACTGGATACATTCTATATTAGATACTCCTCATTAAGAGGCCATTTCTAGCAATCAGTGACTTGTTTAACTTGGTCAAATTTAAGCTCATCTACAGTACAAATTGTTATTTCCTTTTCTTATTCTCCATTTGTTTTGTTTTTGAGCAGACGACTTTTGCTCCCCTCAGCCTAAGGAATGTAAAAGGTGAAATTGACATCCTCCAAGTGCAACATGGGACAAGAGTTTTATTTTTAGTATTTTACCTTCAAGCTCATGTAATATCTGAAATTAACTGCTTAGATCTAATAAATATTAATTTATATGTGAACTTATTTTAGTTTCTGTATTTGATGAATTAGATTTATTGACAAATAATCTGAGGGGAGTCTAGAAACTGTCTAGATGGGGATCTCGAAAGTACAGTTCTGCCTATTTCATGCACAGATTACCACACCTTTGTTAACTGCAGTCTCTTTGAAGAGTAATGAAGCAAGACATTTCTTGTAACAAATAAGTGCACACAAATTAGTAGCAGAAAAGACTAACTTCAATACCAAGAAGTTCACAAGTAAAAATACACTGGCTTAAGTTAAGACAAAGCAGGATATCTTACCCAATGCTTGTTTCCTTACTTGCAAGATGCTTACAGAACATAAATGATCCCAGTTGGCAAGAATATAGGCCAAAGTATTTTTTGTTGTAAAAGCTCATGCCTTTGTTTGGTCTACATGAGTCATGTTACCAAAGCAACCAGAGCTTCATGGGTAAAAACATAAACATGTCAGACTCCTGAGTTGTTGATATTTATGTTATTGTAAACAATTCAGAAATTTCCAATTCAGCAAGGAACACATCTACTTCTTAGAATACTTAAGTAATTAAACAATAACATAGTTTCAAAGCTTTTTTCCTTGTGTTCCATAAAAAAGGTGTTAGTTGAAAGTGAAACGTACGCGTTGGCATGGAATTTATTGACTCTTTCAGTCCCTTGTACATTGAGGATGGAGGTGAAATTGGAAACGTTGTTGATGACATTTTATTGGAATTTAGCCTGCCACAATTCCTACAGGAGGAGATCAAAAAGCAAATGGTTAAAGAAACCTACGTGCATACTATGCATGTCCTATCAACAAAAAAAATAACTGCAATAAGTTTCTATAGCAATAAACAACCCGGAATTCCCTCTGCCTGTATGCTGTGATGATATGGTAGTAATGGAAATAATCTAAGAGTGACACATGCATTTGCAAAATATTTAAATATTTAAATTTGGGCTGACTTTCTGCTGCTACTAGAATAAAAGGGTTAATGATAATCATTCTATAACTTTATCTCTGGAATATTGAAGGTTTATTTAGAAATAAGTGAGCGCATCCTTGGCAGCCTAGCATCTAATTATGGCCACCAAGTGGACTTTACACCCACTAGGGGTCAGGTTTGATAATTGTAGCTGTCAGAACCACTAACCACAGGGAATAACAGAGTGAAGGTTTTTCAACTGCTATGTCACCCTGGAGAAATATTCCAAAGACAGGGCACACTGAATGGACTCTCCCACATGTAACTTTAAAAGCAAATGAGCGACTGACTGGCACAAAGTGGTGATAATAACCAATTCCTCTGCTCTTGATTGCGTAAATGGTTCATCCCATTGGTCCTGTTTTCTTTTCTACAGGAGTGATTAAGGAAAAAAATGACAGGCAAGGGAAAGTAAGATAATTCTATTCTCTGGCTAAATATAGGCATATCATTTTTCATACATATTGAGAATAAGTCATGTTTCTGCTACATTTTTTCCAGTGAAAAGTCAGTAGAAGTCACCTATAAATAAATACAATTCTAAAAGCCTTTTTTCTTAAAGCTTAAATCACTTAAAATGGGGGTGGAAACAATACCTTAAGATGTATGAGAATATACATATCGCAAATAGATACACATGAGGTTTGTAACTGAACATTTTCTGGGTTAATTTTGAAACTTTTTCTGTTTTGGCAGTAATTCTTGCTTGCAGAAGAAATCTTCAACCTGTCAATCGGGTAGAAAACTTATTGAGATGAGACCCCCCAGGAAAGGTGGTTAGAAGGAGTTCGAGCCAAACTGCCTTCCCCACAATTGAGTGATGAACTTCACAATCCTTTCCGAAGGCAATTTCCCTAAGTGAAGCAAACGTAATATTTCTCCAACTAGCTCCTTCGACACCTTTAGCAACCTCTGACCCCACACCTGAGCCAATAATCACTGAGAGGCCACAGCATCCAGGAGCCAATCAGACAAGCAGGTAAAAACAACTACCCTCATCCCTCAATACTCAATTACAATAGTGAAAGGAGGGGTACCACAAGGAAACCCTAGGAAAGGTAGCTGGGAGAACCCAGATATTTCAGGAATAATGCTTAGAAAATGCCAGAATTCTTTGAGAGTTTTAGAGTAATAAGGGTATTTATTGTATATATATTTCTTTAGGTCTAATGGAATGGGTGCAATATATAAAACACAAATGGGATATAATTATCTAGTACAAAAGATAATGAAACAATTGGTTAAAGCATTCTTTTGCGATGCATCATCCCTATTTCCTAAGGATTCTAATCAATCTTTCTAAAGTTTATACAGAAGTAAGTTGTGAATGATCTATACTTTCTCTTCACAGATCTCTGTATGAGAAAGGAATGCAGAAAATATGTACCCAGACACAGGGTGAGCCTAAAAATTCTGCACACTGTTTACAGAAATCTAGCATGCTTTTCATTGAAAAACTGGTGGTTTACATAGAGAAGTCTAGCATGCAAAAGCTAAAAGCCATTTGCAGGCCTTTTTGGCTCTCGCTTATGTGAGGATTTTGTAAGGTTTTGAGTACAGCAAGGAAGAGAGGAACCCACTGGCTTTCTGGCTCATTTCCTGACCGGGAGTGCCTGTAAAGTCCAACGATTAAACACGCCTGATGGCTGGGCAGCAGCACAGTAATAACAAAACACTTGTGACTTATTGGAAATAAATCTGGACACATCGCACATTAATGAGGTACACAACCCTTGTAGCATTACTGACAGAGATTATAGTGGTTGAGAAACCAAATGGCTTAAGTAGGGTAAAACCTCAGAAAGACCATTCTTAACAATATCCTAGTGCTATTTTCCTAATAAAATATTTTGTCATATAGTCATTTTACTAAAATGTATTTCATCAACAAAGAAAAGGGGATTTCCCTGCATAGTTATATATCAGGTTTTTATATACACCGTTGCCCACTCAATGCCAGCTAATGGGTATGATGTTTGAAAAGACTTTTGGGCCATCTATAAGATATTTTCGGAAACGAAGCGGTTTCTTTCCACTATCCAAGGTCCTAAAGGAATTCAAGGACAATGTGACAGGAAAGGCAATCAATTCCCTCAATTACCTGCCTAGCTTCTCATACAAAAACAATTTAGAAATCAATACAGTCTTCAAACAACATCCTATTTATCGTATATTGTATCGCCACCATCCGCCGCAAAAGGACTGCTTTTTGCTAGGAGGTCTGCCCACTCAAATGGCACACTAGCGGTGAGTGGTAATTAGGTTTTTATTTGAAACTAATTAAAAGTGAAAGACTCAAATCAGATTGCCATTCAGAAGCAGAGGAAACATTTATTATATAACCTGTTAGGAGCGGAATGGCAAATAGCCCACTAGTCCTATAATGCAATCAGCATATATTGCCAGGCGCCAACCAACCAATAACCAACAACTGATCAAAAATACCCAAATTAAGCCTAATAGTACACACACCCTTATTCGATTTTACCTCAGCTGTCAAATTCATCAAAATGTATTGCCCCCGGCTAATTTGCTTCTTCTTCCCTAACTTTCCCCTTCTTCGTAGCTTCCTTCAATTTGCCACTGGTAACCTAATTTTAACATTGGCAACCGTCGATGTCTGACTGATGGCCTGAATTTTTCAGCACTCATATTCAATATACATTTCAGGGTCAGAGGTCACAAGGGGCCTGTTTGGTTACCTAACTCGCATGCATTTACATTGATGATTTCATTTAGTATACAAATACCGGTCTCTTCACTCAAATCAACAATTATGTAGATCTGAGGATTTGATGAGATTTATAGAGGCCCCTCCTTCTTAAAAGGGGGGGGGGGCAGAAGCCCCTTCAGATACCATTCAGATGTAGAGGAGAGAGGGGAAAGCTTAAGCCTTCATACAGATGCACTATTAGGGCTATTTGAATGGAATAATTCTCACTTAACATTTTTCATTTATTAATTCTACATCCCATACTTCACAAGGAGAGGATGTGCTCCATGTTTTCACATTATGTCTATAGGAAATCCAACCGTATCAAACATCACAGCACTCACTGCAGGTAGAATCTGAATTGCCCTACAGAGCAAGCAGGTGACATTCTAATTTTAACAAAGTGCAATTTACAGAACAGGCGTGTCTCTTCTACAACACCAGACCAGGAAAGCACTTTTTACCAAAGAAATCGCCAGGTGAGTAGTAAAATTCATAAATGAAAATTATCATGGATTTCAGAACAAATAGGTACATTTCGTTATTCATGTGTAACCTCTTTAACATGTCATTTCTCATCATGGCTGAGACAACTTATACACATGTTTACTCAATTCTTTTTCAGATGTAGAGACTGATTCATGTAAGTACCATTTTGAAAAGTACTTCTTTATGGATATTATTTTATTTGCTCTCATCCTGTTTAGGACAAATGCTGCATACTTGTGTCAAAGAAACCAAGACCCGAGAGGTAATAAGTCAGAAACCACAACAATAGCACACATAAAAGAATATTGATTTGGGATACTAGGAGAGTAATGTACACTAATTAGAATACAATAGGAACAATGCAATACCTAGTATGTGCTCATCAATACACTTCTTATGCCTGCCGCTAGGTATTGATTCTGAGGGCGAGGGATCAATATGACCAGCCAGTGTTTACACTGGAAGTTACAGGTGTCTATAGCGGGTGTTTCCATTTGTTCAGGTGTGATAATATGTACGAACACCTGGCGGGCAGGTAGGGTAGTGAAGTTAGATGAGGGCTAATATAATGGGTATATGGTCATACCTTTCAAATAAAGGCATATGTTTGATAAATCATTAATTTTGACAGTTAGTCTATATCAATAAGAGACAGTTCATACATTTTTTCTTCAGAAAAATCTAAGCTTCACAATAACTTGTAAACACTATATTATATATTGTACAAGTTGTGCAATGCTATAATTTTCAATGAATATCACTTATACCATATAGGTGGTACTATGCTATATCTTTCAGAGATAATCACTCATTCTATTTCTATAAGGTTGTACAAGGCTATATCTTTTAAAGACTTAATACTTACTTACATGTATATCATACAGCTTATACTACACAATAAACTTTATGATTTTACAAGTTGAACTATTTCTTGAATGCATAGGAGACCTTTTTATCTGTATATGGCTTCATTATCAAATGCCTTTTGACACACAAGGAGCTTTATGATTATGAAGGTAAAAAGACACCATTGATATCAACTCCTACATGATTAATTTCACATCGCATCATTTGAAACTTGATAGGACTGTTCCTGAAAAGGCCTTGAACTTTCCCATTTGGATACCACATAATGGTGGTAATATTTTACAGAGTGTATCATGATGGGGTCTAAGTGATATCACCATGGTTATTGACACCCAATATCATTACGTTCGCAATCATGATCCTCAACCCAAAGGTGCTAGCCAGGATTACAAGTCAACACATATTGCATTAGACTGCCTTCCGGGCAGGGGACTTGAAATCATACTTTTTTTTGTGGGCAGATGACACTGATATAAACCAGAAAGGTATTCTATGTATGCAGAGAAGCCCCTCTGTGGTGGCACAAAGAGAGAAACTAAACAGCAGGCCAAGGTAGCTAACTGCATCCCAGATTCAACAAATACACCCTATTGATGCCTAGAGCCTCTGCTCATGCTAAATGATTTTAGTAAGTTTATAATGCCTATATGATGAGCATATCATATCAATGAAATGTTGATTTGACACAAGAATATCGCTAACATTAGATGATGCTAAAATCTCCTGGCTGAAGATCAGGTGGTTTGAATATGTAATTTGTTTACATATAGCCAGTCGCGTTCTTTGCACAGTTTATAACTCTACTCACCAGGGTAATGAAAATATTTCCTTACAGACATGGATCATGTCAAGAGTGCTCTCATATTGATAAACAACACAACTCACCAACTGTAGGCCGAGTAGAACCATTAGATATACATACCTGAAAATGAAACAGAAATACATTAGAATATTTCATCAACAATGAATTCAAAACATTCACATACAAAACAAAATTGATATCCTTAAAAATGTGTACCTTAGTGTAGTAGGTACTGAGTACTATGATTTAGTTCTCATTTGTATTAACTTTAAGTGCTAATTCAGCTTTAATAAAAATCATTTTTAATCTGATTAATGAGAATGAACATCTGAGTTGATACAAATTCATCTCGAGAATCAAATTTTTGTGACTAACCATCTTGGACAAGTGGTATACATGTAACAAATAAAACCAGTAAAAAGCAATTGGCAAACTCGTCTGACAAAAACTTAATAGAAATTGGCAGGATCAAACAGGATGAATTGCGCAGTAGAATATCAAGCTATTCAGGCAAGTTAGCGATAAAAATCATAATGTCTGAATCTGATGGCTAATAATGCCCTCATACAAAGATATGTCAATAATAATCAGCTGTGTTAGATGATATTCGTTTCCTGACTCCGGAAAACCAATCAAGCCCATATTTGACTATTACCAGTGAGAGCGGGAGAAAAAAAAGGAAAAATGTCCTCTGACTCATGGATACTGACCAGGGCACTTAATAGTTCATTATACAATCAAGCTTAATCAAAGTAAGCTTGTGATTGGTCTGGTACTGGAGGGCTGAAGGAGACACAGGGGCAGTCAATATTAATCAGGGGCATACAAATCTCAAGAAATGGGACATTTTACTACAAAATCAGAAGAACAAGTGTCTGTGTGTCATATGTGAATGATGAGGCAGGGAAAATAGTTCATTCAGGAATGTCCCCAACAGGAAATACATTGACAAGGGGGTTTATTAAATGGCTTGGATATTTAGGATAAGAGCTGCACCTCCAGGGTAAAGTGTATGCAACTTTTATAAATAAGAGATATTAGGCCTGGCCCAGACTGAGCATCACTGATGATGATACTCCCCTAAGCAGGCTGTTTGTGTGAGAGGACCTAGCAAATCCTCTACCTCCCAACAGTCCCCAGGCAGCATACACATATCAAAACACGCCTTTGACTTTCATTTCTGGGCAAAATGTAATAATAGGTGTTTGAGAGAAATATTACTGTGATTAAGTGTGAGTGGAGAGTAGTGTTTGGGTAGAGTAGAAGGTGAGATCACACAACGCTCAAAGACAACGATTGATTTCATTGGTAAAGGATGGAACTTATGATAATGACAGCAAATGAGGGCTTCTAGAACAAAGAATTGAAAGGGAACGGGAAGGCAGGTGACATTTAAGTGATGATCGCAGTGGTGATGATGGTGGTTCTTTTACAAATATTACAACTATTAGTCTTATATTTTTTAAAACATGCACATCTGTTTTTTGATTGCTCAGTATGATGATGATGATGATGATGATGATGATGATGATGGTGGTGGTGGCCATGATAATAGACTTATAAGTCATGATCCAGTCAGGGTTTGCCAGACAGAGCCATGGTCATTTCTGATAATTCAGTAGTTTAATTGCGGTCATGTGGCTAAGTTATTGTCCACAATGACAAACATCCTGCCAGGAATCATTAGCTTTAATGATTAGCCAATAATAAGGTAATTCCTAGTCAAGCAGAAGCTACCACCACCACCACCCACCTCTTCTAAGGCAGGTTAACAAGGTTTGGGGGTTATTACCGATGTTTTCGATAGTAGGCTGGGGAATATTCTGTTCCCAAGCTGTATACATATATATATATATGGCCTTCATAGGACCAACTACATAGCACTGTCACTCTTTTTGTCAATATGCATCTTTAGAGATCTTCCCACACCAGTATAGCATGGTGAGAGAGGGAAGTTGCTAATTGATTATTGGAGATAGACGAAGGGAATGCATGTTCATGCTGACTTTCTGCAGACTGGTGATTTTAGTGTGCACTTAAGCTGATTGCAGTGGGTCATTTACTAGCAGTTTATGTTCATATGAGATTTTGTATGATTATTAAGGCAGGTAGCATTAAAGTTTATGTGATTGGTAATCCACATGATGCACATAAAATGGCATTTTCATAAATCACAGGCACCCAACTGTCTATTTTTTACAATACACTTTATGTAGACACCCATTTGTAGGATTCTGCATTTCAATATTTCACTTACAAAAAATACTTCATCTAAATAAATGATGATCTGTGACTGAAATATATCAATGAAATATCAATACAAAAATGTGCCAGACACATTTTGGCAGACTGTAGGATGGTTTTAATGAACTCATGACATAAAAGGCAAAACATAAAGCATATTGCATTTAGATGGCCAATACACACATGAGGCAGTCTATTCTTAGCACCTTTAAATATCTCATCATAACGTAGAGCATCTGTTTCACTTAGGTGTTGATTAGAGGAGAGTGTGATTCACTATTCCGCCAGCCCAGCTTCAGCAAATCACTCATTAAGCAACCAGGAGGACTACAACAACACACCAGTAAACTTTGATGAGAACTTGCAGCGCTTGTTAAGATCCAAGGGTTATTTAGGGGTATCACCAGATCTGCAGGCCGCACACGTATTGGCGTTCGATCTAAGCCTGGAGTTCCTGCCAGTCCTGTTTTAATCTGGCTGGCATTCAACACAGAAGTAGCAGATAAGCCCACCTAGTCAGTCCATCCCAATCTATCAAAACAAGCTTCCTCCAGTATTATCCCACCTTGTCATTTAATACTTTCATCTTAGTCTGGCGGTTGTCATGGCAACAAATATGGCCACCTTGAACTTCCTGTCTTTTGAGACAGCTGTAATCAGTTTAGGTGGGACAAGTTGTGTATTTATATGGCATTCCCTTCGATTTCAACTCACAAAAACTTCCATTCTATAATACAACTTCTCCCTGAATTCATCTTTTAGTTACCATAGCAACAGTTGCTAAGCACTGACGCTAAGTAACATTATACCATGTTGCATGACAAGAAAAGCAACAAATAATCATCTGCCTGGAGGAAATGATTGGGGATGGGGATGAGATTCTGAGCTAGAAAACACTTGTGTCAGGATGGACTTATAGTATAGTACAATGTTGCATGTGGATATGAATCACAAAATGCAATGCTCATTATTCTCTTCTTCTCCCTGTAACCTAGTTTCTGAGGAATCCTAATCCTATACTGGAAACCCTAAACCCTATTACTCCATACCACATCTATATTGCATGATGAAATACGCTGCCACAGTGCAACAACAGGTCTCTTACGGCACACAATATGAAATGCCAGTTTTCTATGAATAACAATTGAATAACAATTCCGTATACAGAGAAACCTCCAACAGAGAAACCTGTCAGGACCAGGGCAAAAGTGTTGCATGCTAGGTGTTCACATCGTAAGGTCGTTTTTTCTAAATGTATTAAACAAATACGACCTGGAATAATTGTGTGAACACAGTTTCACAGTACAGTTCATTGTTTGATTCATATCACTTGTAATCTCTTGGCATGAGGCATTTCAAGCACGAACATGTCAATTATGCACTAACATGGAAATATGTTCTCCTGTATAACATATATATAGCACTATGGGTGTGAATCAGTGAATATCTTCAGTCCTCTGTATGGCTTTGTTTATTGCACCAACCACACCTGCAATCACAGGAAATAATAGGTAAATTACCACAGCCCTTAATGTATGATCAATTTACTGCAGCAAATATCTGCAATCCTATGAAATAAAAGGTTTTAAGACCACATTACTCAGTGTGGTAGCAGGCTGTTCGCGTTGGACAATCATAACATTTTTGTCCACCAGTTATGTGACATCACAATGAGCCTTAAATCAGGTAAAACATTCTGACAACCAATTGCCCAATTTTGAACATATGTAGGGGTCTTTGAGATTGCCAATCTAGCCTCTTCTACCACAAATGCATAAATGCGTATGTGGCATTGGAGGGGTTAATATCCCCACATTCTCTGTATGGTATTAACTGCACCAGTAGCCCCTGCAATCACATGAAATATTGGGTTAATATCACCACAGCCTCCATATGGTATTTTTACTGCATAAAGGTCCCCGCAATCACAGTAAATAATAAGGGGCTGAAATTGCCAGCTGCTACCTGTAGCTCAATTAGCACACCTGGTCAGGTGGGAGACAGGGACACACCCAAGTCATTTAGGACCACTTGCTACTAGCCAAGGCTGCAACAGCTTGGGATCACATCTAACAAGCATGACAATATCTCACATGGAAAAACAGCTTTGTGATTTCATTTATCAGCACAGCCAAAACTGACCGGACTATTTTGGTAACACTCTGATGACTAGAGCATTTTTTGGAAAATATCCAAAGGATCAAAAGCACAACACAAAACTCTCATTCTACCATTGCATGAATCTATGTTTAAGTCAGAAGTAATTTCAAACTTATCATTGTTTCAGAAAACATTGTTGAGAAAAATTATTGAAAGATTTCACAAAATTTGCCTTCTACGCCAAAACATGACTGTTTGCCTGAGACCAGCAGGGTGAATAGGTGAGGTATTTCTGGAATGCCGTGTGGAAGTCCAGAAATCCCTTACTTCTTGTCCAGCCTCTCTGAAGCCACATGGCCAAACTACGCCTGAGGAACATGGCTTGTTGAGAACGCGGGCCTGGAGGCAGTTGGCATGACTAGAAAGGGCTGACTGGACATGCCAAGGATGAACCCAGCCTCCCTGGTCCATCACACCCAGTAGGGCTGATGAGAGCGACACAATCTGACTGAGACTGCTTAAAGCCAACACAAGATCATACACCAGTCAACAACCATTCAGGCCTGCACATCTCCTTAACAAATGGTGATTAGACATATGGCACTTTGCTTAATAACTTTGGAATAAAACATTAATTCACAAAATATCCTAAGGGGGTTGTGAGGTGGGTTCGGATCAACAGTTCTCCTTCATCTTTTATTACAGATATGTTACCAAAATAGTCACACGGCTTTGGGGAGAGTATATATGGTCAGACACACATTGAAATGACTTGATAGGAGAGCAATATTTTGTAATATATTTGACAGAAAGCCATTGTTCCGGTTGGGTTTAACAATGTCCCAGAGCTTCATCCTCCCTATATTCCGTTTAAAGTGTTTTACAATGCCTGTAGCTTACAACTACTCTAGTCCATCAGAATCCCCTAAGGTTGCGTCCAGGGCTCGTCAAGCTCGGAATATGGTGGGATTGCATGCAGCTCCTCACTGAAACAAGACCACAGCTTGACAGCTTGATGTTTCCACAGCCCCGCAAGATAGCGCTTGGCCATTTATTCTACCCCTGCAGGAAGAGCCTGTCTCGTGCATCACTTTTACTGCAAATTACCGTTACACACTCCAGATATGTTTGATGATGCCAGCGCGAGCACATAGCCGTACACCTCAAAGTCAATGACAGAAAAAAATACAAACAAAAACTAGCAGTAATTTGTGCAGAAGTGAAGGTGCAATTTTTTTACCTATAACATATGCATGGCTAGTCACTTATTCCGATTTGAGAATACGTATTTGACAGAAAACTATGACAGCATTTTTGACAAGAACGTATTAGGTACAACTTTCTTTGAATTGAATAGCTCCTATAGATTGGTCAAAACTTAAAAGGGCTTACAAATATCAAATTGAGTGTCCCCTCCCATTACATTTTGTCAGAATCCGCCCATACAATATTCAAGCTGAATGCTTTAAACTGTCTCTTCCAATCAAAATTGTGCTATGTATGGTGAAATGGCACAATTCAGAAGAGAGCAAGCATGAATAATACATGAGAAAAAGGTTAACAATTTAAGACATATACAGTGAAATCTTCTTGAGAGATGAATTATTAATAGAGATCACTTGTCCACTTAGACAACTCACTTAGTCTGCTCCGCTCCCCCCCCCCCCCCCCCCTTCCCAACCCGAAGGAAACATATTTTACAATTTATATTTGACCTGTCAATAAAGACAGCATATCTCTATAGACCACCATTGTCACATGAGGGATCTTCATTTGCATATGAGACTGTTTTAGTCACCGGACTTCGAGAGATATTTCTTGGTTAAAAGCATGAGTTCACATGTATCAGAGGACTAGACTGGTGTTCTGGTCACACAGGGGCTAAGTGATGGTCAGACATGCTACAGCAACTGGGAGCCGTGCCAGTGAAAATACTGCCCATGCTGGGTGGTCAGCTCTACTGCTCATACAGTCAAGAGGTAAAATAAACACACCAGTGTTGTTCAGGTAATGGTCACACTAGGGTAATGATTCGTAAGAAAAACAAAAAAATATTCACTAACGAAAAAATTACTTTCATTTTGATAATAGCATGGTTCCCATACTGAGTAAGGTATAATGCCACCACCATACTAAACATTCTGCAGTTTGTTTTATTTTTCTATTTATACAGAAAATAAATTTTTTGAGGAGATAGTGGACTTCAAAATTGTTTCAACTACTCAGTTTATCTAATATCTAAGGATCTAATACATATTCACAGTGCAGTCAAGTCAAGCCACGAAGCTACGTGGCTTGCTAACTGGTGCAAGCATGTCTGCAAGTGCAGAAGTTATGTAAGTTTCTCTCCCTGTGAAGAATTGCCTTGCAGCAATGGTCAGTGCTAAGGAACCGGTCAAGCCTCCAAGACTGACCGCATGTGCTGATGACTGGGCCCGTAGTAATAGACTACAGACCCTACAGCAGTCTGAGAATAGCTCAGCGGTGTCATCCATGCTTAGATTCTTGTTTAAAAGAAGTCTCCCACTCCTAGGCACTAACGAAAACACGACGCACTAATCAAGAGTAAGTAATGGTTCCTTGACAAGAAGCATATTGTACCAAATTGCTACGGACATCTCCTTCTGGAGGTTCTCGGAAGCAGCTCCGGCTGTGGAGTGGTTTTCGTAAGTACAGTGTACATCGGCCCCCAGCCCTCGACTGTGGCGTGGTTTTTGTATGTACCCCGAACATGGACCCCCATCCCAGGGGTAGCAGCAGTGGCAAAGATAAACAGGTGTAAATGGAAGTCATGTGTGGCAGGCAAGGAGAGAGGGCTACTTATTACAGGCAGATCACCTCTGCCACCGCTCCCCTTTCTCATTATGCGAAAAACTACTGGGTTAATTAGCGCCTGCCACAATGCATATTGGGGATGCACCTGAACACATACTGGAGGAAAGTCACCATGACCATTGGTTTCTCTCTCCAGGTTACTGGCTTCTATCTTTACCATTTCTTGTCTGGCTTGCTCCTACCTTCTCTAATGATTTGCAAAGCTCGAAAATTAAGTGTTTTTTTCAGGGATCCCGAGTGCATCTTCAAAAGCTACCTTTTATGAGAAATGTTATATGCATTTATAACTATTTTGGTGATATCATTTTAGTAAAAGTAATTTCAGAAATATATTTTGGAAAAAGAAATGTTGCTACAAATCCAATCCAAAACTCTCCTTCAAATATTTTGAGAATTTATGGTGAATTAAAAAATTAATATCAAAAGTAACTAAGGTCTGGACGATATATGTGAAGGAGATCTTCAGGCATAAATGGAATGGGTAAAACACTTGTTTGATATGTACATGCTCCACATGGTCTAATCATCAAGACAATGAGGTTACTGATGGTTTAACACCTTCCATTACAAAGTAAGTTTACTACCATCCCAGGCACCAATTCCCTTAACAAATACAGGACCAGATTGTGTTAATAACAGGATCAGAACATGCATTATCTCATGTAAAATATCCAGAGATTACTCAGGTGGTTTTAGTACTATAACATTAACATGCTGATCTATACAACAACTTTTATTTCCCTCCAGTTTAAACAATATAGATTGTATATATTTAATGTTAGACCAGCAGTGCTTGGGCATAAACAGGTTATCTGGTAAACAACTTCATAACTCACGAACAATCATCTTTTTTCTTCGCTAACCTTCACTGAGAATACCCTGTTAAAACACAATATGAGGAATGTATATATACACCTCCTCGTCCCTCCCCGCCTATGGTGGTAAAACAACAAGTGCTGGTAACACGAAGAGAGACCTGATTAGCCGTAGCGAGGGCCTGCTTTGTGCTACACTAACTCAGCCAGAGTTCCTGATAAAGATGAATCGTAATCTTGTCAAGGAAGGTCTTCCCTGATAAAGCATCTGCCCTAGCAAACCATGCTAGGGGGTTAACCCAATCATACCTACAGCATCCAGAACCACCTGACTATCTTTGTGACATGAACTCTAACAAAAACAATTTTCAGAAAATATCTGAAGGAAAAATGTACAATATTGCCTGCCATATTCAACAAAAACATGCCAATAAATGCTTAACTTCCTAGGTAATCACTATAAATATTTTTGAATAAAAAAATCTTTTGCAAATTTAACATTTTCACAGAATAATCATTTACTGTTTCTTCACACAAAAGAAACATTGAAAACATATTTCTTGTATGTGACTTTCCTGTTATCTAAAGCCTCCAGACCGATGTGTGCCACTAATAGTGGTATCTAAGTGTTAATGGTGCCAGCATGCTTGGGTAAACAATAAAGCTGAGTTGTTTTACCATCCCTCTTCACGGGTTATCAGCAAAAATGAAGGGATAATAACTCAAGACCAGGATCAATTAAATCTCTGCTAATTGGGGTCATGTAAATATTGAGGGTGGCACAGTCTGACTCCTAGCACTGCTCTAAATGGTGTCTCCCCAGACTGGGTTATTTATACTAGCTAGCCTTAAAATTCCTTCACAGCATAGTTAGTATATAATTTATCAACATTTCAGCAAACAACCCATAGGGCAAATCTGTCAAATAACTTTGAAGTAACTATAATAACCTTATACCTGTTAGTATTTCAGAATTATAGAATAGTTTGGTCTTAACTTGGAAGTGTTTGCAAAAGTGACACTATCTACCCCCCCCCCCCCCCCCCCCCCCAACATACACCAATTTGCAGAAGTGTTTGTCAACATACTCATTTGCATATACAACTGAGTGAGGTTGATTTCTTTCTGGAAGTATTGAGCAGTCACACTCTCCATGTGACTTCCCTTGAATCCTTTCACGAAGATGAACAAACCCTCCAGAGGATCAAATGGGAGAACCATTTATGGATCCTGGTTTGGAGGTACCACAATCTCATGGCATTATTGAGTTCCCTCCCCTTGTTAATTCTGATTAATGACTACCCTAAGTATAGAGTAGAGACTGGCCTGTCTGGTGTGAGATTAATCACATACAGCATGGGTGTTGAGGGTCAAGCCGACCCCACTTACAAAACTCAACATTGCGTATTAGTAACAACATAACAGGGTCTAGAGTTCATCCACCCCCACTTCACATACAATGTTAAACATCTTCATTTTCCTTGGGAATTAGGAGATAACGACCATCCCTCATTAGAAACCATCCTCCCCTTGATATCCTGTGTCCAGCACAGCACCAATCACATGGTCAACTGTCACTTACTATAGTAAGGCCTACCGGGTAACCAGGGGCGGCACAGGATTTCTGTAGGGGGGGTTAAAAGTTGTTAAAGAGGGGTTCATTTAAACAGTGAGGTAGATCTAAGTCATTGGTTTTAAGCAAGACTAAAGCTAAGTGACAACTCTAAGCAGGAATTCAACATAATGCATTGCAAAAAGGGGGGTTTTTCAAACCCCTCAAACCCCCTATGTATCTAGTACTGCCTACATGGTCTAAAACAAGGAAATTAAGTTTCTTGTGGATAACTGGATTTTATATCCATGGCACAAAAAATGATGTGTACTTCAAAACCAATGAAAGACATAAATGACTTGTAATTCAATGTACAAAGTGATTCAAAGCAAAATCAAATTCAAATCAGATTTGAAAAATTCTTGATAAATATAACAATCCTTTCTGTTGGCTTGTTGGTATGGAATATGTAATGGGGTTATGGCAGTTTTGAGTAGTAGTGGCAGAAAAAGCAGACTGTTTGTTTAACCCTGCACTATCTGATGCTGATGTAACCAAGAAGGCAATGTTTCTGGTCAGTGGTGACAATGGACCTGCTCTATCTGACCACCCAAGCTGACCGGAGTGCAATTAGCATGAAACACAGCAAGTGGAGCGAGAGGAAGATACTGACAGTCTGGGGTCTGGTTCAGGGTGAAACACAACCTCTCCCTCTCACCCCCTCCCCTCTCACCCCCACTGCAAGTGGAGCGAGAGGAAGATACTGACAGTCTGGGGTCTGGTTCAGGGTGAAACACATACACCCTCCCCCTCCCACCCCACTGCAAGTGGAGCGAGAGGAAGATACTGACAGTCTGGGGTCTGGTTCAGGGTGAAACACATACACCCTCCCCCTCCCACCCCACTGCAAGTGGAGCGAGAGGAAGATACTGACAGTCTACTGGGTCTGGTTCAGGGTGAAACACAACCTACTCATCTCACCCCTCTGCAAATGCAGATATAGGGGTGTTCTGAGGGGTTAAAACGAACCCCATTTACAATTCAAAATATTGATTTTTCTATTCACAATCTGTGTGTGTATTGTGTGTGTATGACTGGGGGTAGAAGGGAAGGTGTGAGGGTCATCCGCACCTCCCTCTGTATCTGCACCTAAATAATACTTTCTCAACCACTGGTGGCTGGTTGGCCATGAGATAGCATAGCCTAGTCCTAGGCCATGCTAAGTATTTCACTTCTTAAATAACTAATATAAGGTTTATACCAACTCCATGATGTCTACACTTATTTAGTTCCATATTGGCTCACCAGGCGGCCAGCATGGGTTCATTTTGATTTCTTGAGGATTCTGACTTTTGAGGGTGACCATATCTGGGACCTTCAATCACCAGCCACACAAACTCACACCTAGATATTGAGCCAAGGCAGATCAGAACAGACAAAAGCATCATTGAACTAAGTCGTAGACTAGGAGCTAGTCTACTAGCAGCTAGTCTACGGATAGCCAGCGTGGCTATCAAGTTTGAGGCTGGCGCCAGCTTGGTGACTGGTGGCCGCTGTGGTGCAGGTGATGCAGGCAGACCCAATTAGCCTGAATGTATGGCTTGGCCAAGCCACCTCTGATTGATCAACATGGGCAGCCCGGCTACGCCAACGCCACTATTTGGTCAAAGATACAGAGAACTTTATTTCAGAGACCACAAAGTTTGAAACTAAAACAATGAAAAGATGAAGTAATCAAGAAGATTTCTAAGTGAAAATATTTTCCATATCAGTATGTTTTCTTTTTCTGGCTTCATTTGAAAACAGTGTTTTAAACAGGAAAAAGGCATGGCTGTGATATCACCAGCAAAAGATAAAGTCTAGGCAAAAACCTGAGTCAGTGCAGTATTATCACATAGCATGCAGCGGGTAGTGCCAAGATGGTGTTATTTGTTATGCCCATACTGCTAACCAACCATGTAATATAGTCTACTTGTTTACACGCACCGTGGCAACATGACCTGCCATCAAAAGCATATGTTTAGAAAACAAAGCAATATTTTGGGAAAGCGTGAGGAAAAGGTGGTTGTTTTTAGTTCATAACAAAAGCAATCCTAACCATTTTCAACCTCTAGGTTGGTGCCTAACTAATACAATATATTTGCAATGTCAGCTATCTTTATATTTGCAATGTCAGCTCTCTTTGTAGAAAACTGTTTTCTAAACCCTACTTCAGAAAACAAGCTATTATGTTATATTTGGGAAATATTCATGATATCTCTTCAATGGACATAAAACATTTAATTATCTTCAGGTCAAATCAGGGTTAATGAGTAATCAATTTACATGCATATTCAACTACCCATTTACCTAGAATATACCACAAACATCAGTATTAATCATGTAAACTCATCAATCACCTTAAGATTTGGCGAAAGAACATACTTAAAGAATTATGAGAACAGCATCGTAAATGTTCCCCATACTGTTTTGATCTTAGTTTTTAACCAGGGGTCATTTGTTGTCTGTGGTTGATGTTCCAAAACCAGATGAAGAAGAACAGATGTGCAGCTTTCTAAAAGGAAGACACATTAGTCCAGTATATTACGCCAGGGAAACACTCTACACATCTGAATTTATAGCTTCGAAGGTGCTTCTCCGAGAGAAATTTCTTCACCCACAGTTATTTAAAATGTTCTCTTCTAAGGGCCACCCAAAAAACACTCAGGGAACTCGGAAATAGCATCACTTTTATCACCATACCAGTCCGTTACACCCAGTTACAGCAGACTGACAAGAAACACGCACCATGTTTACTATAAACACAGAAAATACCTTTCTACGTTCACATGCTAGTCTTCTCATTTACACAATGGTATGAAACCATGTTATTTCTTGCCAGTGGAAGACTTTTCCTGCAAATGCTTCCTTTAATTCAGGAGAGCTTGCAAGGTACTAATATCAGGATTCACACCAGATTAAAAAAAATCATGTCGTTTTTTCATAAAGAATGCTGTATTTTGAAAAAAGAGATTCCCATACCATGAGGTTAGCATTTCAACAGCGGGAAAGCTCATTTCAGACAGCCAATGTCTTTATTTCATCACCGCACTGCGACACGGTTAACAGAAAAATAACAATTGGAGAGGTATAGAATGTTGCTATCTGGGGTGGTCTCGAGACCGGCTGCGTGCGATGACATTTTCTTAGTTATTAAGCCGACGACTGCGGGTCCTGGAGTCCTGGAGTATTGTGGAACGGATGCTAACGACATCTCAAGATGAAATGGTCATGTTTGTGGCTATTTTTAGAGCCTAGAGGGAGGATGATCAGCAGGTTCCAATCCAGTGGCCTGTCTCCATCTGCTGTGTGCGCACCCCGCTCTCAGGGAGACTCTCAGGGAGCACCATGCAAAAGATGGACGCCATGTGTTCATCCAGGCCCCATGCCAACATTAACCATCTCATCACCTAGCCCCAAGTCAAAAGTAACAAACTAATAACCAAAGAATCTAGGCTACAACCAAGGAAATATTTGTAGGAAAAGGTGCCATTTGATTAACATCTTTAGGTATTTGCAACCAGAAGAGAGAAAAAAACTTTAATGCAAACAATGCTGCTTAGGCTTCAAGATATTTGGATGAATGCTGGAGTATAAAAAGGCGATTAATGAGACAATCCTAACCCATTCAATATCAATGAATCTAAATAATTTGATGATTTTTGAAATTCTTGAAAACAAAGAACTCATTCGAGAACATATATATCGACAGACCTTTAATGCAGATATTTTCATCAATTCATCAATAGCTTACAAGATAACATGAATTTGCACCCGAACAAACAAGTACGGGCATGGATGGGTTAAAAACAGAATGCATCTCCTAGTCCAAGAAGCCACAGACTTCACATGCATCCCCTGGTGCCCATCCCACTCCCAGCCGATCAGAAAAACCTTGACAAGGCTGTTGCTCTAAAAGACTTATGAAAGGCACGTCTTAGCATGCCCCGCTTTTTTTTATTTATTCCAACATCCAACCACTGACAAGTGAAAGGTTTCATATGTTTTCCATGTCAGCTTATCGGCTCATTTTTGCTGCTGCATGTTTTTAGCCAGGGGCTTCTTGGTCCCGCTGATATGTACAACAAGCTGTAATGCAACTGGGCCTTCGTTCCCTATTTGCTTGTGTTAGGGAGCCTACGTGCTAACGCTAGCTAAACAATCGGCCAAAATATAGATATACATAGTCAGAACAACAGGATTCTTTAACGCAGAATTCAAAATCATCCCGTGTGAAATATATTCCAGTAAGGACTGCTTTAAACTCATCTTCAACATAAATAAATAAATATATTTTTTATTATTTAGTAGTTAAGAGATTTAAGGGAATTAGAAATATGCCAATCTGATTTACCAAGTAAATTTCATTATAATAATTCCATAATGCCATAGGGTCTATATTTTACACTCCCTATTATAGACACTATCATAGAAGTTATAGTTTTCTCAAGTAAGAATGATTAATCCCAAATTGTATAATATTTTAATTACTGGGGGAAGATGAGGAAAAACGTTTTTTTCTCCTGAAAAATACCAACTTTTATGAAAATAATTATTGCAAGAATGTTGAACTTGATCTTATAATCTGAAAAGTCCGAGTCTGATTTCACTTTCTATAGTTTGATTAAATTTGGTAATTTCACTTGCCACAAGTATTCATATCAATATCTGCAACTTTCGTTCAATTGTGTAATAAATTCACAAATATTTTGAGAATTTGCATAATTGCAGCTATTCAGACAAAAACTGATATCCCCCATTGAAGAAAAATTTGACATGGAACTGAGACTGTCTGTGTCTGCTAGAAAGGGTATGACTAACTGAGTGTTCCATTTCCTATAGAGCACAATACCCATACAGCACCACTGGCTGTGCATTAACCCACAACGCAATGATGCTCTTTTATGTTGGCAGTTCCTCATAGGAGAGCCGTTTTATTGCAGGAAACCATGCATTTGTATAGCAAGCCAACCGGCAGCTATTAGCGGGGAGGAGGAGCGGCTCTTGCTTGAACCCCAGCTGTAGAGCAGGGTCCATGCCCGCACACAGCCTTAACACATTCATGCCCAGAGCACCCACAACCAACTCTTGCTTGAACCCCAGCTGTAGAGCAGGGTCCATTTTTCCAAGTATGTATAACTCTTAAATGGATCACAACAACCCCCCCCCCCCCCCTTCATAGATTCCCCACCATTTTTATGTATTCATGCTTGTATGGAGCTGTAGTTCCGTTGAAACATAAACATCAGAATATATCATTTAATTTTTTGTTAAAATATAAGGAGCATTTTGGTTTCAGTTCTGACTCCATGAAATGATTTTTAAGACTAGAAATAATTTCTAAAAAAAATTCAATTTAAAAAGAAATAGCCATGCATTGGTTTATTAAGAGCAAGTGAAATTCAGGATGATATTACCCCATGGATATGGATCATGAACATGGTCATGAAATATGGGCCTGTAGTTAGTCTAAGCTGCCTGAATGACAGATAGACTGACTGGGGTTAGACACAAGTCATCCTTTGTCTCCCCACAGAGAGTAGTAACTCAAACTCCCAGTAGATGGCAGCACTGACTGCACCAGCAAGAATCAATATGGCCTCTGCTGGTTCACTCGCCTTCTGAAAGTAATGCTATGCGAATAAATTGATTTATGTAAATACCTCCACAAAGCATTGATCTGGCCTGCAGTGGGTAGCAATAAGAGGCCTGGCACGACTCTCTCTCGCAGACCACCGCCCCCATCTCTAGCTCCGCCGCAGGACAAGCGATCTAACTACAAAACCAACAGCGGCCAATCGATGGCCGGATAGAGAAGTCAAGAGGCACCGAGGCTGCCTTGTCACTCAATGTAAACACTGATATTACAAGACTTGCTAGCACACCCAGCAGACAGCTCCTAGTTAACCTATTCAAACCATCTACTTAAAGAACATATTTGCCAAGTCTCTTAGTAGTGCCTTTTTGAAGCCTATTACGAAATAAAACAAGGTGAAAATTTAATGTATCTTTAATATCTGTCAGATTCAATTCTGTACCTTGATGGGGAGTAAATATCAGGTTAATTCTAATATATCTGAGACTTATTTAACAGAAACCATACAATTTTCTGGGCACTTTATTCACTTCCTTGTGATGCATCAATATAATAAAGTTCCTCAATTATGCTGGAATAAGAAAAAGATTTACAGAGCAAATTAATGTGACCTTTTAGGGAAAGTAAAGAGAATGGAATTGAGATTTGCGAGATTAATTAGCCCATTTATCAAAAAGCTGTTAATTGGGTGTCTGTAGTAATCTATTGATTTCATCCCTCCAAAAATTGTTGGCAGGCAATCATCGCTAAATGACACTTTGTTGGGAAAGATAACATGCTGTGAAGACTAGTCTTCCTCCATTCAGGCATTGGCCAAAATCATCACCCACTGCTTTTATATAGCTATGGCACCATTTCAACGGATGTATGAGCAAATTATCATTGCATTGCAATGTATTATATGGAACATCATTTCTGATTTCTAATGAATGCTGATGTTCATGTAAAGAACTACTTCAGTTTCAAGCCAGTTTCATCTATACATAATAAAATGCCATCTATACAAAAGAAATGTCATTCCAGTATATGGCCTAGGAGGTTTGTTAAAAAATATACTAAGCAAAACTGCACCCTCTAATTACTCTACAGTATGGAGAATTCAGTATATACAATTAGTCGCTAGTGGGGATCACACAATAAAGCTAGCCGTGATGGTTTTTTCAGTATGCAACAAAAGCTTACTAGCCCAGAGGGGTACGAACCTCCACTCATAACTATGAGAACACTCACACAATATTTGCCAGGGGAGAGAAAAAGTCCCCTAATTGGCTCTCGGGCTCTGATCACAGGCATAGAGGACATCTCTACGGACAATAAACTATATATATACCCGCTTTTAAGAGACAGCCACCAACTAAGAGAGGTTGATCAAGCAAGACTGGCCAGGACAAATACTGCCAAGGCCACCACAGGTAATTGGAACACGCAAACATCTCCTAAAAGTGCCCAAGTGACCATGATCAATGGCAGACATTAATTAGGATTTATATTCAGGTAGCCACATATCCATCGTTATCACTAATTGTATGAATAGCCCAGGTACTTAAACGAATCAAATGTGAATACATATACAAATAAACATTCATACTTGTGCCATGAAATCTTTTGCTTTTGGCCACTGAGTTGGGAGATCAAAGCAAAACTTAGAAAAAGAAATAGAAAATGTTAATCAATTATAACATTGGAAATGCTTATTTAGTAACATATCATACATCATGAAAAGATGAGAATGGTGCTATATCAAATACATTTATTATCATTATTATTAATATCATCATTATTATTATCATTATTATTTTTAGTATCATTATCATTATTATTATTATTATTATAATTATAATTCTTCTTCTTCTTATTATTATTATTATTATTGTTATTATTATTATTATTATTATTATCATCATCATCATTATTATCATCATTATTATTAAGATCATTATAAGTGCTCCTTACGGTGGCATGCACCAAGTGGGATCGTCTTTTCAGTCTGAGAGTTATTTCAAATTGACAAATCCCTAGATGACTTCTCGAAGCCTCAACTTCAATGCAATTCCCGTTAAATTGAATTTTCACAGAAGACAGATGCCATGCTAAACTTGTTAGCAACCCAGGGACCTTGAGCACTCACTGCTTCCCTTAGGCATCAGCCCAACCAGACAAATTATAATACCAGGGATGGGAAAATGGAGTGTCACGGATTTATGAGTGTAATGGTCTGGTCAAGGAAACTGCTTACAACCCATTGTTAAGAACCAGCGTCAGGGTTTGATTTTCCTAGGAAAATCCTAGGATTTCCTGCAAAGTTTCAGGTACATGCATTAAGGATAACTGCACATGTAAGATCCAATGATGAAATTCAAATGGATGATACATTCTTTACAGAACAGGTTTGTTTGAAGTCAAAATCAGAGAAAATTGTAGTTTTGCATGTGAAGGGATTGCGTTGACCCTCAGATTCCACTCTCTCATCCATGGACATACAAAGACCCAGGGCAACACGAGAAAGCTTTTATCCAACCCTTCAATTTTGCATAGACGTCTTATGTGATCCAGTACAAAAGCACTGGCGCTATAACTCATTGTGCCAGACTGAGTGGTGTCCCCACTAGGGGCAGAAGAAGGGTTTTCTGGACCAATCACGGGACAACTTGGCAGCACTTTTGAGCGTTCATTACGATGGTATCTGTATGCCTCGCCAGGGATTTGATGTATGAGGCGCACAGTGTCACAGTAACTATGATGAATATCATAAGTGGAAAGATGCACGCTTATCCGCCTCCATAGTATGAACACTGCGATCAATGCAGGACTGAGCTGATCCATCTTCTAGACAAATGGGACACTGTCAACTCACTGGATACTGGTGGCAAGGCGTTTAGCATTGCCTCATTTACCCCTTAAGAATCCTCCACTGCTTCAGAGACTCATGCCTCTGTCCATGTGGCAACAGCATAACACAAATGACATCTATTGGGAATTCAGGGAACCAAACATAACAAGTAATTCATGTACTTCCATCTCCTTCAGTGTACAACTAAGCTCCATAGGGATAGCTTGGGGAATGTTCAAACAAACACAAACACATGTATACACAATCAATTATATTTGTATGCTAAAACACTCTTCTGCAGTTCTGGTATTAAGATAATCCCCCTTCTATTTCAATCAAAATCTTTCCAAAAACCTGTTACCATCTCAACATTTATTTACCTCTTATGCCAAGGCCTATATTTGATAAAGCAACGATGGTAAAGATGCTGTGTTCTCTCCCTTCACCAAATATGAGCACTCTGCTTTAAATCCTGTGTAAGCCTGTGAATAATGCTTACAAGTGCAAGGGTAACTTTTTGAACAGGGGGCCAGCAGAGCTCTGTACTTAAAGAAAAGTAAGGACTCAAAAGAAAGATTTTACAGCCAAGTATTATCTATAATCAGTTTTCTAAAAATATCACAGAAAACCTGCTTGTATTTTATTGTATGCCATGTGTGTGTTAGTAGGTACCAGTATCTCCTATCAGCCACACCTGCCCAGCATGCCGCCTGCCTGCCTACAGTAGAGCCTGCCCCCAGGCAACACCTGGCCGGCACACAGGTAAGTAGCTTAGCACACAAACAAAGGCTAAAATAAATGTTATTAGGCCCAGTAGCGGGGCTTAATAGCTTGTGGATATTGTCAACTCAAGTGCAAAGGATCGCTATTGAATCAGTGCACAGGAAGAGGCTAAGGGGTGAAAAAGACACCGACCAAACAAATATGCAGAATCGATTTGGGGTCATACTAAATAGATGTATAAACCTTGCATCAATAGATTAATCTTCAACATATAGTTTATCTGAGTACTCTAATCACATTACAAATATAGTGTGAATCTTGAATCTCAGCTCAACAAAGGAAGCCAGTGGGCATTGGGCAAGTAAAAATAAAGTTAGGGCAAGTAAAATTATAAGTGGGGCAGCTCGTGAAAATTTTGAATATTGCAGTGCACTATCAATCATATTTATCTCAGTGCAAGCAACAAAATGTGACAAAATTCTTTATCTTAAGTATATGAAAATTCCAGATATAAACACTGATATAAACTTGTGTTTTTGTGCTACAAATCTTCACTCTATATATTAAGCATAGAGCACCCCAAGGAAATCCCTCTCAATAAATAACCACTCCTGCCATTACTAATTGATTGAATATGGCAGCCAGGAAATTCTCCTGGAGTGGTTCCTTCCAGGAACAATGAGACAGCATTCCCAGGGGGAGGGGCCACTGCATGCAAATTTCATTAGGCACAAAATAAATGAAATTGCGGCAGTAAGTTATAAATTGCAGCAAGTCATAATTCATAAGTAACAGCCCGGCCTCCAGCATTGCTGAATGAGCATTTTGTTTCTCATCAGTTCTTGGTGGAGGAACAATCTGAGAAATCAAGAAATCAAGCAGACCCGTTCACCAGGAGGTGACATGTCAGTTAACTCATGCACAACTGGATCAAACACATGGTCTAATAAACCTGATAGTGTCTGGCTAACAAAGCAATATTTAGGATTTTTCAAACTGAAGGATATTGTTACAGATAGGTTAAATGCTTCCCTTTCAATTATTCTTCAAATAATTTCTCATTTGATCAGTCATGTTCAAAGTCAAAGTCAACCAAGCATTGATGTGGTGAACACATTTGCATATTGCCTGTTTATAAATTTTCTGACACCTTTGGATCAAAGCAATATTTGAATCTATAGGAGGGACTGTTGAACACCAGAGTAAGAACAATTTTCAGTTAAATATATCTCAAAAAAATGCTTTGATATTGAAATATCTCCATATCTGTCAGACTAAGGGTAGACTATGTATAGGGTCCAGATGCAAATAGGTTGCACATAATGCTAGTGAGGTCCATAGACAAGGGTCACATCAATCATTGTCTGTTTCCACAGGGTGGGGTGTCCCCTCCTGCAGACCACATGGGATGTACCAGAATAACTTCACACATACTCCAAAACAGGAGAATGGCCATTAAGACCAGCATATATAGGCAAGCTAAAAGGATTTGAATTTCACAGGCATCTCATAAGTGAGAAAGTTCTCACCATCATAAAATGTAAAGTGCATATGAAGGAGAGAATCAGCACACTGGTTTTATTGATGGCCAGTAAGAGACATTTGACAAAACATTTTCATTGTCATACTGAGTGTGTTTTGAGATGCACAAATGACTACCCCATATTGGTATTGATTTTCGTTTGAAAAACACTACCCCTCTAGGTTATAAGACTTTTCTAATTGCATCAACAAAACAGTATCAGTATGATTTATTTTTTACCAAAAAGACACCTTTACCATAAGAATTCTAGTTTATTTGAAATATTCCATTCAGTTGTCTAGATAATCCCTCAGATATTAGACCACCTACCTAGGTGCTATGGGCATGAATTGGTTAAGTGCTCACTAAACCCCCATAAGTTTGCACCCCATGACCAGCTATAAACAGGTTGATAACCCTATTTTTACCACCTCACTACGAATAAACTACATAAAAACAGATCCCCAATATCGGCCCTTCCGAATAGACCTTCCTCGCTGGCAGCTTATGAATTCCACATGAGGAGAAGAGTTGGCCGGACATGAGGCGGCGCTATCCCCCCATAAACCTAGCACCATCAACACCCATCGCCTGGCCACTCCATCAGCAGCAGCCCCCCTTCCTCATAAAGCTTAGTTTAGATGCAAGGAATCATAAATGTTCCATGGGAGATGGCCAGAATCTGCGGCAGATCTCAGGAATCATACATTATTCACCCAAGTTGTCAGACACCCTCAGAATCCCATTAGGATTGCCTTAAGAACTTCCTCCTTTCTCATACATACATCCTTAAACCCACCATACACCTGCTTACTTAAATAAAGCCAGGTAGATATGGGTATAGCAACATAACTTCACCAGTATATACTTGATCCATTGAGCCAGGCAAAACTGCTACATTAAGCACAGTGAAACCTCTCATTGTGAACACCCCACAGATGTGAACACCTCCTATTGTGAACACAATTGCCACTCTCCCACTTGCTTGATAGATAATTCACCCCACCTGTGGAATAAGGTGATAACCAAGTCATGGCTCTGGGCTCTCATAATAGTATCATCTCTGGAGGAGCACTTTCAAGCATGATTTATAGATCAGAGGAATTATTTCTTCAAGCTAGTCATGAATGAATCAGATTTCTTTATACATTGATCAATTATATCTATATCTAACAAGTGGTCGCCTTTCACTGATTTCTACTACAAGTTAGGTCAAGAATAGACAAGCATAGATGGACAAGAACTGTTAATGACAAACATGTCCGAGTAAAACAACAAGCTGATAATTATCATCGCTTAAAATGGCAAAGGTATAGAATGACAAAACAATTATGTTATTTGCAATGTTGAGTAAACAGACATCACAGCAACCCAAACAGTGAGCAGCTGAGAATTCGGCAGATCCCACATCAGTAAAGGATTTGGCACTGCAGGGGATAAGGCTGAAAACAGCTGCGGTCAATTACACCCGGATAACCATGGAGAAACAAAGCCATGGGATCACAGGGAGAATATCCTCCTTACACCCTACAGGGATCTCTCCCAGGACTGCAGGAGGGCACCTACAGGAAGAAGGGTGTCACAGTGATAAATCAATCAATCTGCTTCACAGCAGGGGGTAGCCATAGGAGGGGTGATTTCTAGCATGACAAGTAGATTTTAGAGAAGGGCTAGTAGTAAAAGGGGATTTGTCTTTGGTAAGGCAAGTATATATGAGAGTTAATGTTGGTTGGTTGTTTCTAGCATGGCAAGTCCATAAAAAGGGGCTAGTAGTAGAAGGGGGTTGGTTTCTAGTATGGCAAGTAGATAAAATAATAGGGCTTGTATTAGAAGGGGGTTTGATTTTTAGGGCAAGCAGATAAGGGTAGGTCCTATAGTAAAGGGTGATTGTGTTATTTGATGAGCCAGGTTCTAAGTTGTCAAAGCATGTGTGTACTCCAGAACTATATGTAATCACATACTCTTGCTATTGTACTGATGAGTGACTTATATGTCATGGTTGTATCCTCACAACAATGCTTGGACTGTCACATCATTGAGTGAACATGACTCACTAAGTAATACCAGGAACTGTCCATGCAGACATCCACATTAATTAACTTCATTGGTTTATCAACTGACAATGCCATAGTATGAAGAAATATGGATAGTGATGGTAGAAGTGTGGACTGGAGATAGAAGGTATTTAGCAGACCTCTTAATATGTCAGAACTACTTTTCTTCATCTAAGCTTGGATTAAGAAAAGAATGGATATGTAACGAGAGACCAATTACTATATGCCCTATAGTTACATGCTAGCCTCATGCCAGGACTAGCAGATAAGGCAGCAGCACGAGGTCACGTGGGAACAAGGACCAATCAGGGCTCCCGCATCGATTACATTACAGAGAAACCTTATCTCCACCACCTGCTGGGGGTGCCCAGAGCACCTATTAGCGACTATTAATTGACACTGGTTGAGGCTAGCATGTTCAGGTTGACCGGCTGGTTTCCATTCCATGTGTTGGTCTTCTAAGATCTAAGACTTCTAGTTACAATTAATTGGCTTCAAAATGTGAATATCTCCTATTGTGAATACAGTTGTCTGATCTCATGTTATCTCAGAGTATCTATGGAAATCATCTGAGATGTGAATAGGACCATAGGTCGCAAGGTTTCAGGGCATCATTTGGACACCCAAATTCTCAAGAATCCCACACCAGGGCACTGTTTTCTGTAAGAAATTACAGTTCTAAGGATGTCAATTACCGGCAACTAATCTAATATGTTCACCTCAACTTAATTCCCATTAAATTACATTAAGATACTCTGCCTTTCTTCAAAAGGTAAATGCATGTTTATGGATGTTATCTGAATGAATTTGTCATGGTCAAAAATTTCACAAAATTCTAAATCCTGGCTTAGAGACTTGGTAAGTACATCTCCTAATTAGAGATACATGCCACCCAAGATCACAGTTTATACAGCAGTATAAAAGTGATCATCAAGAGTTGAGTGTCCCAGCTGTAACTTCCCAGAGGCAAGCACACTTGAGTTTCGCACCATCACCATATGATAATAATGGTGGTGTTCCTTATACACATGAGCTATGGCACATGCCATGCCTGCGAGGCACTTCATCAAACAAACTGTCATCTCCAGCAAAACCTGCCCATTACATCATCTCACCACTACAGGGATGATCAGTTTTTCAATCTACTCCTGAATGTAATTGGTTTTATCTGTCAAAATACTTCATCTTACTGCGTGTCTGACTCAACATTAAATAATTCATTAACTCCCTGAATTCTAGGACTTAGCAATTTCAATTTTGATTTGCATCATAGATGTAGAAGTATTTGGGATTGGAAAGTCAAGGTTAAGATTGATTGTGCACATTGCTGGGGAGGGGGGAAGGTGATCAAATAAGACTTAAACTGATTCTTTCCATGCAGATAGGACCAGTGTCATCATTCATCCAATAAGATGAAAAAACACCAGTTCAAGCTACTTTTGCACTCAAAGGTGAGCATTAAGGATACCTTGTTTCTGGTATATCATAAATATATTCAGTCAATACCAACATGCTCTAGGAAATAAATACTGGTTTCTTTAAATCAGTTTGATCTGTGTCATCTTTTTACTAGGGATAATGAGTAATAATAGACTGGGGGAACAAAGCTGTATGTTCCAACAGATCCTGGTGAGGTCAGATAGTACATGAGATCTGTCCTAAGGAATCCAGTAAATCCTTCTTGTCCAATGTGAGGTCATAGAGATGCTGATATTGTGAATAATTAGTTTTTAAGGGAAAGAATAAGTTATTTACACAGCAGGTTGTATATTATAAGCTGTATATATAATGACAAAAAATTCTTGTACACAAAATGAATACTCACATGAAAATAATTATGAAGCTGTACTTAAAACAGATATTTTGCAGGCTAGCCAGAGATAATATCAATAACCTAGGTAATATGCATCTCTGGGCTACTACCATAAAAATAGTACAGTTTGCAGCGACTATATTTCGGTGTTTTATTTTCCTTCCACTGCCTCTTTTTGTCTCAGCTGCTAAAAAGGAACTCAGCTGTGCATTTCCATCAAGTCCATTAAATGCCTATAAATGCCATTGACACACTCTCCATCACGATGAGAGATCTAGGTGCTGTCAGAGGCAAGTCATGCGGCAGTGCCATCCCTCATTCTGCTGGATCAGCAAACTCTTCCAGTCATTTCTACACACAGACTCACTCCCTCAGATCTTGGAACTTACTAGAAAGCTTCGTAAAGATGGAAAGAAAATGCAAATTTCAAATATTTGAAGGCTCATTGAAATTAAATAATTTTCCCTAAAGCTATGATGTGATTATTATGCACATATACAAGAGAAGTGTTCAAGCATAAATGAGTTAAGTCTAGACAGAGAAGGGCAAAATGACATCATCAATCATATAGTTTAATTACTATTCTGGAATTAAATCAATATTTTCCCCCTGCTTAAATGGACCTTCATGGCTAATCCTACTGGTAAAACTGCTACTTGATAAATATGGAACTATCAGTAACTTCTACATCTTCTGATACCTGGCTTCTGATACCCTGATGTCGGACTAGTATTGTCCGCTAAAATAACTTTCTCTCAGAGTTCTAGTATTTACCAAAACTCATGATATATGTTATAGAAATGAAACAATTCAATAAACAATATTGACACTATATTACAAACGCAGGTCCAAGGGGATGCGCCCTTGCCTATGTAAGTCTTTACATGAACTTAAATCAGGAAGTGATGAAAGCTGAAACAGGGTACTTATTCTTATATTGATAACTTTCTTAGATTTTTGTTGTAAAAGTAATCCTTAAATCCAACCCTCTACCATTGACTTTGTACCCACTTTCCACTTCAATATATTGCTATAGAAACTTCTTTGGATGGTCTCAGAGACAGATGACTAAACATTTTAGCCAGACTCAGATGACTAAACCTTATCAAAGACTGCTGACTGTTCTAGTCATTAGCACTTAATTTAACACTCTGAACTACTTTTTATGGTTTTATAACACTATCGTTTCTTTGATTCATTTATGATGAAGGATACATAACATTAAGTTTGTTTGTCCCATGCGTCTGGCAGAGTATTCAGGATATGTATGTGTGACAAGGGGAAGTGCCATATCCTCTGGCTGGGGTAGACAGGAAGGGGAAGTCACAGCTGTTAATATTTACACTTCAACTTAACCACAATAATACTTGCTGGATATCAAACTACTGGAAAGTAAACTAAGAAATCATAAATACTTGAACAGTAAACACAACAGTATCTTGTCCACGGTATACTGACTATCCAAACATACTGTATCAATACAAAGCACCACTCTGTGACACCTTCTACTTAAACCTCAAATCTCGTTAACTTCTCTCTCCCTTTGTCAACACCAGTAAAGGCAAATCCCATGATAACTCAACCATTCATTCATTCACAGAGTTCCGCTTCATAAAACTTTGACTTACCTGAGTGACAGGACTAGAAAACAATGGCACGGACATGGATGCTGTGAAAATAAATAAGCTATAAGCTAATAATAAAGGTACAACGTGCTGTGATATGTACACTGTGCAAACTAGCAGTTTTCAGTGAGAGGTAGCAGTGGTAGTGTTGGTAGTAGCTGTCCAGACTGACATGTGTTTGCGGGGATGACTCTTTGTACTATGACACCGGCAGCAGCCTCACTCTCATCTGTTACCAGCAGCCGGCACCTGGGGCTGTTGCCAGGCAACATCTCATCCCAAGTGGGGTAATTAACTTGTCTCACACCAGCTGTCAGCACTGGGCTCATGCATATGCAAATATACCGGCTAGAACAATACCCTCCACCAGCTAGGCTCCTCCGAAATGGCTCACAGATGGACTAGGGTTATGCAACGTACCGGCACAACTCTTGAGCCTGTGGTTAAACTGTAATACCTCAATACTATTCTTCCACTGTGAGTTTCCATGCAATCTAAGTCATCTGATGCAAATGGAAGAAAAAACGGTTAGAGGGTCCCATGACTAATAAGACAAATTTTTGATAAAATATTTAATAAATTGAACAGTGAATTCACTGAAAATATATTTCTCTACAATCAAACTACAATGTCCAATATCAATAATATGTAATCAGAACTTCTAGCAAAAATGATCCATGAAATGGAACTTTTTGTCTAGAGATTTTGCAAGTTGCATTGCTTTCATTATTCAATAGTTGGGTTATAGGATTCTCTTTGTATGACTGTCTAACTAAAAATGTCGATATCAATCAAACACAAACTGGAACTCATTACCCCAAGGGCTTTACACACAGTACCAGTTGACCTTTCACGAGTTTGTATGCATAAGCTGTGGGAGGATTATAGGGGCCAATTACCGCTAGAATTACTCCCAGATAAATGATATCAAATTACCAGGAACTGTCCAATTAAAGCATGCAAATAAGCTGAAGAAAGCCCATTGACCTTACCCAGTGCTCAAATAAAGATCAACCAGAAGAACAAGGTCTTATCAGAACGGATTAGATACACAGCTTATTCTAAACATCCTCCTATCAAGAGAAAATTGTCGCCTGGAACTATAATATTTTTGGCAATAACTTGGGAATTAGGAATTATCTTACAAAATATTCGAAGGAGAGTTGGTGGTAATTTTCTGATTATCATTTCTCCTTCAAATATTTTTCTAACATTGCTTCCTCCTTAAAGATTTCACCAAAGTTCTCAGGCTGTTTTTGGCTGCTGTGAGCATTAATTGGTTAAGTAGAAGAATATCACAGATATTTTGGGTACTTATGTTCTCATCTATCTTAACCCTTTTACATATGGAGTACACACGTGGACTGACAACTCTGAATCTAAAAAGCGAATTCAATATAAATATATATATATATATATATATATATATATATATATATATATATATATATATATATATATATATATATATATGATAAGGGATTGTAGAACCAGTTGAGAACTAAAATGTTCAGTCAAATATTATTCAAACTATTTCTTTGTTATCAGAGAGGCAATCACAGCGTTTCTTGGTTCCCTGCAGCCCATTGGTTGAGGACAGACACTGGTTCTTCTTACGAGAGTAGGTATCATATAAAGAGATTTCCTGGTAGTTGGAATGTTCAATGCTCCTACTAGCCAAGATTTTTCCTTTTTCCTATACTTATGTTGTAGGTTAATATTGTTGTAGAAATTCAGATAAAGGATATTTCAATTGGCCATTCCAAATAGTGTTACAGCATAAGGAAAAGTTTTGGTTTATAAAAAGGGATGAAAAAACAATCTAGTAGATGTATACTTGTGAAATAGTTTGATACGCTATAAAGAGGCTCAGAAATACCCCTATCTAATATTTCAATATACTACTTCATAATGAGAATGAGCATGGCCAGTGTAAATGGATTCAGCTTGCTAATTGTCCTAAGTAGCTGATCTGGGATGATATGGGTCCCTCATCATTAATTAGTCTCCCCTATTATCTAGGTACACGATGTCATCCTGGGTCTGGTACCCAGCTCCTGTACCACTCTAGCTATGCTGGGGGCAATTAGGTGATTTATGACACAATTTTTCTACCCTCCACCAGGGGTAATAATGGAGCTGATTAAACCCATTGTCTTCAGCTGACAGTTATTTTAACAAATGATTATTTTACTAATGCTATTTAACTCAGTGGGTCTAGTAACAAATTGTATATTTAGGAAAACGATGCATGAACTTAATATTTGCACTATTTCATTCATAGGATTAATTCTATATTCAGCATAATGGTAAAATATAATACTAAATGCATGATGCCAAAATGGTTATACAATATTTCTGTATCATTCCTAAGAATATGTATAGAAAGTGGTTATCACAAAGGATAATACCCTGATGAAGAACTTTGAGGAAACCAAATAAAATAAATGCTGCTTCAATAAACCAAGATACATATATAACCTAGGTTATGTATATCTCTGTTATAACATATTTTCATTGAAATGATTTCAATAAATTTTAATATTAATGATATCACAGTATTTTCAATAATATTCAAATCAAAGTGAAACACCCAATTCTGGTTAATGTAACTAATCTCTGGAATTGAAATCTTTACATAGAACAATTGGATTATCTGCCAGGGGATTAGGCGACTGTAGATGTCTTGGTGAAGTGGCCAGGCTGATGAATACGTCCCCCATGACTGATTCAATCAACTGATAGGCGGATGAGACGCTATAAAGCTGGACCCCAGACCACTAACCAAATGAAATATTCCACGAAGGAATTCCCTGTCCTATCCAATCCAGCCTTAACAGCCAAGCTGGTCAATGAACCATCCCATCAGGGTCATGTTTATTACACAGTAAAATGAGGGAACTATTTGAAGAAATTCCAGTCAGTAGAATCTCTATGCTGAAATAAATTTAATTGATTATTTTTTCATTATATATGTAAATATTCAGACTAGAAATTTAACAATATTTTTTTTTACCTGCCATAAGTTGCCATAACACAATAAAATGGAAGTAGAATCTAGTAAAATTTGGTGAAATTTCAATGTATGTATCCATAAGGTATGCATCCATGATATGAATGTATGTAGCCATCAGATGAATTTATGTTACCATGATATGAATGTATGTATCCATCATATGAGAGTATGTATCCATCAGATGAAAGTATCTGTATGTATCTATTGGATGAAAATATGTATCCATCATATGAGAGTATGTATCCCTCAGATGAAAGTATCTGTATGTATCTATTGGATGAAAATATGTATCCATCATATGAGAGTATGTATCCCTCAGATGAAAGTATCTGTATGTATCTATTGGATGAAAATATGTATCCATCAGATGAGAGTATGTATCCATCGGATGACAGTATGTATCCATCGGATGAAAATATGTATCCATCGGATGAAAATATGTATTCATCAGATGAGAGTATGTATACTATCCATCAGATAAATATGTAACCATCAGATGAAAGTATGTATCCATCAGATGAAAGTATGTATCCATTAGATGAATGCATGTATCTATCACATGAATTAATGTAAGCATCAGATGAATGTATGTATCCATCAGGAGAATATATGTATCCATCAGATGAATGTATGTATCCATCAGATGAATGTATGTACCAAAACATGCTACTCTAGTGGAAGCGTGTCTGTGATGCCCGTTTATCAATGCATACACGTGCATTTAAATCCTTTCTTTATTTTAATATCTATACCAGCACGTGTCAGTATTTAGGAGCTATCAATTGTCCCTTTAACTCTAACTCTGCGTTCAAACCCTGTGTCTGCTTTGATTACCATTCCAGCACATGCCACTCTAGCGCTATCAAACCTGCAGTGCTCCTTTAACTGTAACTGCCTTTGTCTCTTCTAACCAGCTCCTTTACGTCTTAGTGCATTTAAGCCCTTTCTTTTGTTTTCCTCCTTTAACTCTTAGTGCATTTAATCCCTTTCATTGTTTTGCTATCTGTGCCACACGTGCCCCTGTGCTGTTATCAGGATGACTGCCTGCCGATGCAGGTACCTGCCGATACAGGTACCTGCAGGCAGCTGAGGGAATAAACAAGCTAACAATTAGCAGCTTATCATGGGCTGAACGGTGCTGATCAGCAGGTACAGTACTATATACCTGTACAGGTGACCCCCATCACACCTGTGCTGAGTTCAATTACCTGTGATTCCCTCTCCTCCTCGTCAGCTAATTGGCTGCACTATGCTGATATCATAGAATCATCAAGGCTAATTATCAATCATCTTAATGGGTACCTTTAAAAATTAGTCTTTTTAAAAATGCATTTCTTATAAAAATATCTGATATATGTGATATAAACATTAACTCATCCAAGAACACTTCCTTTCATCATTTTGCGATTCTTAGCTTTACACCACATTTCTTATGTAATCACTCTGACTGGGAATAAAGAGCCTGTCATTCTTGGTGATCTCTTTCTTATCTTTTGGAAATTATTTGATGATGAAATGTAAATAACTCAACCAACAACCCTCCGTAAATGAGTTTACAATTCAAGCTTTATGCCATTTATTTCCTAACTCATCACAGATCAATTGTACTTTTCAGAGGAAACTCTAGGCAATAAAGGTTTGAGGCGCGTTGTTGAAAAAGTTGGAAAGAGTCAAAAGGGGATTTAATGTATTAAGCTTCAGTCAAATTTAAAGAGTACACAGGGTTGGACACAAATGGAAATAGCTTGATAACAAATCAAAATTGGGATAAATAAGACCGAAAGTTGCTGAAAGATTTTAGTAGTTGCAATACTTCCTCTTCAAATACTTCTTGCACATTAGGCTATTTGGCATGTCATTTACAGATTGGGGGATTTTGAAACCTGCCGATGCAGCACACTATTAGTAGAACTGAAGCAGGGTTTCCAAATTGCTAAATCAATCTTTAATAGAAAGCAACTTAGTGCTGAAGAATAATCAAAGTAAAGTGGACCTAAGACAGTTGCATAATCCCTTCCTCTGTCACGCACATATCAAATAGGCTGAATCCAGTTCCTCAACCAAGAAAAAGTCTGAATCAACACATAAAAGATATAAACCCCTGTTACTGCCAGCGTGGCTTAATAAGACAAAGTAAGGTTTCTCTTTAATTTGAAATTCTGCGGATTTAGCTGCATTTCCTCGTGTGAAGTGATGCTTGGAGGAGATAAAAGAGAGATGTATCTAGACTAGGGGAGGATAAGCGGGAGGGGTCATTTCCAATTCCGGGCGTGTGTGATGCCTCAGGACCGTGTCCCTGTGTGTCTCCTGCAACATCTACTCCCCTGCATTATAGATGGATCAAGCAGGAAAAGAAGAGGGCCACACACCAGAAATAATGTCAGGGTGGAAAAACACCATCATTCATCCTCTAGCAGATGGGAGGGATCCGAGTCTGTCGGCCATCTTGGATCCCCAGAGACACGATCACTTTCAAGTCATTTCCGCGGACCGTGCGGCCCAAAGATGGGAACTGACAAAACATATCATTTATGCAAATGAACAGCTTTAAGCCATAAATAAAGATATCTATTCTTAATGAATCCTGTCAAGCCCTAAATCCTCAAGCTTGACTGAGCCATTCTTTAAATTCTGCATCTCATAATTCTCAATTCTGGCACCAAAATAAAATGCCAAACCTGTTCCTTTTCTCCAATAGCCTAGTTAGAATGGTTCGATACAGTGATTAAGGTGTTGGGGCCTTCAATGTCTTATCAAAACCAACCATAGCAGTGAGATAAGTAAGAAATCACTTTTTGACTGACATTAAGTTTTTAGGTAGATCACAGTTACCTGTTTGTAAGAGAAGTGTTATTTTCTATTTGTTATAGATGTGGGTGTCTAACTGGGCAGGTATTCTAATGGAACCAGCAAACCTTTTGGGGCATTCGATGGAGGGTTGTCTGAGAGAAATATATGTGCACCACATAACAAGTTCATTTGTACCTAGTATTAGTTTTTACATGCAGGGCTATCTATTGGGAACATCACTGCTGCCACCTATTGACTAATATTCAAACTTACTGATACCGAGAGAAAGAGGGCTACAAGCCTGAGTTCCCATTGATGTGTAGCATTATAACCCCTTAATGCTCACAGTGGTCAAAAGCAGCTTGAGAAACATCCTTCAGACTAAAGCATATTTGGGGAAATATGTGAGGGAGAAATATAAATCAGAACACTACTAACAACTCTCCTTCAAACATTTTGAAAAAATTGTTCGTAGATACCAAGTTACATAAATACAAACTCTGAGATCCTCTGTCGAAATATCATCTGCTATTCTCATACTTTTGTATATAACTAGGAAATGAAACTGTTGAGTGGTAAGCCATTTTGGGAAGGAGTAGTAGGAGGAAAAACACACAACCTTTCATGTTACATGTCAGAACTTTACTGGTCAAGACAAAGAGAACAAAGGAAAACAAAAGGGTTACACAGTTAACACCTTACAATACTGGAGAGCGCACAGTTCAATACTCTAATGATAGATGGCAGCACCATATAATCAGATGTGCATCTAATTACAATAGTAATTAAGTTTACATGTTAACAGAAACTAATTTCACAAAATATTTGAAGGAGAGTTGTTGTGTGGCTTCTGATAAACATTTCTTGTTCAAATACTTTTGTAAGAAAATTATATTCAAAATCATCAGGCCATTTTTGACCTCTCAGTGTGTAAATGGGTTGATACAAAAGTAAGAAAGACAGTTATGAAGCTGCTTGGCCGGACATGTCATGTTACCTGACTGACGACCACTAATACCTGCCAGTGTTCCACTAGCCCTGTACACATGTTCTTAACATCTTGCCCCACACACGGCAGCCGACACGGAAAGTGTTTCCCGCAAATGAGCTTATTCGAAAAGCCCCGTGCTTAGCCATGCAATCTGCTGCATATTTTATAGGAGAAGTGATGAGAATGTTACAGGTTAGACAAGGAGGCGCCTGGGGCTGGAGGAGAGGGGGAGGCGGGGTATACATAACCTAGGTTATGTATATTTCTCTTACTGGGCCTTATTTTGTTCTACCCTATTATATACAGATCTATGCTCACACCTACATGAGGATAAGTAGCCTACTGTGGACTCCTTAGTTCATACAACTGTCACACGAGGGGGTTAATCACTGACCACTGTGTCATCTATCTACATCTGAATCTGGCCTGGGAGTCAGGCTAGGAAACGGGTAAAAATTTGCAAGCCCAGACTCTACATGTACATTACCCCCTCATGTGGCAAATGTATGAACTAAATAACCAGAGCCTGAGACAATCTTAGCTGGTATGTAACATATATAGTATAACTACTTTTGTAGATATTTGGAGGTTGGAGGTGATGAAGTGCCTACCTTTGGAGAAAGGGTTGAAGTACCTGATGCCATGAATGAGAAACTTAAATTGTGCATCCTGTTATAGGAGTTTTAACTTTGAGATTACCATCACTAGCTAATGGGGCATATGTAAATTACTGTAAAGATGAATGCAGAGTGAATGAGCTCTTTGAGAAAATGACAGCAGAATATCATCATTGTCATCATCACCATTGAAACGAAAATAATAATGATGATAATGATAATAACTATAATAATAATAATGATAATAATAATAATAATAATAATAATAATAATAATAATAATAACAATAATGATAATAAATGTTTTCCCAGCCATCATCATATTTAACCAAATATTGTTTGAAATAGTATGTTATTGCAGCTGGGACTAGTCCCTGTTTGGAGGGTACTAGTCCATCCCACACTAGTAGATGATGCTATCCCAGAGATGTTGCATGTTCACCTGTGTGGTTAGTGTAGGTCAGGTGTGCTTTATGGCCTTCTCCAATCACATTGACCTTTAACGCAAATGGGATCACTAAGTAAATAGATGACTTTGGGGGTGAAAACATCTTAGGCCTTCACACAAATTAAATGATATCTAAAAGGGCAGGGTTGTAAAGGAAATATGGCACAGAATTCGAAAAAAGCACACCCTTTGCCAATGAAAAAAACACAGCATCAGCTTTTAAATCATGTTTTCTGGTCCACTAGAGAAAGAAAAATGGACTAGACAGGCACCCTCCTGGTTTACTCATCAATATCAGGAGAATACACACAGGACTAAGGGATATGGAAATGCCTCCATAACTATGCAATAATTTAAGAAATATGATTGTTACTTATTGTTCCTGTTGTGTTGAAGGACCTCCCTTAATACATTTTACAAACGTTACTCTATTTTGATGAGTTATGATGCAAGTTATACAACCATCCATGCATCCCACCGAGATCCAGAGGTGAATGTAAAATCGGTTTCACTCACTTTTTGTAAATAGGTAAGTTTTGCAGTAATTCAATTTGAATAAGTCCTGGTTCCAGACTTGACCAACTTCTCAAAATCAATCAGAAGAACCCATAACCAACAATCTACCAACAATTTTGTCAGAAATCACAGCAAGGCAAGAGAATTAATGGAGAGAACTTCTTAAGTATTTAATACCCGAGTAATGACAGTAGGTATTGATATTTGTAGCTCAGCTGTATCAGCCCTAAGCAGGGACGTGTTGTAGAGCTAGGCTAGGTATTCACCAAGCTATTAGAAAGTCATTTGCCTCACGAATCTCTTGCTAGTATGACACTTATGCAAATTTCACTCAAATAGAGTGATACTTAATGAGAAATGTCTGAATGAACGGTGCTGAATATATTGCAAAACTCCAAACTCCTTTGAATGCTTTTCCTGAAGATAAGCAGGCAATAAATCTATCGAGTCCTCTGCGATGACAGTATTTTAGCACACCCTATGAAGAAAACGCTTACTTGGTTGGTTTACATCTCTTGAAGAAAAGGATGGGAAAATGTTTATCATATCAAATATTTTCTTAGGTTTTGGAGAAAGAAACACAATGAAAGGTATATATCAAAATTATCCTCAGAAAGATATTGGGGGAAGCCTACTTCTTTAATTTTGTTTAATTTAGCCCTGTCAGCTTCAAAATATGATGAATTATAAACTGCCTTCATTTGGAGATGTCTAAGTGGCAGTTAAGTCGATTTCTAAGCAGTAACAGTATAACAGTAGTCAAACCATACAATACTTTAACCTATTTGATATCTGTATTTGGTATTTATGGAGTACCTCTTATCTCTAAATCAGTCATACTTTTTTCTGTACTACCAGGCAATGTCAGGGGAATAAAAACTGCAAAAATAATCACTCTTTCCAGACACTACTTCAAAACTCTTCAAAAACAAATTCAATTCCTGAGAGCCAGTCCAGAGAAGACTTTTCTACATGGACAGGAGGCTTTCGGGTGCCACAAGGAACATAATATTCATCGGCAGAAGCCAATAGCTCTAAGGCTTGCCATATTATTGTGCAATAGATCTGGAAGCATCGCGATTCCCCCGGTCCTAGCCTGCCAGCATTAGTATTCCTCAGAACATCTCTTTTATGGCTCCATATGGCGCTAACAGACATTCCAGGGCTATGTAGGCCTGGCCAGCATCCCCCTACAGCACCCGCAAAGGCCAACATTTGCATACGCAATTGCGGGCAACTGCGGCCCAATGGGACCTTCATTCGTGAATTTATAGAAAAAGCTCTCTCCGAAAGTGAGCCCAACCTTTCCGGAAAGCCTACTTCATTAGAGCGCTGCAGTAAAAGCGCTGGCCAATATGGTGAATTATACAACAGTTCCGTACAAAACATCTTAAAATCTCTGAGATGCAGGCCCATGCATTATGTAGGATTTTCTTTTACTGTTGATTTGGGATTGTGAAAATTAATCTTTTTTCACACAAAGAAAGCACCATTGGGATTCTCTAACATTTTTTGACTATAAAATGAAATTAAATATGTATTGACACACTTTCTGTGCTTGTTAAGTGTGCTCCATAAAGAAAGTGTAATTTTCTTGAGTTTTGCCATTAATCCCCCTCCTCCTACACAGAAACAGAGTAATTGGAATTCTCTTTGCTTCTCGGGATGTACTTTAACTATATGAAGTTCTGCAAATAGTCTATTTATGGCTTCTGGCAAGCACATACTTTTCCCATTTAAGCTATTTGCGGAGTCCTCTACAGAAATTAAGGTAAAATGGATGCTTCTCATAGATGCTAAGCCTATCTTAGACCTTAAAGATTGTTTGTTTTTCCTATATTAAACGGTCTAAAAAAGCAGGGTAGGTAGGCAGGTAAAAGAAATATGTTTGGATTATTTTCCTTTTTTCAAACAATGCATGCTTCATGACAGTTGTAGTTGTAATGCAGTGTGTTTATCCTCTTTTTCAGTTGAATGGGAGTTGGAAGGGGGAAAAACTTTGGGAAAGAGATTTTTAGTAAAAACTTGTTAGGGTCGGGTTACAGGAAACTAAGAACTCTTTTTGGCCAGATGGATTCTGTAATAGGTTTTTTTATGATTTGTACAAAGTGAGAATTCTGTTAGAGGATTCACAATTTTACCCCAGTTAAAAGTCATAAGATTTAGGTAAGCATAGATGCCTAGAGGAAGACTGCATCTCGTGGTACCCTAAGAATCAGGATCCTACCTTTGTGATTGCTGTGTTCATTGAAGTTGCTGATATTGCCGCACTTACCTGCAATAAACAAAGGAGAATTCATTAGCAAAACATGATAAAATGGACACATATATACAATAAATCACTAAAGTAATCCTCAATTTTTTCTGTGATGACACCATAGACAATATGATTCAACAAAAACAAATTTTCTGGAAAAAGAGCAAGGAAGGTAAGGAATTTTTCTTTCACATTGATATTGAAAAATGGTGGTCACACCCCGGTGTGACAATTGGACACCCCTTGATGGAATAAGGGGAAGGCAATGAGGGAACTGGATTGCTTGTCTCCTACGCAGCGGAGCCAATACCCTCAGAAACCAAAATAGCTCCTTGAGAGGCTTTCTGCCATAGCCTTAACAAGATCTCCTCCAACATGCAAGAGCTCAAAGTGGCCAACAACTCGTTACAGACATTGTTCCCAATATCTGCGTTCGCCAGCCTCCCCTTATTACGCTCCGCAAGAACATGTCCACGGAAATGTCAACTTCCAACTCAGTTGACAGCAAATCAAATATTTACTGAAGGAATGCTTAAGCAACATCTTCAAAATCCTGTTATCCTGGTTTCCATGACAACCGATGGCCCAGGGACAAATGTATTGAACAAGCGGAATTCCGCAATGCCAAGGTAATGACCTGTCCAAGCCCAGACTAACTGTTATCCAAACCAGTAATAATACAATTAAATGACTTCTTTTAGACAGTTCAACCAGTACTCCTTAATCACCACCCTTACAATACCCAATGAAGCTGGAATTAACCAGGAATAATGGTAGAAAATGCTAGAAAATTGCCAGGATTTTCTAGGAATTCCCAGGAACATTTTTTAAGGGTAAATAATTGGCTTGCATTCATCGGACATCTGGAGAACATTTTTGGGGCCAAAAACAAACTTTCCATTAGTGCATTTCCACCCTCATTTCATAAGACTGACCACACTTCTGTTATGTCTTAACTCAATCATATCTGGACAATACACAAAGTCCAGATGATCAGTTTCTGAGTTTGTTTAGATATACCTCATTTTCAACAGCTTACTTCATATCCCAACAATTAAGATAGAAACAGGAACTTCTATTGCTTAACATAAAAAAATAATACATTTTTTCTTGTTTTCATTGACACATAATGTTCATGCATGCAGGTACAGCATAATTCGTGAACAAAAACTTAACAAATTCATATGGTCATTTTTGTTTTGAGAGTATCCCCATCTTTCTTTTTGAAGAGACCTGTGCAGGAACAATTTATTCTTGAAAGTCTGTACACTCCACAAACCTACCTCTTATTGTATCAGGAACTGCTAAGCTTTGATAGAATAGATGGGTAATAGAGAAGCTGGCAGTACTGCATGTAAACTAGGGATAGCTATAGAGAACATATGCCTCTCCTAACCATGTAAGAGGGAGTCGGGTCCAGCATAAACTACGTATAGCTCTAGAGAACATATGCCTCTCCTAACCATGTAAGAGGGAGTCGGGTCCAGCATAAACTACGTATAGCTCTAGAGAACATATGCCTCTCCTAACCATGTAAGAGGGAGTCGGGTCCAGCATAAACTATGTATAGCTATAGAGAACATATGCCTCTCCTAACCATGTAAGAGGGAGTCAGGTCCACCGTAAACTAGGGATAGCTATAGAGAACATATGCCTCTCCTAACCATGTAAGAGTGAGTCAGGTCCACCGTAAACTAGGGATAGCTATAGAGAACATATGCCTCTCCTAACCATGTAAGAGTGAGTCAGGTCCACCGTAAACTAGGGATAGCTATAGAGAACATATGCCTCTCCTAACCATGTAAGAGTGAGTCAGGTCCACCGTAAACTAGGGATAGCCATAGAGAACATATGCCTCTCCTAACCATGTAAGAGTGAGTCAGGTCCACCGTAAACTAGGGATAGCTATAGAGAACATATGCCTCTCCTAACCATGTAAGAGTGAGTCAGGTCCACCGTAAACTAGGGATAGCCATAGAGAACATATGCCTCTCCTAACCATGTAAGAGTGAGTCAGGTCCACCGTAAACTAGGGATAGCTATAGAGAACATATGCCTCTCCTAACCATGTAAGAGTGAGTCAGGTCCACCGTAAACTAGGGATAGCTATAGAGAACATATGCCTCTCCTAACCATGTAAGAGGGAGTCAGGTCCACCGTAAACTAGGGATAGCTATAGAGAACATATGCCTCTCCTAACCATGTAAGAGGGAGTCAGGTCCACCGTAAACTAGGGATAGCTATAGAGAACATATGCCTCTCCTAACCATGTAAGAGGGAGTCAGGTCCACCGTAAACTAGGGATAGCTATAGAGAACATATGCCTCTCCTAACCATGTAAGAGTGAGTCAGGTCCACCGTAAACTAGGGATAGCTATAGAGAACATATGCCTCTCCTAACCATGTAAGAGTGAGTCAGGTCCACCGTAAACTAGGGATAGCTATAGAGAACATATGCCTCTCCTAACCATGTAAGAGTGAGTCAGGTCCACCGTAAACTAGGGATAGCTATAGAGAACATATGCCTCTCCTAACCATGTAAGAGTGAGTCAGGTCCACCGTAAACTAGGGATAGCTATAGAGAACATATGCCTCTCCTAACCATGTAAGAGTGAGTCAGGTCCACCGTAAACTAGGGATAGCTATAGAGAACATATGCCTCTCCTAACCATGTAAGAGTGAGTCAGGTCCACCGTAAACTAGGGATAGCTATAGAGAACATATGCCTCTCCTAACCATGTAAGAGTGAGTCAGGTCCACCGTAAACTAGGGATAGCTATAGAGAACATATGCCTCTCCTAACCATGTAAGAGTGAGTCAGGTCCACCGTAAACTAGGGATAGCTATAGAGAACATATGCCTCTCCTAACCATGTAAGAGTGAGTCAGGTCCACCGTAAACTAGGGATAGCTATAGAGAACATATGCCTCTCCTAACCATGTAAGAGTGAGTCAGGTCCACCGTAAACTAGGGATAGCCATAGAGAACATATGCCTCTCCTAACCATGTAAGAGTGAGTCAGGTCCACCGTAAACTAGGGATAGCCATAGAGAACATATGCCTCTCCTAACCATGTAAGAGTGAGTCAGGTCCACCGTAAACTAGGGATAGCTATAGAGAACATATGCCTCTCCTAACCATGTAAGAGTGAGTCAGGTCCACCGTAAACTAGGGATAGCTATAGAGAACATATGCCTCTCCTAACCATGTAAGAGGGAGTCAGGTCCACCGTAAACTAGGGATAGCTATAGAGAACATATGCCTCTCCTAACCATGTAAGAGTGAGTCAGGTCCACCGTAAACTAGGGATAGCTATAGAGAACATATGCCTCTCCTAACCATGTAAGAGTGAGTCAGGTCCACCGTAAACTAGGGATAGCTATAGAGAACATATGCCTCTCCTAACCATGTAAGAGGGAGTCAGGTCCACCGTAAACTAGGGATAGCCATAGAGAACATATGCCTCTCCTAACCATGTAAGAGGGAGTCAGGTCCACCGTAAACTAGGGATAGCTATAGAGAACATATGCCTCTCCTAACCATGTAAGAGTGAGTCAGGTCCACCGTAAACTAGGGATAGCTATAGAGAACATATGCCTCTCCTAACCATGTAAGAGGGAGTCAGGTCCACCGTAAACTAGGGATAGCCATAGAGAACATATGCCTCTCCTAACCATGTAAGAGGGAGTCAGGTCCACCGTAAACTAGGGATAGCTATAGAGAACATATGCCTCTCCTAACCATGTAAGAGGGAGTCAGGTCCACCGTAAACTAGGGATAGCCATAGAGAACATATGCCTCTCCTAACCATGTAAGAGTGAGTCAGGTCCACTGAGACCACCACTGGCCAACAGCCACCAATTACCGCTAACACTTTCATCACCGCAGTGGCCAAGAAGGTCAAACCATTTTGATGATATTTCTCTGCCAAATGTATATTTTGAGAAATATTTGAGAGGTAGTACTTAACAGAACCCAGCTAACAAGTCTATTCTATACATAGTTCTCTTATGCTTCATTACCAAAGTTAACCCATTCACGCCTAGAGATCTTCTGAATTAATCATAAATTCATAAAATATTTTGAGAGTGGTGTGTTGGATTTTGATCAGCATTTCTCCTTCAAATATTTTCTGAAAATAGCTTTTGTCACAGAGATATCGCTAAAACAGTCAGGCGGTTTGGGGCATTACAGGCATGAATGGGTTAATTGCCGACCAAAAGCCATTTCCACTTAACCCTTTTATACCTGCTTTGGCTAAAAAGGTTGATTTAAGCTGTAGGGTTGAGTGACATGTGCCTGCTGGCTTAGAGCGCTCTGCCCTACATTATTCATCAGGCCTGGCCGGCCTCCCAGGTCCTCCATTACCCCCTGATCCCCCCTGACAGGCGTTGAGGAGGCACCCAGAATCCCCCCTAATCCCGGCACAGTCAGAAAAACTACCAGCACACCTCAATACAATAAAAAAAGATTACATCCACATCACATTGCGTCACCCTGAGCATACTGAGTGATATATTATGGTTGTGAATTCAGAGTGATCTCTTTTCTTTACACTACTGGTTCCCCTTGAATTTGCAATAATTCCAAAATATATTCACCATATAGCCATATAGTTGAGTTGAATGTATCCGTCCCTAGATGGCAGCACCATACATAAATTCAGAATTCTTAGCTGGAGAACATTTCTTTTTTTGGGGGGGGGGGGGGGGGGGGAGGGGGGAAGGGTATGGAATTTATTATAAAGATAAGTGTAAGCGAAAATCTTGATTGTATTGTTTAAATTGCAAATAATATGAAACCTTACTATTTAAAATTGGTGCAATTTCAATTTAGACCACCAACTTTGGAGCGATTTCTTAATGTAGAACAATATATATCATCAACCTTTATTTAATAATTCTAATAATTAAGCAAGAAATTAAGATTTGTTTCAGTCCATTTCTTTTGTTTGAAATCAAAGATACTAATGTTTTCTAGGATAGGAATCTAGACCTCATAAAATACAATATATTATTCATAAACTCTAAAAGAAATTCCCAAAGTTTGGCCACTAGCATTAAGTGGCTCATGAATTAATTGCAGCTGACTTGAAGAGTTCTCACAGGGTGGCAATAAAATGTGTGTTTGATTGCCGTTCCCTGTCAGTGCCGACCAGCAATCCTGCCGTTACACTACAAGTTATGGCCGGACCTCAGACAGCCAATACACTAAGTTATGCATAGAGAAATAAGGCTCTAGCCCCGTGGGGGCCATTCACTTAACACAACTGGTGTGGCTCTTCACTGCCCAGGAAACGGTGATGGCACAAAGATGGTGGAATCAGAAAACTACACCATATAGATACTGCTAAATGGAAGGCTTAACACAGTTGAGAATAAAAGAAACATCATTTTAGGCTTTTCAATTTTTTTCTGGAGGATTAAATATTTTTCCAGCAAAGGACCACTTATGTGGATATCTGAGAAATATGTTTTCCAAAAAGGAAGTCAATTATCAGCAACCTTATTTTGACCAAACTTCCATTTGCAAAATAAGTATTTTATTACAGAAATGTTTTATGAAGACCCCTCAGCTATAAAATCCTGTATTGACCTTTTTCACAAAACAGCTGTTCCTTGATCAAATGCCTTGAGTATTAAATGGTCAGATCAAAATTCTTCTTCAATAGAGATATGCAAAGCATTCAAACACAAGCTTATAACACAGCACTAAATGCTTGCATCTATATATTCTAAATGTGGCCATGATACAAGTTGATTCCAACAATAAATGAAAGAAGAATGCTGAGCAGGGAAATTGTGTCCAAAACGATGACACTTATCCCACTGTTAACAATGCTGGTAGAGACGGAGGGTTTGAATATGCTATGTCAGGAGCAGTTAGGAGCAATATTTGCATGAATAATGACCCTCACTGCCCCTTTATCTAGCAGGCAGGCCACAACCCTCTGTGCTAACCAAATCATCCCAGTCCCGCGAGAGACAGAGCGCACAGCCACAGTGATGAAAACTACATCAAAATATTCCTTCCGCTACCTACTTATGAGTTGTGGCCCACTGCCTCGTCCCTGGTAGAATTCAGAATGGATGCATTTCGCCATTACTGGGTGCTGTCTCAAGTGTTAATGGCGAGGCTCGTGTCATGACGCATGGCAGGGCTGATTGCATTCCAGCACTGAGACCAAACCTAATAGGTTATGGCAACATCCTTGCTAGTTATCCCCTTACACCACTACAGCCAGCCCAAATAAGACATGTGCCCCTGCAGCACTTAAACGGCAATAAACTACTGCTTCATTGCTCACACTCAGATGATTTAGAGAGAACTTGAACTGAACGAATAAAATCTCAGGAATATTCTACATCTTTAAACCCCTAGTGAAAACACACCTCAAAATCATGTCAATATGACTATTTATTTCGGAGCATCTTTCACTGAAAAAATCATCTCCAAGAGAAAAAAAATGTGAGAGTAAAGCACCAATCTCAGACTATGTTACAAATGTGTTAACACACTCATGCCTGAAAAAGTATTTTTGGGGTCTGTGATATCTCAAAAGAACTTGGTGATGATACCTCGCTTACCTAGAACCCATATGGACCAAGCAAAAGTGTCTGAGGTAAGTGAAATCTGAGTTAAATCATTAACATTGAATAAGATAGGAATGATTTGGAACAAATTTTTGTCTGGGAAAATACAAAGTAGGCAAGTCCAAGATAAATGAGGTTACCTGTTCAATCTTCAAAATTAGTCAAAGGAGAGTTAGTTGTAGGTTGACTTTTGGCCATAAATTCTCCTTGAAATACTTTCAATAAGTACTTCTGTGAGAAAGTAGCCAGAACAGGCAGGTCATTATGGGGTGCAACAGGCATGACTGGATCTAACCCACTACTGCTTGCAGTGGCCAAAAGCAGCCAGACCATGTTGTTAAAATCTTTGAGGAGAATATTTGAAGCAGAAATGTTAATCAGTACACTACCAGCAACTTTCCTCGAAATATTTTTAAAATGTATCCGTTATTGTTATTGTTATTAAGTTATTGTCAAAAGTACTTTTGGTCCAGACAACAATTTCTTAGGGAAGTCTTAAGCATCAATGGTTCAAGGGATAAGACTGACAGAGTTATTATTGCTGGTCTATATGGACTGTTGAGGTAGCCGAAGGTAATTATCACATGAACTGAGCAAACACGGTTCTATATACCTAATTTCCTTAGAACACACCTTTATTATTCATTGCACAAGCACCTGAGAACTAAAGGAGTTGATAGGTGACTAATTGAATGGCCCTAATCCTGGCTTTCCCGTTGTTATGTTATCCAGCTTATGATTTCCCATAGGTAATTGATCCATCCCTCTTGGATACCTCTAGGTAGGGAGAGAAAATTACTCCAGCAGCCCACTTCCCCAGGCCTACACCCATTCATGCCTGGAGTGGCCAAAACCGCCTGACTAATTTGGGGATATCTCTCTTACAAAATCAATTTTGAGATAATATTTGAAGGGGGAATATTCATTAGAAACTAATTACCAACTCTATTCGAATTTCCTTTCCAATTTGGGATTAATTTTAATGTTATTTGCAAAAGAATCATAGATCCAGACGACCCTTGTCATGGAAATCTCCAGGCGCGAATGGGTTACACCTCATATCTCTATGAAAGGGTGAGGTTCATAACCTGGTCTGTTGTGAATTCTCATAATGCATTTTTCTCTACAAGTGCCATTATTTCTGCTACTTCGGCAGTAGCAACAGGAGAGTATATTTGCTTGTTGCTATGACCTTGATAGGTAGGTGAAGGTCAATGAGAGACGAGTGTGTGTAGAAGGATCATCAAGACTAAGACCTTTGTCACTTTTACTGCCATATTACGGCTAGTTGTGGAGGAAACAGAAGCACCTGGCGAAAAGCACTGGCAGTGGTGAGAGACAGCTAGCAGTCTGTGGCAATGCCTTAGACCACCCAACCATCAGGGCAGGCCCCTGTTTTTGCTACTATAAAGGTGAGGCTTGGATCAAACACATGAAAAGTCTGTGGCTAGGATGAGGGAACAATTTATAAGGGAATGGTTGAATTACTGAGTTAGTGTAACTGGTAGGATAATTTGGTATGAGGACCTTTTACAAATAGTAGCTTTTGTATTTGAAATATCTACCTAACTTTTACCCAAATAGCCAATGTACATAAGCCTAACAACTATACCTATGCTTAATCATAAACGCATAGACACACTAGAAGTGGTAAGATCAGATTACACTTAAAATGCACAAGTGTAAAAGCACTTCCAAGCTAAATACTAATTACTTAATTAAATTAATCCAATCAAATTTACTTAATCAAATTAAACTACATTGTACTATCAATAGAAGAGACCATCCCTTTAAAGGCTAAGTACTGCTGGCACTGTTGGGATGAAGGTGGGTTAACCTAGAACAATACATCTTGTCCTGCTATTGTCATATCCTATTGTCTCATCTCAGGTGAACACTCAGGTGATGGATGGGATAACTGGAGACAATGCACTAGATCTTGACACACTGTCAAGTCCTAATTGGAGGACAGCATAAGAAAGACAATGCATGATAACCAGTATGTGAAGTAGCCATGTAAAAGGTACATAATAATAAATGCTACAACTATAAATAACTTAAAGCATAGCATGTAGTATCTATGATTATTTGGACAATAATATATTAATACGCTACTGTCAAAATAACCATTGGATATCTCTAATATACACTACCAGCCTTTAATTTGCCATTTGAGTTCTTGCAAATAAACCTATTCGTGCTTGCAATAGCCAAAGCAGTCTGACTATTTTGGTGAAATCTTTGAGGTGAAAGCAAAGTTGGGAAAATATTTGAAGGAGAAATGTTAATCAGAACACTACACACAACTCTCCTTCAAATATTTTGTAAGATGAATCTGAATTTCCAAGTTATTGTCAAAAGTGTTATAGGTACAGATGACAATTACTAAAGGAAGTCTTAAGCATTAATGGGTTAAGTGAAGAGTACATTTCAGTGTAAATCTCCTGTTTTCGTTGATATTTGATGAGCAGTGGAGAATGTCTCGTTACATATCTCACGGTCCACCAGAGGAGAAATCACAAGGCTTGAAATACCTACTGTGAAGAAAGTAATTCCAGACTTGACCCAACTCGACTCACTCTTGGCCAGCTGTTGAATTGAGCAATGTGCAGATTGTTCCCACTCTCTCTACTACTCCAAAGTGACTGCGTCGAGATGAGGATGACGAGAAGAATGGGAATGATAAGAGCTATGGTAGTGGCAACCTATGCGGTGAAGCCGGAAGGAGTACCACTGAGAATCTCTCTCTTTGTTGCCGGCGATGAGTCCAAGCATGGCCAGAGGGGGAAGGGTTAGATATGCGGCTGTCGCACCGAGCCACTGACTCGGATAGCCCCAGGCAGGGCCTGTTGCCCGCAAATGTGACTACGGACTGGGGTGTGACAAGAATATTCCTCAGGCCAGATCGGCAGGTCAGGGAGAAGTACAGAGTGACAGCAATACGACTCAATCAGGCGCTGTCTTTTTAGGTCAGCCCAACAAAGCAAGACGGGATAACTGTCCTTTGTTCACTACATGTCCTACTCAGAGCAGTTACTTTATCAATTACTATACCACATGAAATCACTACTACTAGGATACTACGACTGTCTTACCCTTACCAAAATAAGCTCAGGAAACGTCTTACTTTCCGTTCTACTCAATTCACCATTGGCTTATCACTTATCATTCTTACTAAACAATAGACTTCCATTGTTCTTATAACATCATACATTCCACAAGTTTGGTTATCTTCCAAGAAATATTTTAACACTAGCCTTTATTTCTGAACCAAAACGAGAGGAAACAAAAACAGGGAAAAAGTCTGTCTATGATAATATTGTCATTGCAAGTCAGTCAGTCACAATTAGGACAGAGAGAGCTTCCTTAATGTCTGCATGGTGAACTTCTATCCTGTTGACATTATGACTCCTTTGACTTTTAAATATCTTCAATCAAAACATCTTCATTTACCTCTAAATACCTAGCCATGGACAATGAGTTCCATAGTTGTAAAGCAAGGGGGGATATAAGATTTTGAAGATTTAGGGTTGATCTATAAAAAAAAGAAGGGAGAGTAGTAGATCTCCAGGCACAGATGGGTAAAGGTGGGTTCAAAACCCCTACAGCCTAACTAGCTGAATAAGCCTGAGACTGATGTAGAGGTTCTTGTCCTCCAAGACCCAGCACCTGTAGATAGATGGGTTGTTGGCCACATTAGACCAGTTCTATACGTAGACAGAGAACACCTGAAGCCTACTTAGTAAGACCTATCAGGGCTGAGGAGGCTCTTAATTGGCTCATCCTCCATTTCCTACAATAGGATGCCAAAGGCAGTATTTACATCACTAGCACGTGACTTAAGGGGAGTTTTTTAAGAAGTATTTTCACAAAGGTAATTAGTTTCCAGCCAAAGTAAAAGCAGCATCTGTGCTATAAAACCCTCACGCTGAAACCTGATGAGGGTTCAATGGCTTTGGCCACCTATATCCGCTGATAAGATGGAATCACTACCCTAAAATGACTTTCTTATTTGGTAGGAAAAAATGTTAATTGGCTCTATGCTTACTCTGCCAAGACAGATAGGGGAGGCCTCAGCTAGCAGGGAATACTAGATAAGCTGAACAATAGCAATAATATCAGAGACCACAACATGCCTATAAGGGCCGCGCACAGCTCTCAATCCATCCCATGTAATAACACTCCATCAAAACTCCTGGCCACGCCATGGAAAGATACTGAAAAGATTGCAGGCTGAGGTTTTAATTCCCCAATATTACCCTCATCCGTTGACGAACTAATTAGTGAACGTCCAACTCTGAGAGACGGCTGCAATTGTTTTCAAATCCATCACTAATATTGACAGATAATTGCATTTTGCTTCATTAACGCGACATTCTTCTTTTATCAATTAACCCATTCCTGCTTGGAGGTGGTCAGACACATTTAGAATAGCTTTTCAAAAGATAATAAAATGAAATCATAGAAAATATTCAAATGAATGAATGTCCTGTATATTCAACTTATAATTCTTTAAAAAAAAAAAAATTTCTAAGATGAAGATGTGTATATTAATCATACCACCTTGGATTTCCGGTAGTTAATTGGTTAATACTCCTGTTTGCTCTATCACCACTTCATTTGAAGTACTGTCTGCCCAGAATGAGACAGATTTGATGGAGAGCAAATACAATTCTACAAACACAAGGGAACCCTGGCATGAGTGGGCAGAAGGAGAGGAATGGAATAGTGGGAGAAGAGGAAGAGTGCTTGATGAATAAAAATGTTTTGCAATAATAAAGACATTGAAATGCTGGCCCTTTTTCATCAACCTTCAAATAATAATTGTGAATCTATGCTAATCTCTAGAGCATTAGTCAAGCAACTTTACTGCTGCTGAACAATGTAATCAATTCATGCCTTTAACCACCTGACTGTTTTGGTGATATCTCTCCAACAAAAGCGATACTTAGAAAATATTTGAAGCAGTATATATTGTTCATCAGAATTATATCTTAAAATTCTCCTCCAAATATTAAGTTTATTTCTTATTTATTCCGAAAATATTTTCTAAAGTATATCAATGATCCAGACAACACTTTTCAGATTGAATTGTAGGCATAGATGGGTTAATATGTAGCACTGAAATTGCCCCCTGACAGTATGTCAGCTGGTGAGAGTCCTGAGTGCTGAACCCTATCCTAGAGCTATGTTCTGAGCTAATGCACTACCCTGAAGATGTGGAGCAGGAAATGACACACAGATAAGACAGAGAGATAGATGGCGCCCCAAGGACAGGTACATAAGAATGCATCACCACCATCAGCAACATCATACCAGGTACGGTTCAACTTAACCCTTTCATGGACAGAGTGCACAGGTGATTTTGGCAACCAGGAACAAATCAGATAAATGAACAAAGAAATACAAAGGTATTTACGAAGGAGCATTGTTTCTAAAAGAGAAAAACTTACAATAATTTTTTTTAACTATGCATAACAGCAAGTATTATAGATGCAAGACAATTGTCAAATAGAGCTCTAAGCGAGAAAGGTGATAAGTACTTATATTTGCAGGGACAAACTAGGCATAGGCAGCCAAAAGAAAATAATGTACAAAGCCTCAAATAACTAGATAGAACATAGAGAAAGGCCTTGAAAAGGTAAAACAGACTGTCCTTGTTTTAAGGGACCTCTTCTGCTCACTCAAAATTATACACATGTTGCAAGATAACTTTGATGGTAAACATATACTTATATACAATTCACACACCTAGAAAACCGTTTGCTGACAGTCATGCTTTCTATTGTTATGTATACTAAATTACAGGGTAGACACATTTATCGCATATAATCAGATATGAAAGAAAAAAGCTCTGACAATTCATGAGACAATAACACAGATTTCTACTGAGGGCAAACTGTTTACTGGACAAAACATGGTTATTGTTTTGCTTTTGTAGTTATCTTACCTTGGTCCCATCTATAGAATAAAGTGATGTCTGTACATGTTCTAAGAAATGTCATTTCATGTTTAATCATACCCACAAAAGATTTTTGGTTAAGATTTTGGCTTCACATTTTGGTTAGCCTAATAGGGAAGTCAACCAATAGTAAATACCTGAAATTAGATTTCTAAATCGCTAAAATATTGTATATCACCCTAAATAGCTGACCCAATGGAGTTCACGTGAACAGGGTGTAGTTACTTAAACCAACAATAGATGGCAACATCTTCTTATACCCATCCCTGGCCCATGGAGGCCCTCTTGTGGGAAATGGGCAAACCATGAATTAATGATCTGTCAGCCTATAAGATGACAGTATAAAATATCAAAATCAACCTGACCTTCTCAGGTGCAAAATATAAATTTGTTTGGTTTTCAGTACCATACTGAAAATAAGACTCACATTCAACCAAGTTCCCCCTTATTAGAATATACATTAAACATAAGATATACAATCTGTTCAATTAAGTTATATTGCATTCATGCTAAATTCATGATATTAGTTTTAGACACTAAGAATTCTGGGTTATTGATGTTTTTATCATCAGATGACAATAAATCTCAGGTAACGCCCATACCCCTTTGTTATATTCAGTAAAGACAATTCCTGCTGCTGCTGCTGCCAGGAATGAGCAGGTGATGAATGAAGACGGCTTGACAGCATGAGTAAGTGATGACTTCATAAGGCATCCATCATAATAATCACGTGTAACCCTTTGTTGCCTAGAAAAAATGTCATCAAACGAAAGAAATGGAGGTATTTGAAGAAATTTTGTGAATGAAATGCTAGAAATATTTGTGGGAAGAATTTATTTTTCAGAAACGAACTCTTTCAAAATGTAGCTGGAACTTTCTTAATAAATCCTAAGAATTGCTTGGTATTCTAAGCTTTACTTGGTTAGAGAACAATCTACTCACTGAAATGTTTTGTGAATTTATGCATCATTACCGACTAATTCTGACAAGTATCATAGATCTTAACAATACCTTTTGCACATTCAGAGTAGTAGGTGGAATCTTGAATAGCAATTCTCCTTCAGGTATTTTCCAAATAATAACTTCCTTAAAGTTGTCAAGACAATTTTCAGATTGTTTTGGGTGCTACTGAGCAAGATAATGACTTAAAGCAACTTCAAAGGTGTCTGGCCAAGCTGAGAGAGCTTTTCTTAAAGCTTTCTAGATGTGGGCATCCATCAGGCAGGTGCTTTCTGGGCACCCACCCAGCCCCTATTGCCAACACAGCAGAGGCTGAGACCATCTTATTACATTACACAGCAATCAGGGCCTGGCCCCAGACCAAGCTGGCCATGATAAGGTCAGGCAACACCTCTGTGTCATATGGCCACTTTCACCAAGACAAGCTCTGGCCAAACTACTCAGGATAAGTGAGTGGCAGGGAAGTTAGTAAAGATAGAGGAATTCCTTCTCATATCCAGAAAAACTTTACTTGACTGTACATACGAGAGAGAGAAGGAGAGAGAGAGAGAGAGAGAGAGAGAGAGAGAGAGAGAGAGAGAGAGAGAGAGAGAGAGAGAGAGAGAGAGAGAGAGAGAGAGAGAGAGAGAGAGAGAGAGAGAGAGAGAGAGAGAGAGAGAGAGAGAGAGAGAGAGAAAGGGAGGGGGAGGGGGAGAGAGAGAGTAAAATCAAGCCTATTGTATATCTCATATTGCTCTAAGGTCTTCAAGCCTCAAATAAATAAATATCACTCTCCTGAAGAAAATCTATAAAGCTTTATATTCTATCTATCAAAATCAAATGGTACAAAAGACGACTTCTGAGTAGTAGGCAATAGGAACCAAATCATAGCAATAGTCCTCTCTAAGTAGGTTTTACTAAAAAGTTGTCTCCTCAGATCTTTTTACTAGGAACACTACAAATTAATGAATACATGATCATTGTTTTTTTTCTCTAAATATCTGCCTGGGGGGTTCTCGTTTGTCAAGAAAACCAGGCCAAGAGTTAAGTTTGGATGGGATGCTACTATACTTCATCTGTTGGTCAATAATTGCTGCTAAATAATTCACATGGCAATCTAGTTGGCATGTAAGCACTGACAGGCACCTGGGCCTGGCTTCCTGGCAAGACCCCCCACCCCTACCACCTCATCAATATACATCACTTGTACCTATACATCATATCACTCCTCAATACAAACTCTACCTATCAAGGTTCAACTTTCCCAGGGGCCCCTGGGTTTTGCTGTGGGCCCCTAGATTTTTCAGGCTAGGAGCCCAATAAAGTATGTACATATTGACCAGAAATCCTGTTTTTGACCACCATTTTTTATCATAAGACATTTTCGGGCCCCTAGCCTAATGTCAGACCCTGCCTATACACACCTATGGGGGATGCGAGAACCTTTTCGTTTCTTTGTGTTTAAATATCCACGAGGACAAATTCTATGAATTGATGTTCTAGTCTGTGAATAATAGGTTATACTGTTCCTACTGTGATATAATCTTTCTCAAAATGTTTCCTGAAAACAAAACTCTGACACAATATCCTACCGGAAATCAGCTAGAAAGGGTTAAAACAAATTTGTCCTCACATCCAATATATATGCATATAACATATTGTTTTCCCTTCTTATCACATTATGGCCAACTTTAATAAAGCCAGACTGTACATACATCACTTTCCCGTACCATGCTCAGATTATCCTGTGTCGCATCCCATAAAGCAGTGAGTTCATCAAGTCGCCACCACTAGAACCCTTGGCTGTGACAAGCAATTTGTTCTGCTAATGTAATTGACTTCTGCCGTAAGTAGGTACGGGTCAGGGCATGCACAGCAAAGACGCACTAAATGTATCTTGGCAGCCATTTTTTTCCTTCACAGCGATTAATTTGATGACAACATGGTCACCGCTGGTGTTCCCTGAGTAGACACCAATGGGGCTAAGCCTTAAGACGTCTTAATATATACGGGCTGGTAATCATCATCGTAAACAACATACCTAGAATTATAATCTTATCATATGGAAACTAATGTAAACATTGTAACATTTTTTTTAATTCAGCAAGGCATAATTAATAACACCAAATACACAATCAAAGGTCAATTTTCTTTATATACCTTAGTATGCTTAAAAATTCTCTAGAAATTGTGACCTGGATCTGTGGAATATTTTTAAAAGATATTTAAAGGAGAGTTGTTGGTAATATCCTAAAGACATTTTTCCTTCAAATACATAAATTTTAACTAAACTTTACTTTTGCCTGCAAGGTTTTAATCTATTTGCCCGGCTGCTTTTGGCATTAAGCCCTTCAAGTCTGTAGCACCGAAAAAAACACGTCCTGACAATTTTGGTGATATCGCTATAACAAAAGCAACTTTCATAAAATATTTGAAGGAGAAATAATGACTAGAAGCTATTAAGTAAGTCTGTAATAACTCTAATCAAATATTTTCCAATTTATAATAACTTCCAAAGTTATGTTCAAAAGAATCCTAGGTCCAGACTACAGTTGTCTAGGAGATCTGCAGGCATGAATAGGTTAAAGCCTTGTTCTTCTTGCCCTGCAGACTTAGTGGCTCACTCCACACGAGTCGGCGCTCTAACTCCATTAGGAGTATTCCTGCTTTATCCCCGCTTACATGCCTCCTGCCCCTGCATGCCACCTCTAATCTCCACGCAGAGAACACCCCTTACTCCCGAGGATTCACAACGCTTATGTGCTAATATCCTGCGACATCCAGCCACACTCTGCCCTTTCTGAAGGGGTTATTTTATCCCACAATGCACCAGCAGCGCCACGGCAGCTCCTCTAGGTGTCAAGGGATGAAATATCTTAAGGAGTAATTTCTCACACAAAATACAGACACAGACACGGAATGCAATAAAACTATGTCATAAAAGGCTTGATTTCGTATGAAGATATGATTAAGATTCCATCACAGGAGAATGCATCTCTGAGAACTCAAAACAGTTGGGAGAACACAGGTCTGTGAAGGCTAAGCTAGATGGATGGGAGGCAGCACTCAGGGGCCAAACTCTAGGCTGGAGGATGCTGAATATTGCTTCTCCCCCCTCTCTCCCCCCTCTCTCTCTCTCTCTCTCTCTCTCTCTCTCTCTCTCTCTCTCTCTCTCTCTCTCTCTCTCTCTCTCTCTCTCTCTCTCTCTCTCCTCTCTCTCTCTCTCTCTCTCTCTCTCTCTGTCTCTCTCTCTCTCTCTCTCTCTCTCTCTCTCTCACTCTCTCTCTCTCTCTCTCTCTCTCTCTCTCTCTCTCTCTCTCTCTCTCTCTCTCTCTCTCTCTCTCTCTCCATTCCAGATTACAGTCATACATCAACTTCCCCTTCTGTGTCTTTAAGTCAACTCTGACCTTGTAGCTCCTATGTTCCAGGTGTTTTTAGCATTTCATCAATAAGCCTTCCTCACAGTCTCTAGACTACCTAGTAAGGTTCTCTGATTAGCCTACACCAGCGTTCAGTCTTAACCCCAGCCAGTCAACCATTAAAACTATGCTTCCAATCTATCTCATAAGTATAACACTAGGTGGACTGAAGTCTCTGGACTCTCCCCAGGAAAGCCGGTCTTCTTAAAATCTTCTTTACTTTAAAACAGCCGATAGGTGCTCAATGAGGCATTCATGTACATGATTAGATTAGTGAACTTGAAGGAAATGGGAAGAAAATTCACTTTAAAAGACAAATTGCGTTCAGGTTCCTTGCCACTGATACTAAATCACACCCGACTATCTGGTAATAGCAACCCCCAACACCCCTTTATTCAAATGCATCCTGCAATTAGAACTATGAAACTATTTTAGTAGGATGACAATGATAATGATGACAAAAAGGAGAAGGATGATGATGATGATGATGATGATGATGATGATGATGATGATGATGATGATGATGGTGATGATGATGATGATTAGAAAGATTGGGACTCTTGCTGTACACACTAGAGAGATGAGAATGGTCTCGGGAAGAGATGAAATCTGTAAAAGATTAATGTCTGTGGTCTGAACCTTTGCTGTAAGAACCGTGTAGTCCTGTCCCGGCATAAGAGGATGGAATAACCTGCAGGAAATTATCACACCAGAGGGAGTACTTTAAGAGACTTCTTGGCGACTCTCTGAGATTTCATTACATGTGCTAAACCCACCAGCCCCCTCATAACACTGACTTGTTGCCCTCTAATCAAGAGAAAAATTGACCGAGTACTACCCCTGGCAAATTGTATCAAGCACCTAATCAGAGTGTGCGAAATGAAGTAGAAGATACAGCTCCCGAGAGACATGAGGGGAATATTGCCTGTAACAAGGAGCTGAGGGCGAGATGGAGGAACCATCTACGATCCTGATCTCGGCGCAGTGACTAGGTGGGGGGAAATCAGAGTCAAGTAGGGCTTTGGGGGACTTGGGAGAAGAGGGGGTGGAAACAGGGATGTGGGTGGAAGAAGAGGGACTTGGAAGGAAGAAGGGTAAATAAGGGAGGATGTGCTTATTGTTAGGCTAGATTCTAGGCAGTTATAGATCTGTTATCTCTTTTGTTCATATCTTTACCATGACCATCAGGTTTGTTCCTGTGCTTCTCACAGGGTGGCACCACCATAGCCTGTCAGTGTCTGAAACCACTAGAGATAGGACCATATGGTGCCATCTAGGGGCCATTGCTGGTACTACACCATTGAGAGTAGGTTCTAGGGCCCAGGGACTATTACCTAGTCTGACCTACTGATTATGATAATCAAACTCCATGGGACCAAGGGAGTCTTAGTCAGAGAATATATGCTTAAATTGCCCTTCTTTATCCTTTCAATACCAGTCCATAGCGTACTTTACCACAGTAGACCTTCAATGGTATTTCTTGATGGATATAGATGTGATCCCAACTAGGACCACCGTCCAGAATTCACAACCCAGTAGGTGCTGGTGATATGTCTTATGCCTGTTTGTACCACTCTCTGGCATGACTGCATCAGAGACTCACAACTTGTTATTCCTACCCAAGCAATGGGAGGTGTCGTTTATTTTAATTTTGTAGAAAGCGAGGAAAGTTGAGATGATGAATTGTACCTCCCCGCAGGAGAGGCAAGGAAGGAAGGGAGAAATATGGCGAAGCGATCACAACAAAATGATTTAGGAAAGGCACTGCAAAATTACTGCATGTAAAATGGGAAGGAAACGTCTGATCGTGAATTTATTGAAAAGCAGCACGAGGAGAAACCTAACACCAATGCATGCCTTTGGCAACAAAAAAACTTTGAAACATTTATAAATCTAATTTTCATTTGCGTCACGGACACCAGAGGACATTAAACTACCTTTAGCCCATCCACGCCTGCAGGGTCCGAAAAAAGCCTACCGACTTTTGTGATAAACTTCGTACTAGGAAGAAAAGGGAAATTTTCATATGATAAGCCAATTGTAAGCTCTCTTGTAATATTGAGAAAGTCATGCTTCATTCATAAGTCACTTCATATGATGAAGTACCAAAGATTTCATAAAATACTGTTTGAGGATAACTCTATGCATGAAAGGGTTAACCAATTCATGATCAGAGCTCTACGTTCAATGCCACACCTAGATGTTAGGAACTTACAGAACTTAAGAAATAACAGAATAAGAAGGCATACATTCAAGAAATATCTGGAGGATTGACAACTGTGATGCTTTTTGAATGTTTCCTTTAACTCATTCATGCCTGGAGATATACTTGAACAATTGTCATATGGACTTGTCATACTTTAAATAACTTTGGAATAAAGCATACAGTCATCGAGTTCTGGTGAACACCTCTCCTTCAATTTTTTTATTTTCTAAATATTGCTTTTGTTAGAGAGATATCACCAGTAGTGACAAGTTACAGTCAGGCCTATTTGGGTTTTCCTAGGGAGAGTGTGTTATCATATTCTAGATTGACAAGTTATTTAAGACGGTGCTACACATAATCTAATAAGACTAAGACACTTCTAAAACATCCTTTCAGCGTAGATCATAGACCTCACTAACTTGCCATCTAAATTTCTGGAATAATCTTTTTTAAGACACAGGATACTTTGCTTATATCCCCAGGGGCTACTTATGAGAGAGCAAGGGCAGGCGCAATGAAATTAAACATCCTAGCCCATCTAAACTTGCCCCAGGTCAATGAAATATCATCAACTAGTTCCCAGAGAGAACCCTTGTAATATACAATAGGGCTAGGTTAAGTCAGAAAAGATAGCACAATAAGCTAGTATCTTACTATGTCATTCTAGCACTTGCAAAGGAATAGATATATAGCTACCACCTTTTCTTCCAATTAAGCCATTATACCTATAGTTGCTGCCTATAGATTATATAAACCACCGACAACAATATTACAGGCGCGCGCGCGTGTGTGTGTATGAGTCTGTGTGTGTGTATGAGTGTGTAAGCCACACTGAGGTTTTATACTGGAAGTGTTCTTGAAGGACTTCCTTTTCTCAATGATGTAGACAATGGCATCGTTAACATGAGCCGGGTAACACTGTTGGGATAGATATTGGTTAGCTCTCTCCATTATGGGCAATAATACGACAGAGGAAGCTCCGTGGTGTAATATCTAACTGCCTCTTGGAGGAAAACAACATGAAGTGCCCCAGCAGGGAACACTATGCCTCCAACTTTGAATTCCTCGAGAGAGTGGTTTTGTTGCGATAAAGGGCAATCTGGCCTCCTCTGACTAGCGAGGAAATCAATGGAGATTTGAGACTGACAAATACAATATCCCGCAAACACCCTCCTTTTAAGCAATATCTCCACAGGGACATCCCAGGGAAATTAGATGTTTCACAAAACCAACAGCGATGGGATTATAGACACGGGACAAGCTAGCAGAAAATAAACCTCCGTTCTAATGGGACACATCAACCTTTTTCTCAACTTCCAAGGTGAAAAGGTGCCTATTTATATAGTGCAAAACGGTATGATAACATCAGTTTTCAGAAAGTCCAAAAAAAAAGCTGAAGGACTTCCAGCACTTTCAGAAGTGTCCCACAAAGAAAAGACTATCATCATCTTCCTTGATATCATTATGGACACAGTACTTATAAATCACTGTGAGGGTTTCTTTGAATGAGTCGGGGATCAGTGTAATATGTATTTGTACCCTACACAGCGCCAATATTGACATAACCCTGGTGAAGCACAATAGCAGACCCATTCATAACCAGTCTCGTGGAGAACTCAATAAATAACACAGGAGAGGAAAATCAACAACTAAGTAAACGGCTTCAGTGTGAAATTGACATAATAAGAATGTGGAAATCGACACGGTAAGAATGTGGCGTGTGGCCGACACAATGACTGTTTTCTTAGCAGTTAGAGACCCAACCAAACAACAAGTGTTAAACCAACATCTTGATGGCTGAGTCTGGTGAAAACTGACAGGAGTCGATAGCAGTTTCTTGTGCTAGGAGGAAGAGAAAGTAAACTGAGCGATGCACAAATCTGAAATGACTTTTCATTGATTACTTAATGGGAGGGTGTCAACATGGAGTTAGGGGATCGGCTAAAAATCGTTACTTGTCTAAAACATCTTTAATGCGCTCTCCACTACTGGAGGCCAGGAAGACAGCGAGTGTACTGCTGGCGAGAACATGGCTTATCGTTGTGGAAAAAGAGAGACATAGGGGAATAATGTGGGATATTACAGACCTAAATAGATAAGACTTTATAAAACACATATTAATATACAATGAGGCTCCAAACACCATTCCATTTTAAAGCTTTCTTATAAATCACACACATACTGAATTTAATTCCAATAAGACTTCTTCTAACCCATATAAACAGGTATAACCAGAAATAAATTTTATATGTCTATTTCCAAACATTGCCCCTTTCCACACATTGTTCAAAGCTAATGGTACATTACCTAATTATTTTCCTTTAAGATTATAGCCAACTCTTGCATAAATTATTCACAATCAAACTTCATAACTAAAAGCCATTGGCAAAGTGAACATATCAAAAGTTTAAGACCAATAGATGAATGGAGGGAGAGATATACATGTTTTTGTTTGTTTGTAGGTATGCCTGTTTGTTACGCTTTTCATTGCTTTCAACTGCTTGTCATTCTATGCTGCAATTCATACCTAGGACAGGCCAGTCAGTTTTTTGTCTGTTTCTTTTTTGGTAATTACACATAGCACAGCAGGCAGGTAGGAGCACTAACGTTCTCATATCCCCTCCTGATGATGGAACACAATGCTGGCATGCCTCACTGTCACATACCCTTGCCCCACCCATACACCCTCATGACTTGAGCTTGAACGCATATCTATTTCCCGTCCCAAATGTTGATTACTAGTGTTCGTGGCTTGCCCACACCATGCTTTGATGAAATTCATTTTTTGCGGCCATAGTAGCAATCACACCAACCTTGGACCCTGGCGGCAATGATCTAATTACCATGCACCTCTCGCCAGCAAAAAGCAGCCACAATCAATGCTAATCCAATTAGCAACCTACAAGATTCATTAAACTGCCCTAATGATTGATACCCAAATTCTCCCGACGGCTGCCCCTTGCCCACTGCCTAGAATAGTTAGGAGAATTAGGATGAGAGGAGTCAGGGAAGCCAGTAATTCAGGCGGGCTGGTGTTATTGGAAAAGTATCGTTAGAGAACAACCTTTGCTTCCATTTTCACCACCAGAAACAAATGGATGTTCAGTTGTTCACCATAATGCTTTTTTCATTGTTAAAACTCATAACCACTTTCTGAGAGGTCATAGTGTTGAAATACCACAGGCAAAATCTCAAATTAACCATATAACCCGAAGATACCAATTTCAAGGTTCATGACAGTGCCTGATGATTGATACATAAATTCTCCTCATGGCACCCCCTTTGCCAATGCCTATAGGGTAGTTAGGAGAATTAGGATGAGAGAAGTCAGCCCAATATACCTACTTCCTAAGATTTTGCAGTCTGTTGAAATTCCATAGGCTTAGGTTTAACAATGACCGAAAGTTATAACTATAATCCAAACAAGACGCTAATGAAAATACTATAGGCAAGGTACTGAAATAGTCCTTTAAACATGATAATATCTGTGTACTGACCTTAAAAACACCAAAGATTATAGTGACCACCTGCTGGTTGTAACTGTTTATATATCATAAACAAGAGGACTTAATCATATAACTCTCAGGCACATTCTTCCTAAAACAATTTTGTTGGTACAAATCTGTTGTCTTGGAAAAGTTATAAATATTGCAAGCACAGAAATTAGGAAATGTTAGTATTTGGATTGCTTTCTTTCTTAGCTTATGTCATATTGCAACAAGAAAGAAAGCAACTCAGAATGGAAAAGAAATTCCTCTTATGAATAGTCACAAGGGGTATTTCAGTCACACAGGAACCTTAGACAGCCCTTCGCAACTCCACACATATGTATAGCAACCAGGCAAAACTGATAGAGGACCCAGTATTGACTCAAAACAAATGTTTGGGAGCCAGCACCATTACCAAATGTTTTAAAACCACGACACATGCCCTCATATATATTGACTTTTCACTAAGTTTAAAGAGAGAAGAGTATAAGGTACTCTGTCAAGTGTTGGTATGCGTGGTGGTGCCAGGCAGGACATATAGTGATCACGTCCCCCCGATGGCCCCACATGACACTCAGAAACAAGCACCTTGCAGGACAGGCACAAGCCGCGTTAATAGGACTCCCGCTCCATAATTCACGGGTATATAGCACATGGCATCAACTATTCATGAGATTAACACATTAAGAGTGATCTTTGTGCACATAGTTCTCGTAAAAAGGTTCACGGAGGATTGCCGTCGGTGCTGCCCTGATGAAATATTCACCAAGTCATCGGTGACCCGCTACACCTCGCCCAATAAAAGCCGGGATACGTGGCCCGTCTTCGAGTAAAGCTGTCTCTTTTTAAGTCAAAATTGGAGAAAAAGTGCCCACAAAAGGTGGAGGACCCGCCATTGGGCTGGTTTGTGAGTGGACAGTAATTGGCTGCATGCTTAATAATTCTGAACGGATTTTCATCGGAAAAGACACACATTTTTATGACATGGACACATTTATGTCCACAGCTCTTAGTAAAATAGAGACACAGTAGTAGAATACCAGATCACAGAAATTTGATGTAGAGATGGAGCATGTATCCAGCGCCAACATAAAAACTTGATTCCAATGTCTTTTTTAGTAAGGATAAATTTGATATCTAAATGGGAAAGAAAAGTTATGAGAGAGATTTTGAATTTGCCAAAGTTGAATAATTGCAATGCTTATTTCTCAAGTATTTCTCTAATAAAACCATTCTGGAAATATCACATCTAAACAGCATCCCTAGGTTCTGTTTTCAACTTGGCTAACTTTACTTTTAGAAAGATATCAGATGGAAAGTTGTTGGCTTAAGTTTCTTTCAACATTCCCCCTTTAACCCATTTATGCCTGTAGAACCAAAGCACAATCTGAAAAAATTGGTAATATTATTTTGAAAAGAGAATCTCTTGGACATTTTATTTTTGATTTTTAAAGAAAAGTTGATGAAAAACTTGCCATAGAATATTTTTAAGCATTAAAGGTTAATTCAAAGATTATTTGCAAAAATGCCATTTATTCAGATGCCTCTGGTTAAGAAGAACTCTTGGCATATACTGATTAAACCTGTTACAGTATTTCTTTCATTGACAGTGGTCCCTTACTAAATGTAGCTCAGACTTCCTAAGATTTTCCTTTGTTCATCCAAGGAATTTCTCCCTGCTTCATTCCTGCACTACTTAGGAATATTCCTGAAATGATTAGGCCTTTTTGGCAACTCCAGAGACTGTAGAAATGGGTTTATAACACCATAGAGAGCTTAATGAGATCTGAATCAATACAATAATGACTCTCACAGGAATGGGGATATAGTGTTGATTTTGCCAAAAACAAACAAACATACAAACCCATGACAATTCTTATGCACAATGGAGATAAGGGTCAGATATGGGGAGAGTTGAAATTTTCATCACACATTCTCAGTGCCTGGATCCTCTGCAAACTCTAGGAATATCTCAAATCAAAATGGAAACAATATTACAAAAATTATTGTTTTTCTCTTTCAGAAGAAAAAGACATTTTTCATTAGTCACAATATATCATTATATTATTATATAGTATTGAGAGAAAAAATTCTCTCAATACGCATGTTTTAAAGATAATCCAACATTTATTGAAATATTTGTCAAGGTTTTTAATATAATTCTACTTTCTTGAAATATTTTCTCTCAATTCACCATGATTTTTAGGAGTATTTTCAATTTCATCCCACTGACTGATCACCCATGGTAGGTAAGAGATTTAGACTAGGTTCATTCTTTTAGGGATCTTATTCCAGCATGTGGCATCTCTGTTATCCCTATACCCCATTCAAGGCCCGAGCCCTCTTGGATCTATCATACTTTTGAAAATAACTTAAGTATATCGCAAAAAAATCACAAAACATTTCAAAGAGAGTTGTAAATTGATTTCTAAACAATATTTCCTCCCCAAATATTTTTCAAAAGATGCCACTGTTTGGGAGATATCACCAAAATAGTCAGATCTTTCTTGGGCATTACAGACTGATTAATGGAGGATGTTTGCACACTTCATATTTCCCCAGTGTCAGAAAACAAACACGATGGAATCACTCAGCAGGATTCTTGGCGTCAGCAACTGACAGTTTTGTGCGGGTGGAAAAAAGCTCTTCAGAAATGTGACAGCCTGAATCCTTTGACACCCACATCAAATGATGCACCTGCTCCCTTTTAACCCCATCGCGCCCAGAATTCCCACATAGAAAATGTCCTCGAAGACTAATTTGGGAATGATTTGTTAATTATTTGAATCAAAGTTTTGCTTGATAGATTTCCCTGTCAAATATTGTACGTAAATATGTCAAAAAGAATTTTTTTTCTGCAATAGTAACGTTTTTCTGGATAGCTTAGATATGAATATGTTCATAAGCACAAATTTTCTTAAAAATTAAAGAGTGAATAAAAAATGTGAAGTGAAGATATTTGTCATCATGTAAAAAATAACATATTTCAGCAAACATTTTTGATAAATCACTTATGTGCTTTAACCGCCATTTTTACACCACCTGTTTGCCTGGGGCATTAATAACCCTAGCTAAATGTAGCTAAAACTTTCTAAGAAATCCTTCGATTTCCCAGGAAAATCCTACAAGTTGCTAAGTATTCAGCCCTTCATCTTGTAAGCTAAGCTAACCCTTTCAAGCCTGTCATGGTCCAAAGTGCTTGGCTACTTTGGTGATATCTCTCTAGATAAGCAATTTTCAGAAAATATTTGAAGGAGAAATCTAATCACAACAATTTCAACAACTCTCCTTCAAATATTTTTGAAACTCATATTCAATTCCAAATTATTATCAAAATTATTATATATCAAGATGTCAATATCTGGAACTCTTAAGCATGAATGCGTTAACTCATCATTGACAATCATTTCAGTCTTATGGCAGCTTTCTAATCTGCTATTCTTCCCAGAGGAAATCCCACATGCTAATCAAATCAAATTAGACAAGAGTTATTGTATTAAACATTTGGATAGTTTGAAACGCAAAATATTGAAGAACTTGTTCCTTCATTATGTTTACTGACATTTACCACAAAATCCTTCTCCATATATTCCTTATATAAGAAGTAAGCTATTTAAGCCCCATAAAAATATTCTTAGGGCCAAAATATTGCAAATCTCAACCCTGAAATACAAATAAATACCTTAAAATTACAAAAATCCATCTGAATTCAACATGAGGGAAACGTCAATCTCAAACCTCATTATGTACTAGTATATAGTAAAAGATTAAAAGGTGTATATGAAAACACTTTTAAAACATGTACTGGTGCTCAAATACAGTTAGTTGTATTTGTCTTTACTTCAATCCATCTTGAAAGAATCCTATGACCGCAAACGGTATGCTCATATACCAAATAATACAATACAGGCACCAAGCAATTTCACAGGGAGTTCAGAAATAAAACAACAAACTACTAATTTTGAAATAAGTATGCATATTGCCAGACACATATATATGCTAACAAAATAGGAAAGATTCCTATGGTATACCAGTGGTTGTTGCTTGATAGAGCAACTCTGTACTCCACAATTGTGTTTGACCGACAGACTAAAGGAACCATTACCGGTAACCCACACATCCCTCTATGAAGTACAGCTGTGGCTAAGCACCCTCTCTATGCCATTACACATGGTGTGAGGAGGGAACATCTAGAACCACTGAGGTGTCTGAAAAAGCACCGCCAAAACAAGTTCTGGAGATGGCGGTGCACAAAATACCGGACTCTACTCACCCGCAACACCGACATGATGCCTCGCACTGGCTCTTCTCAGAAATGATCAATTCCCGCAAATATGTCTCCTTAAAATTCAGTTGCCATGGCAACCTAATCTATCAATGAAGCAGTCGGAGCGAGATGGGCGAGTGGTCTAAAGATTGGACGGGAGTCGGCGGGCAGCGTCTTCGGGATAATGGAATCTTCGCATGCCAGCAAAGGCGGACTGGCAAGAAAGCGCACTAGACCCACCTGTATATTTTTACACCAATTGCCTAGGTAATATCCCAACCTCAAATTTTTATGAGTTTAATAACTGCACGGTGAGTGTCGGTTTGGATGAGGTACCCGTATATGGCAGGCGAGGCTGACAATGCCAATAACCTTTGACTTAGGCCTCAGACTCGGCCGTCTAATCATTTCTCGCGGGAATGATTTAATTAGTTAAATAACTCCCTAATTATGTGGGCAGCCCATTCAAAATTTATACGGAGAATCTAAATGGCAGCTAGGCGTAAATAATTAATGCTCCAAATGCCTATGGTCTTGATTAATTGTCGGAGAGCATGAAAGCGCATCCAAAATGGCTACCTAAAAGTCAGGCGCAAAAAAACAACCTATACATCTATGTTAGCGTAAGAAACCACTCTCATCTTTTGTTAATTTTATCCGACCTTTACTTCTCTGCATCCTTAAAAACTAATTAGGGACTCTATTGTTGGGGGGCTGTAAAAAGAGACTAATTGGTTCCCAACATAAATAATGGAGATTCTTCTGTATGCGTGTGCTTTAAAAGAACAAGTCAGGAAAAAGTTAGAAACTTTCACGATACAATAAGTTTAGAACGAAACAAAGAGAAGGGGTTCTTTTAGGACGAATCATTCAAATTCAGCTTTAACTGACTAAGTTTTCATTCTCTTCAGGGAAAAATTAAAATTAGAACTGATTCCTATTAAATAATGTCTTGATCCCAAATAAAAATACTTAATTTTACTTAAACTTACTCTTGATGTACCTAAAATTGAATACATTTTTGAATTTTGATATCTGCACTTTTCTACAAATATGTATTCAATTCAAATTTCATATCAGAAGTCATTTTATTTACCTTATCATTCTTCATTGCCTCATAAATCCATTCCTTTATTTCAAATGCTGTAAGGTAAACTTAGACAAATAAAATCCAATTAACCTACTTCACATCCACTGCCCAGTCAGACCACTGCCCAGTCAGATCACTGTGATCTGCAAATTAACTAGTGGTGCACCAGCAATTGGCTTTTAGTTGGTACCATTTAAGCAACATTATGCATAGACTAGCAAGCTTAGTCCTACTTAGGATAAATAATGGAAGACTTAAGCAGTGTTGTTCGCACAGCAAATGGGCGAGTCAGTGATGAGATAATGGCCGTAGTGGGCTGGACACCTGCGGCTCTGGCTCATGTTTTATAAAGCAGGACTTATCACTTTCTTAAACCATTTGTGCAGGGAGCTGCCCCTTAGGAGTGTCATCCGCCTCTTGGACACCTAGGAAAATAACTCACTTGGAACAGCAGCAATAGTGCTGTATAGTTCAAGAAAACTTGCAGGTTGAGTTCTGATGAACATTTCTATTCATAAAGATTCCCTTGAAGAGCAAAGTCTGCTTCTATAATTTAAAAAATTGTACAGCCACCTAATGCAAGGAAGCATTTAACTGTACAACCTGTACTTGAAGGATTGGAAAATCAGTCGGCACACGGTAGGTTGTTCAGGAACATGGCGAGTACAGCTCACTGTAGGGTTCAAAGTTTTTAACTTTGTTGCTTGCATCCAATTGGCTGAGCTTTCATCCTGGGGGTCTTTAATGCAACCTTTTGAAAGAGCTCTTCCTTTACTTATGTTGCAGTTGGTCATGATCAATACATGACTTCTTTGACCCATTCAACTCTAAGAATTCCTTTTAAACAGCCAACAGGATAAATACTATTTCTTAGAATAACTGAGAAATCAAGAATGATTTCCAAAAATATTTGAAGGAGAGTTGACATTAGTAATGCTCAGATTAACATGTTTCAATCAACTATTTTACGGATTATGTTTTTGCCTGAAAAGTTTTACCAACATTCCTAGACTGCTTTTGGCCACATTGATGAGTTTTGGGAGTTATTAGATCCATTGCAATCCTCCCACCTAAGTTTGACAACATGTGCATACCAATCTTGACCATAACTCATTCATGCCTGTAGCGCTGAAAACCACATGAATCTTTGGTGAAATCACTCTTCCAAAAGTAATTTTCAGAAAATATTTGAAGAGAAATGTTGAACAAAATCCAACCCACAACTCTCTTTCAAATATTTTGTGAAATAATGATTAATACCTTAGTTATTTTCAAAATATTCAAAAGTCCAGACAACTCTTGCCAAGATGATCTGCAGGCATGAAAGGGTTAACACATGTGATAAACTCATGGGCAAAATACAATGAACAGAGAATTCTATCCTCCCAAATCAATGGCATGACCAGAATACATAGAACCCCCTAGTTATGCTTTAACCACTCCATAAATAATTAATAGGCAATAAAGATTGTATTGTAGTCAACGTGAGATCTTGACCTCAGATATCTGTCTTATCAGCAAGCCAATAGCCATTTAAGTTCCCTACTTCATTGGTCACTTGATGAAGCAAGAGTGGAGAGGTGTTGTAAGAGAATGCTTCATAAATATTTCCAGTCCATTTTTATTTGATTGATGCTTCTATTGATGGTATCATTAGCAGCATGCTGAATGTAGAAATGATTATAAGAAATGGTTAAAAGATAGTGCCACGCCTCTCTCAGGTATAGAATACGACACTGACTTATTCACAAGCTCCCTATCTAGCATTCAGAAATCACTTACGAATGCACATAGGTAACCATAGCTCATTCAATCACTAGACTAGAATACACCAAAGACAAAGTAGCAATCTGCCCACCTAACATTTCAATAATTACCTAAGAATGCACATAAGTAATATTTCCTCTTTTTATGTTTCAAAGAACCCTACAGAGAAAACTGGCCTGACTTAACGATGGCTGTATGCGGAGCAAGGAATGTGAGAAAGTTGCCAGTGACCTGTGGTCAGTCAGTGCTTATCTCAGATTCTGAGATTTCCTTGACCATTGATACTTGGCTTGATTTATCCTTAATATGGCAGAAAAAGAGCTGATGAATATAATTTTGAATTCCCATTTCCAAAAACTGTCAAAATGAAGACCTACAGACTTTGAACATTTATTCCTTAATGCATATAGTTAATGTGAAAAATATCTCAAGGAAAAGTTGAAATCAATCCATGTCTCTCCTTCAGATAATAACTTCAAGTTGTTGCAATATCCCGGGAATATCGTTTCTATGCTCGCCATACCAATAAGACTAGAAAACCCTTGTCAGATTACAGAGACAGCAGAAAATATTAGAGCATTGCCTTCTTTATTTGTCCCAACTTGATTACATGCAGTTTTTATTACATCCATAGATTGCAATTTCTGTTTTATGGAATCAAATTAAGAATTACAAGATAAAAGTGGCAAGTTTTTCATCTTACATCAGCAAGCTATCTTTGGGAAATGAGATTGTTCATAATTTCTGCCGAACTCCTTTGTTCATCCTCATAAGTTATTCTATTGAGTTAGTATAAAACAGCTAGGGGATGATGTATCCAATGCTGGGCAGCCCAGTAATATATTCAATGCAGCACTGATGATTCCCTTTCATAGATTGCCTTGTTCAGGCTTGTCTGAATATCCATTCAGAAAAACATCCCACAGGGAGATTTCATCGCTCCCTCATCAATTTGTGTGTGACCAAAATATTGGAGCAGATCTATATCCCTTGACTACTAACCAACTTGCTTCGCATATCACTCACTAATCGGCCCATCATGAAGTTATTTTGTCCCAATGGTTCTGCTCACAACGTATTACGTTCTACACATCTAACACTGATAAGATCTCTCTTTGAATTTCATTAGTACAACTGCTCCATTGTCACAGTGACAAGTCTTTCAATCCAGTTAGTATCTCAGAAATTACTAGGTTTGCTTTAATATGCTTAATATTTTGCTTTGAAAGGCTTACAGCATCTGAAGTCAAAGCATATTTACTATAATTAAGATTTACTGAGAAAATACAAACTCACTTGAGTTTTCTAAAGGGGAGTAAATATATCTGGGTTTTGAAATAAAAGGCATCAATTTTGGGAAATCGTTATAAATAGTGGAAGCAGCAAACTATACATTGTTAATGAAAACTTTCTAATGGTCAGATAACATATCTTCAGAACAATACATGTTCATGATTTAAAGAGTACTTTTTATGCATACATTATATTGATTCCTGTAAAAAGACCACAATTGGTGGTCCATCTTTCAATGGTAGTCTTGAGAAAATGCAATCCCATTCTTTCCCCTCAACCCATTCATGCATATAGTGCTTAGAAAATTATGTTTCTAAATCATCATTGTGAGCAGTATAATTTCAGGAAATGTTTCATGGAGAAATGATAGGAACCTAACCTACAACACTTCCTCAAATATCTAATAGTAACATAGGTCTAGGCAGCACTTGTTAAAAAGTCATTCATGCTAAGATATCTTCCACTCTGAGCCTCATGTTCAGCTAGGGGCATTGTTATATTTTGAGAATTCATGTGTTTTGTTGAGCTTGAGTCTAGAGAGATGGCAGCACTTGTCCAGCAGAGCTAAGAGGCCATCTGGTGGGTTTATTGTGAACTAAAATATGGAAGCTCCTGCACTTCGTAGGATCATAGTGGCATGTTATGACAGCTGAACCAGTCTCCATCTAAGAGGAAGTTTGTGACAATAAACATCCCTGGTACAGACACAAACAATGAGTGAAATATGATACAAATAAACAAATATATCATGTGACATGAAGCCAAATATATGTCTGGATCATAACAGGGCTAACAGGGACGAAGATTACGTCATCAGAACAACAGTTGATGAACATATGAATATAAACACTATACGTGCAATACCATGGTGAATTTCTGAGTCAGGGCTCAACATTAAGAAAAAACTTTACAAGCCCAGCAGGGCTAGTTACCGTAACGTTTACTAGCCCTGAAATATTTTTGCTAGCCCTGATATTAATAATAAAAAATTTCAAATAGTGACCAACCCCATAGCCTCAAGTAATAACATGAAAAGAATGCAGTGTATTGTGTTGAATTAAAGTTTTATTATCATCCAGGTATGCAGAGCCAAAGGAGGGCTTCATACTTTTTTAAGCGCTGATATTCTATCTAGCCCCTTGGGGCTACTCACAGATAGAATTTACTAGCCCTGACTCTCAACAACTAGCCCGGGGCTACGGGGCTAGCCTTAACGTCGAGCCCTGTGAGTTATTAATTTTTATGCAGGGACTTCTCCACGACCCATCCAGCTTGTCTTTTGGACAGCAGTTTCCTGAAAACCTCCTTCTGGATAGGCCATAATTTCTGTAACGAATTTCGAATTTTGACTTTTGGGGGGTAATAACCAAAATCTGTTCCTAGCAAACCACCTTCCAGGGCATGGATGAAGTGTAAATTGCCCTTTTTGACATATAGCTTTTTTAATACTAGCTGGTATACGGATCTGAAAGGGCTGAGTAGATAAATCTGGACTGGCAGACATTTTGGAATTGTGTATCTCAAACCACAACAGCCCCTATGGAATTGTCTATTCCTGAAAACAAGTAGACAACTCAAATATGATACTATTCATATCATAAAGAATAACTGAGCTTTTTCAAATGCGTTGTGCAATGACTTTACCTAGAGTATACTAGGTGTTGATTCAATTGCTTTTCTCAGCACAATCCTTACATATAAGCTAAATAATCAGGATAGTCTCAGCTGCTAGTCGTGAATGGGTTTAACTTAGCAGACTGGATTAGAGAATGATCAACTTATTTCCTGCTTGAACACAACTTCATCATCCCTCTTAGATAATATCAGCCTCTGCTAGGATCTACATAGCGCCACCTGGGACCTGCTTAAAGATGGATATTAGTGAGAAATTGATTCCACTCCTGTGAATGGGGCGAGATGAAAAGGGATCAGGAGGATGGCTTGACCTCTGACCAGCAGGTCAGCCATCTTGACCTACCATTTGCAAGATCAGGTCAGCAAGGTCACTGCTCTCAGATCAGCAGGGAAATGACACAGGGAACCAATAGGAAATGCAATGATTTCATTAATGGATCCCCAGCGCATCCTGATTGCCCTACGTAGACTCATTGGAAAAATATAAGTAGAAAAGTTCACGGTCAGAGTGCAAGCACTCTTGAAAATAAAGGCAATGACTTCTGAGAGCTATTTGAAGTAGCTACCGTAAGTAAATAACATATTATCCATGTTTTTTTTTTAAATATATAGACTAGTATTTAAGTAGTAAATGTGTAATTCTTTCAAAGATATGTCAGTTTGACCCTCCACTGCTCTAACAGACCTTCTGTATCCAGTCGTAATTTTGGTAATCCATGAGTTAATAAAATGGTTTAACTAATATCAGGCAACATTATAATTCCCCCAGAACATAACTTAAATCCAATTGTTATGGTAAATAACAGCTTTAGATAACTGTTCATAATTTAACAGAAAATAGCAATAAGTCAAAGATTTATCATGAACATTTCTGATAAATTAGAAAGTAGTAGTGTGTGTCAGATCCTGTGGCTTTCATTCAAGGTCTACAGAGGCAGGTAATGCACAGCCACCATGGAGCCCTGGTGGGGAAAAGGTGAACTATTTCTGACAAGAGTCACTACACAAACGTGTGCTGCCTGAGGAAACGAATATGATAATCTCCTTCTAGCTAAATCAACACCTATAAATCAGCCAGTTCTGGGCGAAAGTGCAAAGGTCGCAAGAATCTGCCCCTTTTTCCTTCGTTTATCAGCAGAGATGAGAGATGTTTTCCAGAACCTTAAAGCAAACCTATCGTAACATGATAAAACCAGGACACTTTTTAATGCATGCGCATAAAACCATCTGCTTAACCCTTACATTCTCAGAATGGTATGACACATAAGTTTATACTTCAGTATAAAATTGTTTAGCAGAAAACATCTTTAGTTATATATGTACATGGAGTTCCTGGCTACTCACTGCTCCATTTTGTAAGGATTGCAAGACTGTCATTTCTGTCCTAGCTCCTAGAGTGAATATTTCAAGATCATTAAACATTTCATCATTCCTTACTTATCATATGTGAGACTCAGGGATTTAATATTTCTATGAAAATTGAAATATATTGTGTTCAATCAGCTTTTTGACATCATCCTTCCATTTCTCACTCAACTGTCATCTCTGTGAGCTGCTCATGTCCTCTTTTCACAATCATCCACTGTGTGCATTTCATCCTTCCACGTCACTCGCTAGATCTGATAGGACACGCCGCTGATTATCATCATCAATAAGCCATAGCGTATCATTAACCAACCAGGAAATCAGACAAAACTCAGTTAATTTCAGACCTCACTGAGCAATTCCTAGCTGCATCATATCAATATCACTCATAGAGAAGTCTACTTATAAATAGCTCCAGATCAGTATTAGCCCAGCAATTAATAGCTGTTCAAGTGATTGTCAATGACCTGCTCAAGAGACACAAAATTCATCTTATGAAGAGCTCAAGAGAAGTGCTACACAAAAAACATGATAGTTTTTTTGAGTACCACTTTAATCATCAAATATGTCCATGTGTGTCTACCATCTTGGTGAAGCTGAGCATTTCTAGGCAGTGAGGGTTAAATGATGATTAGGGGGGTAGACAAAATGAGGTCATTTGTGCTCACTGCAATGACACCCGCAATAAAAGATTAAATCCTACAGACTCAAATAGTTGTCATGGCAACAGGAATATTGGTAGGAATTATCAATTGCATTAAAGACAAAGAAGCATAAATGTCAATCTGACTGGATCAAATTGACTCAATATAACCAAATAATAGGAGAGACCCAGATAAGTAAAGCATCCCAAAAAACAGGTTCTAATCTTATGCTCAGACATCCTGGGAAATCATGGGACCTTTCTAATTCAATCAGAGGAACCCCAGTCAGGGCATGTAAGAATGTTGCCAGAGACTTGGGGTAGGCAGTGGTTTTTGATGGGTACTATGGTTTCCTCCACTACTTCCAATTGGCAGCTAGTCACAAACTAGCATAAATATGGCAGAGAAAGTGATGATAATCGAAATTCATAATATCAGAGAACTTAGGCTTTCATGGCATGAATGGGTTAATAGTGTTTCTTGCCTATAAAACCCATGTGTTGACTTACCCTGCATGAAAACAGACACCCTCAACTGGGACACATGAGGTACAACTAGTTTGGGTAAGTCAATGAACTTAAGGGTATGGGTAAATCATAATATACACATTTTAGGCCCCTGGTATATGATAACCTTATAGAATTATTCTATAAAGACGGCTCCTGAAAGGCAGAGTCCCGATAATTTCTGTCTTGCTACTCTCTTACCTCCATAACTGAAGTATCACACCACGACTGATCCATATACATACCTGCAATAACAGAAATAGTATTAGCTCTTAATGTTATGACAGTATATTATAAAGTTCAAACAATGTATCAAAAAGACTAGAAACAATTGCAACTGATTTGCAACGGACAGATAAAAGCTTGCAATATTCTGCAACAAATATTTACAAAATTTGCAACAACTAAGAAGATAATGAGTTTCTAAATAAATTACAACTAATATGCAACTTATTTACAACAAAAGGATATTAGCTAACAGGAATCTGCAACAAACATATACAAAATTTACTCAACTGAAAAGATCATGTAATCCATTTCAGTTACTCTGATGAAGACAAATGAACAACATAACTTTTCACTTACAAACTTCGGTCAGACAGATAGAAGTCGCAGACTTTTTCTAATGATCCACTGATGATATCTACTACTATTATCAAGCTGAAGATCAATGCCTAATAATCACAATCCAAAGGATAGCACTAAGGTTGTTCACTAAACGGTTGAATGTTGTCCCAGCGTTGCGGTGGTATCGTTCTAGATAGTTGTGCTGGGTACGCAGTGAGAGGATTCTGGGAGGGTGCAGGAAGCGCCTGGTTGGTCGGTAGCGTGCTCTATTACCATGTGACTCATGCCCTAATGGCTGTTAACACTGATAACTCATTATCTCCCCCTAACATCGCAGGAACACACAACTCAAACAATGCCTACACCACTACCCGTCTCCCGCTGCAAGCAGGATCCCGGCCACGGATCCTGACACAGCCAAATAACAGGATGCACTATTTCATATCTAGCTCCTCTTGGGAGCAAACAACATAGACACAAATAGACACATTTATTCCCATAGTTCGACCTATTTATCATTTACACATATGGATGGTTTGACCCATATGTAATCAGAATATTGTCATATCAACTTTTTCATATATATACATATATATATATATATATATATATATATATATATATATATATATATATATATATATATATATATATATAAATATATATATATATATATATATATATGCACACACACATATAATAGAGAGAAAGGAATTCCCACACATCTAGCTGAGAAGAAATGTGCTTCATTTAATACACTCATATCAAAACCAGCTATTTCGTAAAATTGGGCAGCATGGCTTAGGGGAGAGCTTGAAGTTCAGGAAATTGGAGGAAGCACCAGATCAGATAGAAGTCAAGTCTGCCATCAACTGAGTTCTTGTAATTAAGACAATAAGGCTTAAAGTGTGAAGTGAACATTGGAACAATTTATCAACTCTCAGGACACTGGAGGTTTTGGCATCGAGAGTGGTTGTGGAAGAACCCAACTATCATGTATCTATCCCATTTACTGTTATAGACATCGATTAGTTCCACACTTAAATGGAGCAGCTGAATGAATGTGTTATTTATACAATTGTGGGGGCCTGGATCAAGGCACAATTTCGTAATACTTAATTTGAAATATGGGTGCAATTTTGATCACAATACTGCTAAGCAACGTGTAACAAATTACTGAACTTTCAAATTAGCCATTTAAAAAGTAATAAAAACATCATTCTCAAGCTTCATAATTCATTTTACTTTGTTTTGCAAATAGATTTATTTACTTATAATATACTTCTGGAGTAATAGCTGTTTTTCATAGTATCTGTTCTGATAGGGCTCTGTCATTTGACTTTGCAAGAGCAATTATATTGCAGAGTACAGGATGCCCTGTACTAGTATTCGGTGCTATCTAGGTCCCTAATTGCCTGGGCTGACCTTAATTGACTGTAATGATAACAATCATTATAATTGACCGTGTACTAACTGTTCCTAATAATGGGGAAATGGCAAGTTGATCTTCCTTGTTACTGTAAGCCGGCTTTCCCAGTGCATGCATCAAAGTATATATATATATATATATATATATATATATATATATATATATATATATATATATATATATATATATATATATATATATATATATATAATGTTTGAAATGCCTTGACCTTCTAACAAATAACTTTACCAGGAGGTGTGTCCAACTTTAACGAGTCTGCCCCTATGACTGAACTGTCTAGCCCTAGTGCAATTGATCAATAACAGTGCAAGTTCCCCTAATGCTTGGAGTATGTAGGAAAGTGGCCAGTGACTTAAGCCAAGTCATTAGTGTTCCTTTCATGGTCCAATTCCATTAAACATCAATTATTAGCCAGTCATATTTAGCAACAAATGGCAGAAAAAGTGACGATACCTAAACTCTCATTTTCATCTCAGAGGCTCTTCTGCTACTAGCCTGACTGGTTCAGCTAGTCTAGCATAGGATTCTTATCATTCCTACCCACATAAAAACAGGGTAGTAAAAACAACTAACACGTCACAGCTGAGGGCTATCATTTCTGCTTCATAATTAATACACTTAGGAACACATGGATAGTTTATAATACAAGCAGTATGAATATGATTGTTCTATGAGATTTCTTAGATTTTTTGTCATTCGTTCCATTGGTTTTCATTCATTAATATTAATGCAACATTAATAGAGGTTATCGAAGATCTCATAAATTGCTCGATTCCAGACTAAGGTTTTATGGTTAGGATGTTTTCAAGTAATGAAGATGAATGATATTGCTCTGCTACACTGATGTGATTGGTGCATTATAACTTTCTAGACAAGGAAATTAGATGAAAAGGGGCAGGCCCCAATAGCTGAGCAGTCTAAGGTATTGCCACTGCCAGCTCACTGTCTGTCATCCCTACCTGGGGTCAAATGCTGGCAGGGGTATGTAAGAAAGCTTTCAGTGACTTGGGGTTAGGCAGTGGTTTTCGCAAGGTACTCCGATTTCCTCATCCATTAAGAACTTGCTAGCCACAACTTAGACACAACATGATAGAAAAAATGATGAAAACTACATCCAAATTCCATGTGTGTCAGAACCATGAGCATACTCCACATGTGAAACTGAAAAGATGTACTTGCTGCACAAGCAGAAAGATGTATGTTATGAGGCATATCCCCACAGCTGAACCAAGAAGCAAACCCACTCAGCAGATTATCTTTATAACCCACAGCTGGTTTATCATCAGGCCGAGCAGCCAGCCAACTCTTGCTGAATTGTCTTTTCACACTCCCAGGCTATTTCCAGCCTCCTAGATTTGGGGAAGCCATGGCAGGGCCGTCAGAGATGCTTATTTTGTCAAACAGGACCGACTGCACTTTTCCGTCTTCTGGGAAGTGCAACAAGCTCTACCAGGGATGCCTGTTGTATCCTTTGAGTGAGGGGATGATGGCACACTCACAACCAACTACGCCATGACTAATCTAGAACTTAGCTCACTAAAATGGTTTGAATATCAAAGTACCAAAAGTAGCTGAGACTTCCTAGGAAATCCTAAGAATATCATAGGAATTCCTTGGTATTCCAAACTCCATTTGGGTAATGTAAATTATTCAGCCTGTTAGTTCCTCCCTCGGACACAAGGATATCTTTATAGAACCTAAATAGGTGGAAAAATATGTGCTGCCATCTATATTCTAATAGACTCACCAGTATTTCTGATAATGGGTTGGCATGTGAAACGGAAAAAAAATATACCTTGATGTTGTTCTCTTAGGACATGGCTTACAAGCATTTTCCTACAAATGCTTAAACGTAAGTGCACTATGTATTAGATAAACAAATTTTGGAATAGCTTCCAAGACAAAAAGAGCACTGGTTATATTCTTAATAGAAGGCCATTAGAACCCTTACTAAATTAATGGGCATTGGAACACGGACAGTCAAAAATTTAGGGGTTTTAGGGTTTTTGTTCAATTGCAATTTTCAGGTGAATAGTTCAGCAAAATAGTCAGGAGGATTTCAGGCACTACAGGCATGAAAGGGTTAATATTGCTACTGATGAGAGCACTCTGCTGTTGATCAATCTTAAACCCCCATTGGAGGAGAGATAGAGTGTCTTTAAATGAGCTCTGGGGGCTTCAAAAGGATAAGGCTGGAACCATCTATCCCACAACATGTTTCCACCATCAAAAGACTGCTGTTTTCCTAGATATTTTGCACTTTCCGCCTCGGCCAGTGACTAGGGTTGGTCTGGCCGGTGGCCAGGGTGGGTCGGTGCACCATTGATAGTCCTATTAATCTAGCTGCTATCTTTATCGCTTAGGCACTGTTCAAAGATGCCACCATAACATCCCTAAATTATGATTAGGCGTCTGTGAACACTTAGTATAGTTTTATTGGGAGTGATCTGCTCTGGGTGAACGCTCTACTCCTTCATGTAAACTCCTCATCACCGGCCCTTGTCAGATCTCCGATCTCTACAAGACTTGACACCAGCACGCTCCTTGTGGCGCCACCAGGGGTCAACAAGTGCACAATCAATTTACAGCAACTAATCATGTTCCCTGCGATTGCATATAATTTATACAACAGGCCTAACCTCACATACCTTGAACCCTTCTCTATGACGAATAGGCAAATATCTAATATGCATTGAAATCACCTTTTCCCGGTGAGTGAAAGAAGTTGTACTTTAAAAATACATGGCCAGATGACTGCTCACATGCTGAGGTGTCAAGCAGGGCATGTGTATTCTCTGGAGAGCTGTCACTTTTGTCATGGGCCAGAAAACAATTAGCAAAACAATCCAGTCTAGAGCTTCTTGGTCTAGGTAGTCATAATGCTTTTTTTGTTGGACTTATTGTCTATCAGAAGAAGAAAGGCATGAAAGAAGTAACTTAAATAACAAATAATTAATCATCACAAATACATCTGTCAAATAGCAAGATTTTCAAAAAGAATACAAGTGAAAAGTGTTTTATCTTTGATAGTATTGATATATATTTGACGGAAATGTCTTATTAAGTAGCTATTTTTTGATAACAAAATGACAAGAAATTAGATTGGGAAGATAAAAACTAAAGGGAGAACAGCAAAATTTCAATAAGTTTGAAAATTACACTTTTTCGGGGACTTTTGCTATGCAAAATGTTTCAGGTCCCTAATATATTGATGTTGGTGGTGGGGGGGGGGGGGGGGGGGATGGAAAATGCAGACTCAAATAAAAAAATAAATTATATTTTCATTCTAATTAATGGAAGCATAAATCTCATGTAACTATGAATTCAAATATTACCAGTTAGGTTTTCTACATATTTATAATATACCATTGGTAGTCTGGGGAAACCTTTTTTTTAGCTTAATTATTTCATCCTATTTTCTTAAGTCATTAAAAAATTATTACTAAATGTGAATCTTTTATGATTCACATTATAAATATATCAATGAGAAACAATTTCCGGATGTATTACCTATTATTGTTTCTACTTAAAAATATAATTTAATTTTAAAAGATAATTTCACTGCTAACAGGATACAGGAATGAACATTGCAAACTAACAAACACAAAATGAATTAAATAAGAACTTGGGACAGGGAACCAGGGAGTGCTTTCCTTATTGCCATGGTTTCCAGCCAACAGGAGCACTACAGCAGCTGCAGCCATCTAGCGAAAAAAGGAAGAACTAATTTGCCAAGCTCCTATGGCAGCCAATTTGCATCGTGCAGTAGCTTCGGGATAGAAGTCATTTGGTTGCAGAACACAATTTCCTGTTTGATATTAGTGGTAAATAATGGATGGGAAAAGCTGACATGTTAGAAAAACTTCCAGTAATCACAATATACTTATGATAACAGATAAGACCAGTCGCAAAATAACAATGAGAACCAGTGCATGTTACCAGCTTCCTGGTTGCTCTCCCTGTATTTGTGGTTACTGTAGACAAAGGATTGAGCCTTGCTGTATTGCCAGGGAAATGAGGAGAGTAATAGATGAGTAGACATGCTCCAGTTGAAACACAGTAATTTGCCCTATCACAACACTGCCTTATCAGCCATGTTAGTTATTGCACAAATGCACATTGGCAAAGAATATCATTGCACAATAGGCTGAATGTCAATCATTTCTGTTACATTTTAAATAAATAAGTATTTCTAAATAGAAAATTCAATAAAAACTTTGAATATGTTTCTTAGTTGTTGCACAAGTGCACATTGGTCAAGAACATCATTGCGCGATAGTCTGAATGTCAACATGTCCATTACATTATGATCATAACAAGAATTTCTCAATTGAAATTCAATATTTATTTTTCAAATTTGTCAATTAGTCTGAGATATATATCAAGACATTATCTGAGAAGTACAAAACCACTAACAATCAATTAGTTTTGACCTACTTCAGGTAATCCTGTCAACTTATTACAAGATTTGCAGTTTTAAGGTATAGAAACATTTGTGATCTGCTTTGTATGAAGATTTACGCATATTCCCAGGACCCTCTCAATAGAATACCATAACTACATTTAATAGTTGGGGTATGATGGGTATCTCAAATGAATATCAATTGTTGCAGCCTGTTTTTATGCCTATGGTTGTATGCAGGGAACTCACTGTGTTTTCAATTATTGTCAACTAATTGTGTGTAACTTTATTCCCCATTTTTCTTTGACAGGCTGTTATGTGACTAACCTAGATAACGATTGCAATCATGTAAAACACTGCTGCTAATAATAGAATAACCAGGATAAGCTTGGCATGCACTCAGAAAGGGAACTGATAGGGTATTATGATTAGGCAAAATGATGGGTATAATGATACATTAGATAGAAATGGATTTTAACTATTAACTCACATGATATATATGTTTGTTCGATCTGATACACTAATCTATTTATGTGATTGTTATGAATGATGTATTAATCCATATACATCCGTTACAGGAAACAAACAATTTTTTCTTGGCCTTATCATCATCATCATCACAGCCACCACCACCATCATCATCAACATCATTACAATCATCATCATCTCGACCATAACCACCACGACCAACACCATCATCATCTTCATCCTCATCATCATCCTCATCATCACAACCACCATCATGACGATCACCACACCTGTACCATAATAGCCAAGAAGCCATGTTCAGGGAGACTAGTGGTTCTACTTGTCTTAAAGGCAAACCTTGGAGTGCCCTTTAGGCCTTCTACTTGTTTACCTCCCAAGCCAGATTGAAGTAAGTGCCAAGAAAGATATAGCTCGAGAACACTCCTCCAATTTCCTGAGCGGCTTGCCACGTTCATTATTGCCTCCAGAATGGACTGAAGCACAGCTAGCCATGATCAGGGTTGTATTTTATCACATAGGGGAAGCATATTGACATTTACAGAAGATTCTACTTAACTACTGCTTCTCTCTCTCTCTCTCTCTCTCTCTCTCTCTCTCTCTCTCTCTCTCTCTCTCTCTCTCTCTCTCTCTCTCTCTCTCTCTCTCTCTCCCCTCTCTCTCTCTCTCCCCCCCTCTCTCTCTCTCGCCCTCTCTCTCTCTCTCGCCCATCTCTCTCTCTCTCCCTCTCTCTCTCTCTCTCTCTCTCTCTCTCTCTCTCTCTCTCTCTCTCTCTCTCTCTCTCTCTCTCTCTCTCTCTCTCTCTCTCTCTCTCTCTCTCTCTCTCTCTGTAGTGATCTGCCTTCTATCTACCTAACATTCATAACTGGTGCCAGCTTCCCTTCATTCCCCACTATCTCCCACCCACAATATTTAAGAAGGCTTGCATCCTACAAGTTATATTTCTATCAGCCCATACTATTACAGCCTACTGCTATGGCCATACATAATGCATTAACAGCCATCTCAAGAGAAGAATAACCCTGGCACATGTGTTTATTTCCTATGAAATGATAGAGGTCCGCGGAATAATGCAAGACGACACACAGCAGTGGAATTGCTTAGGAATTTCTCAATAAGGCCATTACAAACTGACCCTACAGCTTTGCATACAAACTCTCCACCCAGGTAGTTATTACAGAATGTATGCATTAAAGCACTAACATTCTCATACACTCAATAATTTTTCACTTTGTATACAGTGGGGTAATTCATTCGATATGGCTTGTCAGAGCGTATCAGACCCGCCTCGCGGAAACTGCTATCTTTATTCATGTCGTCCGCTCGCTGTTTGATTGATCCTGACAAAAACATAAGCCTTTGACAAGATTTCCACATCAGTTCTCGAGTGAGAGATAGTATCGTATCACGTCGCAGCACCGTCACTTAGAATCTGACAACATCAGCACTTACGGATAAGCAGAAACAGTGACTACATTTACCTCTTCACACCAGAGAGCAACACCAGCAATTATCACACCATGCAACTCTTCACAACAAATTTATTTTGAGAAAAAATATATGAAGATAACTAACGAAACACAACTGATGATCTTACGCTTCCTGATTATTTGGAGGGGGGGTTGAGTCCCTCAATGACCCCTCAACCCCCCTTGTTCACTTTCAATTTTTTGGAAAATATATTACTTTTCTTTGACTTTGGCTGATAATGAACTAGTCTTGCGAAAAAGGCTCTTCCTGTGACATACTAAAACCTGCTGCCTGAACAGACCTTTTTTGATAACTATAATTTTCACTGTAGCTAGACCAAACTTGCCCTCTGGTGGGGGAAAGGAAAACTAAAATCACTAACTGACAGTAAGTGTGATGGGTACGAGTGCTAATTCAGAGTAAGAGTAGGCCTCACAAATTGAAAACCTCCTCTCTGGTCAGCCAATTCAAATATTAGCTACTAATTAACATAGTTAATCCATTCGAACCAGGAGAACTTGAAAATAACTTCTGAATCGAGCAAAAATACACATAACCTTTGACGTCGAGTTGTGAGTTTGGTTATGACTAACATCTCCTGTACACATATTTTCAGAATAAAGTTCTAGTCAGAAAGATATCACATGTACCATGAATAACAGTGCATGTTTTGGGTGCTGCAGGTATGAGTGGGTTAAAGGTTACTCCAAGAGTATATGCCTCTCAGTATTCACATATAATCACACAAATCTAATCAAAGCTTCTGCTGACATTTTCTTTGAAACCAAATGTTCAGAGCTTCCATTTGCCTAGTAATAGCTCCCTCTGGCACAATTTTACACATGGTCTAAACAAGGCAGGAGAACTATGTATTAGGACTTGAATTGTATGCTTTATTGAATAGGTGTATTGAAGCAAATACCAATGATTAAGTGGTATATTACAGATGCGGCAACCTTTGTATACTTGACCCATAGATAACACACTGGCAAGGATTAGAAAGTCTGATAGGGATTATCTCCAAGGACTTCCACTTCTGAGGTCGACTCCACCTCCTACAACTGGCAAGTCATGATTGTAGTTTTAAAATCTCACATGTATAAAGTCACATGTTCAACAAGAAGGTGGGCTATATTAACAACTGATCATAATCTTTTATATGACAGAAAACTGTTTTGAAAAAATTCCAAAAAAATCCAAACTCAAGACCAGGATAATGAAAAGTAGGCCTACGCTAACTAGGCCAGCTGTGTGATGAGTATCATCCTTCCCTTCCTTGCCTCAGCTTCTAAGCTGCTCAGAACACTCCACATTAATACAGTATGGAATTGCATAGGACGGAGATGAAATATACACAGAAATCTACTTGTTCATGAATATTTCATCTGCAAAGTTATGAATGAGAAATTGAGAGAGCTTGGAGGGGGAGTAGTAATTACCGACTTCTCCATTAAGATTACATAATTCCCAGGCCCACATAGCATGGTGTATATAATACCCTGTTCCGCTACTTTCCCCAGGTAGTGGAGTTCCATGTTGAGTTCTGCCAGGTAGTGCTGCCGTACACAGGTAGAATGCCATTAGTCTTGATGGACCCGTTAGGCTAGACCAGTTGAATAAAATGTGTTACAGCTTTTCTTTTCACCCTCTGGAAAGGTGTCCATCTCTGATCATTTTTTTTCAAAAAAACAGGTTTTCTCAAAATCAGGAAATACAAAGCTCACATGCTATATGGGCTCCTCCAACCAATTTGGTTTGATTTTGAGTTTTACATATGATTTTATTTCACCCGCTCATTCAACTGTAGTTGATGGAATCATCATTGCAATTTTATTTTGATTTGCAATTTTATTTCATTTTAGCATAAATCACTACAATTTCACAATTTTGTCTATATTTTCAATTTGCCTTTAGAAGGAATCATCAGTGTGGTCCATACAACAAAGATCAGAATTGCTCTCACCTTGCACAGGTGAGTTACATAATGGGTGGCATACGAAGATCAAAGGGCTATGTTTAGACCTGATCACAGGACGTAACATGCCGATTCCAGAGTCATTAATAATTACAGGCCAGACAAAGGGATGTATTCAAAGGCTAGACAAAGTGATTAATTCATAGGCCTGGAGCTAAGGAAATCCAGCACCTATGTATCACTGACTAACACAATACTCATTGCATCTATGAAAAGTGCTCAGAACAGGAATGATATTTGAGGTCCATCAGTTTTTGCCCAGCAAGCCCAGAATGATGGATGCAAATCCTACTCCCACATAAGACAAGGCACTTAGGAGGCGAACGAGTTAGACTCAACCAGACTCCTGCACTCTCAACTCTTGACAGAGTTTAGACTCAATCTGGTAATCTGGGTCCTTGACAGAAGAAAGAGGACCAATTTTCATAAGGTCAAAGGAGTGCATTACCTACCAAGCAGAGACCATAACCAAATGGGACTGGGAATCCCAAGCAATTTCTAGGATTACCCTAAGAAAATCCAAGGATTTCTTGAAAGTATGAGCTACATAAGATACAGGTAGACATTCAGCTTCATATGAAAGGGCCATCTTCCCTTTTAACCCTAGACATGCCATGAGGACATGTATGATTCAGGTGGCCATATTCTTTCACATGGTAAAGGTCTTGGTGTGATAAGAGCATATGACATGTTCAGTTGGGGAGCACCACCTCAGGTGACCATATAGGAATAAGTAGATAGGACAGCTGCCAACGGTTTTAATGTAATGTAATTAATATAATTGTGTTAAGGGTAAATATTGGTTTTAACCCATTCATGCCTGTGGCAGCCAAAGTCAAAAATCCGCTGCCATATAAGGCCTGGTCATTTTGGTGATATCTTTCTAACAAAAGAAGCTTTGGAGAAATAATTAAAAGAGAATTGTTCTTTAGAACTCAACCTACAACTCTTCTTCAAATATTTTGCTAATGCGTTATTTATTCTTAAGTTATCTTCAAAAACATAATAGATGCAGAAGATGATTTTTCAAGTGAAACCCTAGATACTAATGGGTTAAGAAATACCACCCTGTTGCTTCCTTTCAGAGGATGGCATAATCCATTATGCGTTGACTACAAGACCTGTCCAGTTTCCCAGCAAAGCCACAGGCTTATACAAAGACACAGTGACGCTCCAGAAAGAGTGATTGAGGCCGCAGTCAAGGTGATCATACCATAACCTCAATAAACCTCTTTTTTGCAAAAAAAAAAGCCTCTTCCTGGCAGTAGCATTGGATACACAGGCACTGTGACTGGAATATCAAGTTCAAAATCAATAACACATTTTACGAGTAAATGTTACCAAAGAAGGCCTTAAAAATTGAAAGTGCATATTTCTCTTTGGGGAAAGTGTTGATTGAATCTTGCAATCGTAAATCTTTGTTTTATAACTTATATGTTGCGAATTGATAGTTTGTATAGAATATGACCAGGATTTCATTTTAACTATATCAACTTTCACATGGGAGCATTACATTTATCTTGTAATGAATGATCCTCTCTTGCAGCAGACAATAATAGTAAGCAATTTCAGGCAAAAGCAAATTTAGGAAACTAGTTGATAGAGAGATATTACTCATGACATTACCAACAACTTTCCTTCAAATATTTCGGAAAAGAACTTTTGATTTTAAGTCTGAAGTCATTGTCAAAAGTATCCAGAGGTCAACTCCTAAGCATTGATGGGTCAATTAGGTAAATAAGCATGCAAGGTAAGGTGTTTGCCTCTGGCCCCTTAGAATCAACAACCAAATCCCCCTTCAGCTATCAACTCCAAAGAGAAGTACACTTTAAACGACCAACACTCCGACTTAATGCCACTAAAAGAAACATATATTTGAGAAGTTGTTGAGACGTTCTCACCCGTAATCCACAGGCCTTCATCAATTATTCACCGAGAGAAGCAAGCAAACGGTTCATTAGCTTTTGTTACTCAATTCCAAATCTCTAAAGAAATCTGGCTAATGGCTTGAGTTGAAGCCTCGGCGGTGGCTGCTGCACGGCGTGTACTCAGACAGCCCGTAGACCTGTCAATTAATGCTTCTCTCAAAAACAAAAAACTTCAAACTCAATCCCAGTTGTTTACATACTGCGCCCAATGCACGCTTGTGGATTCTGTGTTTTTTTATATATGGTTTGTAAAGCCCTTAACATTGTAATTCATACTGCCAAATGCCTTTTTTCTTTGATTTAAGTTTGATTTATAAGGACCCCAGCCACCCTAAATAGTTAATCTATTATTTTGCTTTTTTTTTTCACTTCAACATACAGTGCCCAATACACACTTGTGGATTCTAAGTTTTTTTTGTTGTTTTCTGTTTTAACAAAAATGCCTTTTTTCTATGTGATTTAAATTGAAAAAGAACTCCAGCTACCCAGTTTTTTTTATTTGGAAAGGCTTTAATTTCAGATACATATATATTCTCAATAAAGGTATCAATCTTGTGAAACTATTAACATTTTGAAGTTTGCTCAAGTAAAGAAAAAAGGCAATATTTGAAGAAATATCCAGGTTTAGGGTCAGGATAGACTAGGTACTTACATACTTGCATTACCAAAAACAATACTGATAGAAAACTGACTCCACTTTATGTAGCAGACAATGGATGTTAATTTATCAAATAAAAAAATCCACAGAAATTCTACCTTTAAAGAAAACCCTTTGGGGATGTTCAATATTCATATTACTGACACTAACACCACATGATTTACTATGAATATCACATAGTTGTCTCCCTGTTTATTTTAAAACTCCAGTGTATTTAATTATACATGAAGCCATCTAAATGTATCAGATAGTATATAATCTCAGCTGTGAAGCCCAGCACTTATTGCATCCTTGTAATTGATATCACACCCTATAAAACATCTAAGTTGCCAGCAACACCCTATAAAATATTTCAATTGGCTTCAAAGTGTTTTGAAATGCTAATACTCCGTAATAAGATTATCAGCTGTTTTTTAAATACAAGTTTGTACTAAAAGCCCAAGAAATCTCACCTTATACCATATATCAAATTGCAAAAGGCAATAGCCCCACCTATACAACAGTTTAGTAAATAGTGAATAAAAAGTTGCTCTTACAGACCTTCTTTGTCATGGCAAAGACATTATATGGACTTTTCTCCAATATAACCTTAAAAATATTGGTAATTTCAATCCAGTGATTGGTCTAAGTGTAAAGTTTATGCATGGTAAATTGCACAAATAAATGTCTTAACCTATGCAAGGAGATTATTAGGAAAATATTTTTGTTGAAATATCATAATATCATAAGGAACTGAGATTTCTCAGGACATAAGTTTTTTCTTAACATGCATTACCCTAGGAATTCCTAGGTATTCCAAGCCGTAATGGAAAGGCTAAGTTGTAAGAGATTTTCCAAAGAAAAGTTCAAGATCTTTCATGATTCTGAGGTATGTTTGTAAGGTCAGGAAAGAGGCAAGTGTGGTTGCATAAATACTTGTAGCCTTTGCGTAAAGTTGCCCCTCCTCCCCCTTACCAAATGAAGCTTGGAACACCACAGATTCCTCACATACTCCTAAGATCTACTTTCTATTTCCTAGGACGTCTCATCGCTCTATGTTTGTTTGTTAAGGGCCTCTCTTTACTCCTCCTGTCGCCCAGTGGGCCAGCCCTCATTATTATTTCAGGTGTAACTCTGCGCCAGGGGAGCGGGTCGAGAGGCAACAAAGCAGGTTAATATTTCATGCCAACTATTACCAAATGAGCTGGCGATTGTCTGAAGGGAGCGCGCTGTCTCCCAGGATTGGCCTAATGAAAAATGCAGCCTCGCTGGCCGTAGTTTAAAAGCTCAAACAAGGCAGAGTGCAAGCTCCACACACCGTTTTGCAATTAGACCCTGCCCCTCCGGGACTGGCCTCTCCTCTTGGAAGCTCTTTACACAATTATACAGCATTCCTTTACATGGTTTAAAACAAAAACTGCCCCTTTCCACGCAGGCAAAGGCTTATGATTTCTACGCAAGCAATTTACAAGACAGCCTGATAACTCCTTTTAGTTCTTCTTCTTCACCAGGTTTTGTTCATTTGAATTCGTAAGAAAATAAGTATCTCCGTTAGAAAGACCATAGATGAGCACTTATCGCAATGACTTAAATCAGACAGAAAATATTCTATACCGAATGCAAGCCAACACACGTCAACAATGAGGATATTATTTTGTGTAAACTGTCTCTTGATAAATGAAACCATTAACCCTTCCAATTATGAGGCTATGTTCATCCGAAGCACAAAAACACCAAAATCTTTGAAAACCAGCTAAACCCTGTCATGTTGGTATTCATTTGATAGCTCTCACTGAGGTCTCTCATATGAGTACCCATTTGTCAGGGTTTCATTAATTTTTCAGGTTTTTTGCATCATTCTGTATTGGCCAAAATAGCCACCAGGAGCATAAGGGTTAATATAGCTGTATAAATGCTTCAGGAAAGTATCACACAAACAGCCAGGATTAATTGAAGGGTTTTCACTTCATAAAAACTTAAGGTAAACCTTTTTTAATATCATAAAGATTTCCTTCAAGAATACTCTACATATCAATTTGTTTATAATCTTCCTACTTCCAAGTTTGACAGTCGTCATTCTAGATGAAATGGTTAGGGAATCATCGGATTGCAGCAATCTCAAATATGACAACCCCGAATACTCTTAGGCCATGTGATTGCTGAGGTGACCTTCTAAAACCATTACTACAGATACAAAATCCAATATCCTTTTAACTGAGAATGTGCACCCCAACTGTTCATCTCTTGAATGTGATGCACCATCCCTTCGTCATTGTCTTGTCAATGCCAGCTAAGGCAAATCACAAATGGTACTTTGGCTTCTATTTGAATGGGACTCATCACAGATTCCAGGAGCCTCACCCTAATTTGTCCCGCTTTTGACAGCGCTAGATTTATTCTCGTGCGCTATTGGATCTCCGTGCCCGGCATACTAACATCGCGGGTGAGAGGTGGTCAGCATGTTCATTAATTTCCCAGAAGCCACTGCAGCGCAATATTACCGCGATCATCCACTGGAATACAGATGGATTCGGTTTGCCATTAGCAGCGTATTCAGTCATGGGCTCCCTTCCGCTCTGATTAAGTAGGTCACAAAAAAGTCCCACGATGCACCTCACCAATACCAATAGGTATTGAATGACATGGACAATAGAGGAGCTGCCGTAGGAATTACCCAGTGGGCAACTATAAGATTGTCGAGCCTATTGGATTGCACTGAGATTACAAGGAGGCTTTACAGAACAAAGAGTCAGCTGATTAAGTTTGGATGCCTGCAGAATGAATCCTGCTGATAGAATGAGTAACATACACATGTCCCATTCCTGCGGGCCAGTCCCGACAGCCCAGAGGTCCATGGTATTGCCACTGATTGCATGCTGTCTCTGGCCATTGCCAAGTATTAATCCAGCTCTAACCCTTTTGAGTCCAAATTGTCAGTCCCCCACAAATGTCTGATGCCAAATTGTAAAGGGGATTCTAGGCCAAAATATATTAACAGGTTGCACATGTTTAACAATCTTATACAATTTTGTTCCCCAATAGTCATGTGACATATCAAAATACACCTTGCCTGATTTTCTAACTATAGAGATTGGCGAGCAGGGCTCTCCTTTAAACGAAGTTGATTATCTTGCATGCATCTATGCGTACATGGTTCTCTAGGTTATGTTAACACAAAAGCATGTAAGCATGTGTGGCATTAGAAGGGCCGAGCTTGCGAGAATTCAGTATTAAGTAACTTTGGACCAGGCGGTGATTCACACTGGGTACTCTGGCTGACGACTAACCCTTAATCAAATATGTCTGAAAAGTACTGATAAAAAGTAATCCACATCCAAATATTTATCCCTGCTGCCCCCAAAAAACTAGCCAGAATTGGGTCAATCAATTTCTCAGTTGGTCAAGGAAAAATTCTTGATTGATCCAGCCAAGAAAAAGATCAATGGATTTTATCGTGCCTAGATAGTGTGTGTATTAGCGAAACCAGAATAAAGTGTGCATTAAAGGGTTAGAGGCATGTACTACTCACCATCACTCCCATCTCTTCTCCCATATCTAACTTTTTTATCTATACATACCTACAAAAGAGAAGAAAGAAAATGAATATAACATAGATCAACCTAGTGAGTATACAATAACACATAAAACAATCAACCAGACCTGACTCATACATGTTCGAGTAACCTGAGAAGTTGTGTCTGAGTTTTTTATCAGTTGCAATCACCATTTTCCAATTTTTCTTCAGATAGTTTCCAAAAGATCCTTTCCTCAATATAGGATCTTGTGCTGCAGTGCCATTACATTGCCACAGGAACTAAAAGAACTGGTGTTGCTCAACTAGCCTCATGAACATTTTGGAATAAACTCAACTCTGACAGTGCCATACACACATATATGCATTTGCGGTAGCAATAACCTGGAGAACCATGCACACATATATGCATGTGAGATGATTAAATTCAGTTAAAGATGGGCCTGGCTTGCCAATCTTAAAGTTCCACATAGCTTGAAAATAAAGCAATTGGCTGTTGTTTGCGATTCAAAGGTAATTTTGATATGTCACATAACTAATGATCATCAAACATGCAGAACAACCTGGTGCTGGATTTTGGCCAAAAATCCCCAGTGTCATTTGGCATCAGACATTTTTAGGAAAAATTACAATTTGGATGTACAAGGGTTAAGAAAAGTATGCTTAAGACTTCTAAAACCAATCCATGTCAGCAGATGATCCACAGGCTCTTAAACCATTCATTTCTAGCCATGAATGGGTTAAATACAAAAGAAAATTGTTGAATTATAAAGTTCACAAATTTGTAACAATTCAAAGTGATCCTTTTCAATCATTCCACTTGAATTGTAAGTGGACTTGCTAAACTTGTTAACTGAATCATTTGAATTGAAAATAAATGTTGGATTATGCAGTTAGCAAATTCGTAACCAACAATGTACTTTGAATCAATACAATGATTTCTTAATCATTCCATTTGAATTGTGAACTGACGTGTAGCATCCAGCTTTAATTTCTTCTTGAACCGGAGAAGCTTGCCTCGGATCAGTGTTGATTTCTCCAGGTGGAAATTGATGCCATGCAAGTATTCAATTGCATTAAAGCCAGCGTCCCGCAGGTCCCATAAGGAAACACTTTGAGGCTTAACTACATCATAAGACCACGCCAGCCATGCAGAAAGCACTTCTCGAAGTTCAAATAAATTTCCCGTCCATCAAATCAAGATGAGATGTCTCCAGTGGGACCGAGCTGTGCACAGGACTGCAGAGTTCATAACGCAACATCCAAAAATGATTGAATCTGGCAATAAAGAAGTCATATCCTTACATAGCATACATACCATAATCTTAGGAATAACCCTTCTTTATTACTGCAATAGAAATTACCCCATCCATCAATCAATCTAACAATCCTAAATGGCTTTTTTATTTATTTTTTCAGACTGTTGCAGTGCAATTGCAATTATATTGCTGGGGGTTGTTAAGGGCATACGTGAGCCCTGTGGTGCAGTATAACTTGCTAGGGCAGGGCAGATTACCCCAGGGACAGTGGTCTAACAGCTAGTGGATAGTCTTATGGTCAATTCCATAGGAACCCACTTCATCACTAGGGAGAAGAGTTTCCAGATTATTCTCTGAAACAAACCACAGATTAGAATTTTTCATTATTGAAATTTATATTTATTCATTATTATTCATGTTATTGGACTTGTAATTTATTTATCAGTGGAGGAACATTTTAATTACATTTGTGTTACTTTATGTTATCTTTGCTTTCCTTTAAATAAAACGAAATTTCAGAATGACAAATTATCATTGATGGGTTGAATACTAATTCAATTATAAGACAGTCAACTATATTCATGGATAAATGTTAATTGTGCTAAAGGCATGTATCTATGAATAATGTTCTAGTTTAGTTCTCTGGATCATATTTTCAGGACAAACAAAAATGATTCTTTTGTAAAATAGTTTTCATTAAAATTATCTTTTTAAATTTCTAAAATTGAAATTGCATAAAGAAAAAAAAACATTGGGTAAACATTAACCAATCAGGAGTTTTGTTTGCTGCAGAATTAAACTTATGCTGCTTCCCTATTGGACGAGGCCCTCTCCTAGCTCTGTAAGCACCAGTGATGAGTTGAGACTCTGAGAGAGGATTAAAGGCTTCAGGGTAAGATTATGCATCATACATCAGCTACGATCTCTAATTAAATACAACTCCTAGTTAAGATTCCCCTTCGACTCAGGGGCACTGCAGAAACTTCTCAATCATCCCAAATCGAAAAAGAAAAAAACCCACTAGGCCTGTGCCAGACATGCACACACACGAATATTGGCTTTTTGATCTCTCTACCTTCCCCTCTTCCTTCACAGCACAAATCTCTTCTGGGCTGTCACCCAGGGAAATTAAAACATTCATCAACTCCTCGCTAACACAACAGCGAAGGGGTAATTAGTGACCACCACAGGCAGCAGTGCATTGTGGGCCGCTGCCACGCTAACCCACCATGACAATCTTCCTGACGGCTTTACCGTAGTTCAAACTTTATGTTATGGTTGACACCTCACCTAATGGACAGTTAAGAAACTAACTAGGACGAAACCACTAAAAAAAACGCTTAAGAATCCAGAACAAATGTCAAGTGGAATGGGAGTCAAACTCATTGAAAAACAGCTTTTCTCTTAATTACTTGGCCCTCTATATCCCATCAAACTCTTCATCTATTTCTGTGAGAAGAGGCAGCATGATGCTAATTTCAGGATGGAAGCAGGATGTTGTTTCTAAGGTACTACCGCGGGACCCCATCATCTTTCTATAATCCTATCTCCTCTCCACAGAGAGCTCTCCATTTACAACCCAGATTAAATTGTGGTGACGATAAACTGTGATCAGGAGCATCATGATGCCATAACAAGCCTATCAATGACATTACCTGGGCAACCAGGTGGGCAAGGGAGCTGAGTGGAGCATACATCCTTTTTAATCAATGCCTGTCAGCGGGATGCATCCGTAGCTTAGCGACCGCATCCCAGAGAGTCCTCTTCTCTCACACCTTTGACGCGCTCGTTAAGACAGGTAATAATCATAACTCGTTCAATCTGCCTTCTGATTAACAGCGCTACTCTAATGGGGCCAGGGGCATGCCGCCACGAGATAGAGGCCAAGATAATTGAATCCATATTTGGAAAGCAATAAACATGGCCCATTGTTTATTGCCTCCTGGAGTACAATAAGGCATGCACCTATTCCCAGGTATCTCATAACTGACAGGTACCGTATGCGAGATGATGATGCTAATTACATACAAATAAGCATGATCTCAAAGACTTTTTTCTCCTAGTGTACTGCAGGTCAAAAGGAATGAACGTATCATATATGTATATCAGCAAAAACTGGAAATTGCGTTTAAGTTGAAAAGAATCAATTTTACTAAGTGGCCGCAAATGGAAAGAAGTTTATTCTTAAATCACATCACTCATACTTAATACTTCTTTGGATTAAAGGAAAGGTTTAAGGTTACCCATATTCGGTTTGATGAATTTGATCAGGAAGTAACTTATTGGCCAGTTCATCTACAATGCATTAACAACGACTCAACATATTCAATATATTCAATGATATGGTTTTGCAAGTTCAGCATTTGACTGTGCCAGCCAGGCACCCAACCTTAGGAAGTTTAGAGACCAAAGCATATTCTAACGTCCATTAAAGACTTGATTTCACTCTTTAAGATATTGCTGAAAAAATGTGGTGTAGTTCATTGTATTGCTTGGATATAACCAAATGAGCAAGTGAGTAGTTCCTTATTCTGAGAGCAACTTTTAGTGGTAAAAGCCTCTAAAATGCTCATATTCCCACTGGCAATCAAAGAACATGAAAAGTATGACTGCATTCAGCCAACCTATCAACACATGAAATCTGATTGTATACAGCACAGCGATCAGAAATCAAGAAAACTAAGAGGATTTGTATTAGTCATCCGATCGGAGATCAAGAAAACTGCGAAAATATTGTCATTGGATGCTTAAGTCCAGCAACCCTGAGAAAGGATACATTCTATGTCAATTACATAGTTTATGGTCAAGAGAATTTATTCCTGCAGTACTTTTTAACTTTCCATGCATCCCCCCCTTCCCCCTTCTCCTATATTCCCACTGTGCCATTATTCCGACTCAGCTGGTCTCCTCCTACCCTGTCCATCAACCCCAACCACATGGCCTAAATCAACCAACACACTCGTTTATTTGACATCTTGCTCCGATACAGATCAAATAAACAAGCAAGCATAAACAAATCAGTGACCTGCAACTTGATCCAAGCAGTTAACTATCACATACCCAAACCTGCAGGGGCCCGAAACAACTTGACTATCCTATAATAGGTAGAGTTATGTATAAGGGATTTAAAGTAGGTGTGAAAAAATATCAAACTCAAGTAAAACATAACTAAGCATCCAATATATGCGCATATATATATATATATATATATATATATATATATATATATATATATATATATATATATATATATATATATATATATATATATACATATATATATATCATAAATCTAGTTTATTGAATGTCTCAACAATACATGCTCTAGTGACACAGATTTCTCAACACTAACACGTACCCTGCCTGTATCATCTACTCTATAAAATATCTTAACAAGCGCTCTAATGACACAGATTGTGAATATAAACATATCACTGCAAGCTGTAAGTAGGCCTCTGGTTCAATCATGAATTTATGATAGCCATAAACCTAGATGAATCCAGGCTGGCCCTTTATGTGTGCTCACTAAGAGGAGGCTCTCAGTGCAGAGGCAGCAGGACCTGGTATTAAATACCAGGAAATGGCTCTGGGAATGCACTCTTTACTCTGCCTCCTCATTCAACAGGTACTCATATTGTAGGCTCCTGCAGCTGCTGCTGCTGCTGCCTCAGCAACAAGAGATATATCCACAAGATAATATCAATACACACACTTGATGGATGCATCTTGCCCTCCAGCATCCGTATGCAGCTACCAGTGTGGGCTGTATTGAGTAGCAGCCTGGTGAGGAGGCTGCTTACAAATCTTATCAAAATGATTTAATGTGAACAACAAATTCAGTCAATTTACACTAACTGCTGCTGCAAGGGGGGAGGCGGTTCATTTGGATAAAATTTGACAAGGTAGCTTGTTAACAAAACAGGAATATAATAGCATAGTATCTTACATGAATTTGGTGGAGAAAGAGTTAAGTGAGGGGGATGACAAAACTAATGCTTAGTGAATAAGAGAGAAAACATTTGAGTTAAAAAGCATTTTTCTTTTAAAAAGTATGGAACATCAGAATATTGTTTGAGAAGGAGTCCAAAATTATAAAATGCATGGAATTATAAAGCACTGTCAGCAAGATGCCCAAAATCTTCTCTTTTTGTACTATAAGAATCCAGCAATGATCATTCACAAATGACCACAAATATTTTTTCTTGTAGCTTTTCATGAATCAAATGAGAATGAATGAGAAGAATCAATATTTCTAGTATTTAAGGATATCATGCCAATCCATTACTTGGAACAGTTATGGAATGGGGGAAATCCTTCAACACATTTATAACCATAGTTCATGGATGTTCTGACACAATAGAAACATCATGAAAATACAAACTTTTCATAATGAAAAAAATGAAAAGATTGAATTTGGTGTCTTTTTCTAGGAGGTATTATTTTCATGCTGCTTTATATGTAATGTGGTTTTTAATGAATTCTTTTAAACATCCTGCAAATGGTCAAACTAGTTAGCCAATGTGGGTATGAAATGGTTAACTGTACAGATGCAATTGCAAGTGAGTGAGTAGCATGACAGACTATTTGTATGCAGTTTTCTACAAGAGGGACTGGAGAAAGATCTTTGTCTAATCGATACCAATGAAAAAGAGAAGGATATATCAGTGCTACGGACAAGCCTTCAATGCGGCGGCCACTCGGGCATGCCACTATAACAGTCATCTAGGTAGCCTGTGATTTAGTAGAGCACTAATACCATTAGAAGCAAGTGGCCTATAACCCTTTCAATACAGCAGGAAGGATGCTTCATCTAGTGAGCACTCCTTATAGGAAAACACATTTTTCAAAGTAAAACAAGAAATTCTTGACTACAGTGAATTAAGTAAGACACACAAGCTAAGTCCAAAAAAGTAAAAAGTAATTTCCTTAGGTTCTTGTGAAATGGCAATCTTATTTCCTCCCTTGGGAAATTAAAGAAATGTGTTACTTTCCATATGGGCTAGAGCAGGTAAGCCAAGGATTTGAAGTTGGATTCATAACTGGACATAAAGGAATGGTAAGAAACAGGGTTCAGTGCAATACCATGGACCATCTTCAGGGACTAGCTTAAATGTTTCAGGATGACTGAAATACAAAGCATCTAGCCCTGCCAAACTGGGGAAAAATCGGTATTGGTGGAAATATGCCAAATACATTGATCAAGAGGCCGTTCAGGTTGATGCCTATCTGATTGGTGAATCTTAGTGCCTGTCAGAAACGGTATCATAAGGGGAGAGGCAGCGGTAATTTTATAATCAATCATGGGCACAACAGACGCCTGATGGATCACTCTTTTGATGAAATATTGTCTAGCGTCCAGTCATCTCATTACACCAGTCAGGGAAGCTTACTTCAACAATTACAACTGCCGAAACAGGGGGGCTTCTGCAAACCCAACCTTTTTCCAATTTTGAAATGTAAATTCTCTCTCTAGATATATATCCCCAAGACTGCCAGCCCATCCACTGGCAGAGAAGCAGAGAAGAGAGCCCTGCAGTGGCATACCTCTCCTGAGTGATCAGCCCAGAGATTATAGGTCAATGCAGACCATAATACTCCACAAGTCACCATGGTTACTGCTGATCTCTTTCACCACTTGATTTCTTCCTGTTATTGGCCTGTTGTGGTCCTCCTGGAGGAGAGTCCAATTCCAATTCACACTCCGAGCTCCAAGGAGGTCTGGCAATCTGGGGAATTTCTCAAAAATACACTCTACCTTTTAACTATTTCATATCCGTCCACTTCCAATCAGCTGTTCAAGTTTGGTATTTGGTACTTGTGGCAGTAAGTCTGAGGCGGACCAGGCAGGGGTGAGAGGCAGCAAGTATTCAGTGGCAGTGCGTTAGACCACTCAGCTATTGCGGCAAGTCTATATAAGGATGATTGAAATAGAGTTGAAGATGGTAAATAGAGGGATCAAGTCGGGTATCTTGTAGGTACCATGTCCATGCCACAGCTCGTTAGACTCAGACCCTTCAACGAGCTGTCCTTGTCAGCACTCATCTGGATTAGGCTCAGCCAGATAACGGATTAGTAGATTATCCTCATTAAGACAATGGATGGCCAGCCATTGTCTGGGAAGACAGATGGATCGCCCCTCACTGGGTGACAGCTTGATCCAATATTATCACTGATCTGAATAAAGGATGAAGAAGATTCTAAGGGAATGTTTTCGTCACTGGATTAACCCTTTAATGCTACGAGTCCCAAGGTTGTCCAACCTTTTTTCATCTTTATATTAAAGATTAAAGAAATTTTGACACTTTAATCCAAAGGCTTTTAGATCTCTAATTTACTTCACGTTGAGAAATTTAACAATATGTAAAGAAAGATCAACAATATTTTAGTTTTATAGAAGAGAAATGTTCAACAATATTTGATAGAAGGTTAGTTTAAAGATGTTTCTCCCACCAAATATTCGCACATTTTCTGGAGTTCAAAATACTTTTGTATATAAATTTGGATAAAGCTTTAATTGACAAAATGTTTGAATGAGAATTGTTGATTGGTTTCTGATGATCATTTCTCCTTAAGAAATTTCCTCGAAGATATATCATTATAACAGTGGGCATTACAGGGATGCATGGAGACTTTCTATTACAGGAAGTCTTGACCTTAGATACCTTAGTGAATAACTTATATAACATTATCAACAACTCTCCTTCAACTGTTTGGTAAAATCATACTCAATGCCAAAGATATTGCCAAAAGTATCATAGATCCGGATAACAATTTCTAGAGGAACCTTTAAACCTTATGCTGCTGGTGGCTAATTTTGGCCAACACAAAACGATGCAAAAAACCTTAAGAAATGACGGAAACCCTGGCAAATGGGTACTCATCTGAGAGTGCTCGGCAAGGGCTATCCAATGAATACCAACATGACAGGGTTTAAATGGTTTTCAAAAATCTTTGCGTCCTTGTTCTTTGGATGAAAGTAGCCTCAGCATTAGAAGGGTTAAGCCTTAATGGGTTAAAGAGATAAGATGATGAATATTGTCCCTGGGCTAATTGTCAACTGGAGGCCACAACAAAGGAACTAATGCATGGGCTCATTAGCCGGCCTGCTGCCTACAAAGGCTGCTGAATTAATCACGGTTAACACGGAACAGGGTGCCTGGCACCAGTACCAGGCAGCACAATGGGATGGCAATCACAGATAACTCGCAGACAATGGCAACATACATCTCTCTAACGAGACACTGATGAGGCAATACCTGTACTGATTAAACCCGCGAGCAGGTATCATAACTCTCTAATGCCCCAGAGTGCTCCAATAAAGGGAAACAATAGGAAAATCATGAAAGCAATGGACAATCTTCAAAATATTGGAAGATAGAATATTTTGATACAATTCTTAATGTGTCACTGTCCATAACCTATCTTTATGATATTCCTGCTTACACATTTTGGAACGCACAAAACATTATTCCAACTGTTCAATTTCAATGATAATTGGATTTTGATTCCTTAGTGAGAGCTTATAACTAACTCTCCAACAAAACCAGAAAATGATCTAATCAATTAGGCAATTTATGCACACCTTTATGACTGGAGAGATGAAATATTGGGAGATGTTGAATCAAGCATAAGCTTAACAATGCTTCATTTTAAAAACAGACTGTTAAGAAAACACACTGTAAAGAATATTGTTGATATATGGTAATAATTTGTGCTTACTGGGAGATGCCTCATTCCATATCATCTTTATAAGTAGGCATTTCTAGATGTGATTCATGCTCACAATATGCCCACTTGAAAAGGCATGTGGAAATATACAAACATTCAAAAAATGAATGAGCCAGATGTTCTTCTGGCCAATACATTGTGGGGTTAGGCAGTGGTTTTCGCCAGTTCTCCAATTTCCTCCACCACTAACAACTGGCTAGTCATGACTTAACCGCAATATGGCAGAAAAAAAATCTAAATTCCAATGAATTGTTGCAAATCACTCTTTCTTGATAGTCTCCCCTGACCTCCATCAGGAAAAAGAACTGATGTTCCAAAATGGCTGCTATAGAAATTCACCAGGAGAGAACAGTAAGAAATGCTGGATAATTTGCACTATCCGCCAAGCAGAGGTGCTGAGAGGTGATGGCACTCAGCAGATACTGCCATCCAGCCCTGACACAACAAATGGAATTAATCAAGGCTTGCCCACAACATCTAAGCCTCGGCCAGAATTAGATTTGGTTTAATCCGGAATCTATTACAAGGCATTTGAAACGAACTGCTATTTCAAGCTCGAGGCAATTTGGACAGTTTATCAAAACTCTTCCTGGCTGAAAGCAGTGGTATTTTATCTCAATAGCAGGTATGATTGAAGTGTGTAAAAGTCTCGCGAATCTCAGTGCTGGACACTAGGTCCTGCTATAGCCAATCTTCCTTATGTTATTGCCCCTCGGCTCTGGAGAGTGTGCAATCGCCACCGTCGCTCCACTCTCCGCAAATTCAATCAGGCCCGCACCATTTCATGGTGTCCACCGCCATTATGCCTCATAGAACAGCATTTGTGATTGCGGATTTGAGCACGTTCCAGGGGTTAACCTCTTCCCAGTCAGGCGGCCCTGCTTTCACATGGAGAAGTCACCTGCAGATAGTCTTGTGAATAGAATATATCAGGATAAATATATGGAACAAATTTCATCATTTCGAATATGATAAAAGAATTATTTCAAATATTTCTTAAGTCTGTTTCTGTATGAAGCGATTAAAATAATTTGCATAATTTAGCATACTAAGCAGATAACCTGGGGAGAAAGGGTTAATGCACAATGCTTCTCCAGATCATTGTTTAACTCCTTTATCTCAGAATGGCCAAATATAGCTTGATTATATTTGGCATTATCTCTCTCTCCCTAAAATTTTTCATGTGATAACTTAAGTTAAGGTGGTATGATACATTCATGGATTAACACAAGGCATTTGATCCTCTTATCTATCCTGCTTCGTACCTGGATTTATGGAGGATTAATGCCAAATTGCCAAATATTGCAATGCTATCGCTAGTAGACACAGATTACAGTAACAGTCGTTATTAACCTTTTCCTCCCTGGAGAGCCACATAACAAAATATCATCAGTAGGGAAATGTTTTGAAATACTGCCTTCAGTTTTAGACATTTTGAAACGTAGTTGGATCTAGAGTAAAACTAGCGTGTGATGTTCTATTTCTGAAACATATTGTATAACCATAGATGAAGGAACTAGTTCATCAGCCTTCAGAATACCTCATGTGATTTTTTGATTGGATAAGCATCACTTACTTTTCAAGCCTCGATAAGGATGAAAGTGTTAACCAATTGACGCCTCAAAGACATACACTATTTTGGTGCTATTCTTTCTTACCAAACAACTTATTCCTAGAGAAAACATTTGGAGAATAATTGCAGGCAAAAGCATAGCTGGAAAAACATTTGAAGAAAAAATCTCATTAAGAATATTACCAACAACTCTTCTTCAAATATTTTGTAAAATAATTATAAATTCCACAGTTATTGTCAAAAGTACCATAGATTCAGACAAAATTTCAAGAGGAGCTCAAGTGGAAATGGGTTAAGCCAGTTCAGTCAGCTGTGTAGATGTACAAGAGTTTAATTGAATTATTCCCCGGTTTATCCGGCCTCATCTGCAGAGCCTGGCAACAAATCACAGGCTCAGTCTCTCTTGGCCGAGATTGCGATGTTCAGCTCGTTCTTGACTTTGATAATGGGCCGAGATTTCCCTAATGGTGGCATCCCTCAGATCCTACAAGCACTGTTTCCTGTGTGCACTCAAGGCTGGTAGCCATGCTTGTTGAAACCTGAGATACCGGGCAACCAGGGAAAATAGGCAACTACCTGATTAATATTCACCAATTCAAAAGGCCTTAACAATTGCTGTTACCTTTTGTTAGATTGGTAGGCAAAAATTCTTTTCTGATTATTTTTCTTATCAAAAATGTGTGTTTTATCTAGTGACTTGGCCTGTGTAAGGAGAAAGCTTGTGTGAATCTGGCTTGGTGGTAGTAGAAGCTATTTTAAAGGTGTTATAGTAAAACTAGCTGACTTGTATGCTTTGGTTCTTCAACCCATCAATGCTCACAGTGGCCTAAAGCAGCCTGACAATTTTGAGGAAATCATACAGGCATAAGCATTATTAGGACACTATTTGATGGAGAAATAGGGTTAATGGGTTAAAACCACACAACTAAGAAAACCTAATTATGTTGCTTCAAGTTAACATTCATGGTGGATCTCCTTCAACCAAAATCGCTGTTTCTCTGCTAAAAAACAAATGGCTCCCTCCCAGGCATGGGGAACGTGTTTGCATAATGGCGCACTCGATGGACTTTTGCCTCAGTACACCGCCATTTCCATGTCACATAGGAACAGGTATCACCCCGCATGCACGGCGCTAATACGGCAAAGCCCTCCAGGGCAGAGTAACACCGATCCCAGAGGAACGCAATTAACTCGGACATCTTCTATTGTCTTTTGGTGAGCAGCTGAAAAGTAGTTTAACAAACAGTGCATGTTTGAGGATCACCCTTAACTTGTGTTGTGATTGGTGGACGAGGGAGGCGGACAACGGAGAGGAAACGATTCCTAGTGGGTCATAGAACAATCTAAACATGCAGGTGGCAGACCTAGAATTTCCAGCTCCAGCATCCAGCAGGGAATCTATCTAACCCTTATCTGTTAAAACCAATAAACATTTTTTCAATAGAAGATACTATACATAAATAAACAAAATATATTCCATATAGTAAAATGGTATATATAGATAAAAACCAGTATTTCAATCATTCAATTTAATAATATGAGTTAAACGTTGTTACCTTTTTAATCCCAATACACTTGTGTACTATATTTGGCAATTGCTACTTGCCCATCACTATCCTGTGACTTATTGTTATTACTTTGAATTCCTTTCATCCTACAAGTGTGTTGTTACGCTCATTGTTGCCTTGCATTGTTGCATGTTGGCCACATAAGGAGCTCAGGTTGTTTTCATCCACAGACATCATGATGTATCCCTCAGGGTCATCCTGCGCGTACATCAATGCCTGCGGCAGTGAGAGATACGGGCCACGTATCCCGCCCTGACTTGCGCGTGTGTCAGGACCATACTTACTGAGAAAACCACCCACTATTATCAATACCAGGCCTCCTAAATATCCCTCTCAACCCACCCCCCTGTCCGTAGATGATTATAGTCTTGCTCGGTGATCTAATGTTATCAATGTCTCACACGGCGAAGGCTTTTTCCAAATCAAGGAAGAGGACATGATTGTATTCCTGATCTCATTAGGTGTTGCCTTGCACAGATCGCCCCCTGGTACCCCCCACAGATACGTCAACTACACAGGAAGGAACCGTGGTACTTAAGAAACTTTCTTCAGGGAAAAAAGGAATTCAAATTGAATTATAGGTGTCAAAGACGCAGAACAAATGATTAGAGGAAGATGGGCAAACCAGGAGCAGCTTTCTTTGCTTTCAGCAAAACATAAAATATATCAAGGTCTGGGGTATTTCTAGAAGTTCTAATTCAACTCATTAATCCTCTAAGTTCCTCTAATAATTGTCTTCAGGATTGTTTATACTCTGGACGATGGGAATTGAAAATAATTTTACATATTATTTGAAGGAGAGTTGTTGGTTGGGTTGACTTATTAACATTTCTCCTTAACATGTTTCCCAAATATGATTTTGCTTGCAAGATTTCACCCAAATTGTCAGGTTGCTTTTGGTTGTGTGTGAGCATTAATGGCTTAACATCAAACAATCAGATAGTTTCACTATTTGCATCTTTAGTATAAAATTAAACTACATTATTGCAAAATTGTCATGCACGCAATCCTCAAAATCAGATTTCACCAACAAAATTCTGAATCGTGATCTTTAGTGACAAACAGGGTCACCTGCAAAGGCATTCATACTCTGGAGTTGCTAAAGACATGCCGGTGGCCAAACAAACAACATTTTTATGAATCAATTACCAACCTTTTTTGACAAATTCTTTGAATGCATAAACTACATTCTTTCCAAGGTTACACTAACCCTTCTTTAGAAGGTTATTTGCCATTTTTACTCAAGTCATCTAGTGACTTTGGGAATGAATGGGTTTAAGCTGAACAATGCAATGTAACAGCTGGATACCTGCATTTCCTTTGATCTCGGAGTGATTGCCCCCAGCAGTGAACTGCGGCCTGTAGAGACTGGGAATAGCACTCCCTGTAGGTGCGCAGGAGGAATAAGGAGATGAGGAGGTGTGATAGAGGAAATCTAGCTGGCAATTGGCAAGTCTCATCAAAGTAGGTGTCATCCTTCCAAGGAAACCCAGCCATTTATATCCCAATTACCTGTCAGCCTCGCGAAACACAATCTCCCTGTAAACCTGCCACAGATCTACTCTAAGGCTTCTCCTCTTCTCTACCTGAGAATTCACAGAAAATCCTGGCATTTTACCAACATTATCCTAGTAGTTCCTAGGTTCATTTAGCTCCCGTGAAACCTTCGTTTACTTATTGGAAATGTGTACTAATATTACCAGTACAATGTGAATACTATAGCTAAGGAACAACATATATATGTACATGTTGGCACTTACTCTTTAGTTCCAAAAATCTATGATCACTGACAGCTAGCAGTCAGTGGCAACCACGTAGACCACATGACCATCAGTGCAGCCCCCCAAGAACAGAAGGGTTAAACCTGTAGTTTGCCAGACCATGCATCACAAAGGCTGATTACATTGTCAACACAATAACTGAACTTTAGAATATACCTCCAGGATGGGGGATGACATTTAGATGCCCTTCTTCACTGCATCATTTACATATATATCATCATGCAAATACCATGAAAACTTAATGACATATGTATAGCACTGGTGATAAACAAATCATGATGGTGAAAGTGTATTTATCTAATGGTAGAGTATACAGACAAATGATAACATATCACATACAAGTGCTAGGGATACCTATCCAAAGAATACAGAGATGAACTCCTGCTAGTAGTAGAGATGTTGTCAACTCAATTAACTTATAACCCAATATGGCAGAAAACGGGAGAATAATCAAAATTCTAGCAATGCATTTGCCTGCTCAGCCGTGGGGCCAGCCCACTCCATTGTTTTGGTTATTTGCTGATGCCATCAGGCAAGCAAGGAGATTACCTAGATAATTCCCAGGACCTGGCACGCGACAGAGAGAGGCTTGGCAATCGTTACCTCTAAATACCATTGCATGACGCCTGCCAATTACTCCTTCAGGAACACACTATCCCGAGAAGACTTGATAAAATGAGGTTCATTAGCAGTTCTCATCCAAAACGTGACAGATAAATATACTAAGTGACAAAAGTACATGTACATATCCACTATTATCTGTCAGTGTGTGGTATCGATATGTGTAGGAATGGGAGCAGATACTAGTATTGGATTTAGGAGAAGGGAGTTTGTTTAAAGGAATGCTAGTTACTTTTTTCAGTCAGGTTCAGCCCACTCGTGGCATGTGAGAAAATCACCATATTTTCAGTGGTTAGTCTGTGGTTTCCCAGTACCTTTTTGCTGTCTTGAATGCTTTTACCAGGCTAGTAAGGATACAACCCCTTATAAGAATATTTTAGCACTATGACTGAATAGCAAGTTTTAAAAAAGAAGAGATGTAAGAGAAACCCAAAGCCTAGCCTTCTATATCTGACTCATTGACGTATAAAGAGTTAGTGCTTGAAAACATTGCTAGAAGGTTGTTTTAGTACCTGCTGTCCTAGTCTATTTTGCACATTTACACTAGATGTTGGGCCTGCCCTGATGGCCTAGTGATCTGAGGCGTTGCCACTGACTGCTAGCCGTCTCTCACCACTAACCGGGTTTGAATCCTGGCTGGGGCATGTGAGAAAGTTACAAGTGACTTGGGGTAAGACTTTGGTTTTCACTGAGAATTTTGTTTTTCTCTATCAATTACAACTGGCTAGTCGTGACTTAACCACAATATGCCAGAAAAAGTGACAAAAATCAACGTTCCAAATTTACTAGATGTCTACAGCATGCCCTTGCTTCCTCAGCAACAGACAGCACTGCTTGTGCATGCAGAGAATGAAGGTGGTTCCTCTGATTGGCTGGTGCATCTCCCCGGGACGTATCCGTCACTGCGGAGATAAATCTGCCTGTCACATGGCGGCCTCACCTCTCGGCCTGGGCCTTCGTGGTGGCGATCCTACGGGCTGTGTGCGTGCGCCGTGAGAGGGGGAGTTCTCAGGGGAAACAACAGGTGGCCATTCATTACAATCACTCAAGCTCATCCTTGATTCAGAGAGTGCAGGTACTCAATCACAATGACAAATGCTGACTACTATCAGCAAAGAAAGTTGCATCTGTGATTGGTTATACAAATAAATGGAAGGAATCTTCATATTGTAACTTTCAAATTTCAAGTCAAGCATTTACCTTTATAGAATCAAAACTTATTAATCCATTAAATACTCACAGTAACCAAAAGCAGGTTAGTAAGGAACATGAAACTGTGATCAATGCTCATTCCCTTGCAATCCTTGCCCATGCTAATTTCCGTAGTATTTTAAAGGCTTATCCCATATAGATCTGGGTTACACACAAGGGCTCGCAACATTAATCGTAACCCTTTAGATGGAGTTATATTTGAAAACTATTTGAATAAGGTATTTGAAACTGAACATGAACAACAACTTTCAATCAATTATTTTGCAAAATATCGCTTTGCTAGTAAGATATTAGCCTAAGTGTCAGACCATGTGTATGCTGCAGACATGAATGGGTGCGCGCTGCCGCTGTACTTGTGGGTATAAGGTGTAATCAGCAGCGGGTAGCCCGCAGATCCAGCTGACACTCCGTGGGACATAATTACATTATAGCCACCACATCTCTGCTGCATTTCAACACAGCCTCGTATCCTCGTCAATCACTGGACTTAAACCTACATATTCTACACACAAAGTGCATTTGTCCAATTGGGCACCCGATCATCGCTTCTCAATTGCTTTTACTCCCAGCGGCAATTTGGCTTGTTAGTGGTATTTTCTGCATGTCCCACAGATGGTCTTACTTCAGCGTGGCCCGCTGGGCTTCAGGCTCAATGCCGACATGAGCTGACTGATCCAAATGTCAATACAGTTACCTGCTCCCAAACAAACACTACGCAAACTCCATTTTAATCAATTTCAGGTGATCTTCATGATTTGGGGCCCTTTTGGGAGAAGGTATTTGTTTTCGCTTTAAAAGCCTTATCTATTACACTACTAATATTTGACATATTTAGATATATAATGATTATATATCTATATCTATCTATCTCTCTCTATATATATACATATATATATATATATATATATATATATATATATATATATATATATATATATATATATATATATATATATATATATATATATATATATTTATATATATATATATATATATATATATGTATACCAAATGTTGTTGCTTTTATCATTTCATTATTTCATATTTAGCCGTTGATGTCAATGCTGTTCCGTTAATGCTTTCTTATCATTAAACTACGATTATTGTGATGATATTCCTCTGATAGTCCTGGTTTTTATTGTAACCATTTAATTTCTAGGGTTAGTTTAACTTTTCCTATTCACGATCAGCCACTGACTGCATAGCATTTCCTTTCATCTCACTCCAGACAGGGAAGGGCCATTGGACCAAGATATCAATGGAATTTCAAATTTCGTCATTTTTTCTGCCATAATGCAGCTAAGCCGTAACTAGCCAGTTGTAAGTTGTGGAGGAAACTTGAGTATCTGATGAAAGCCACTGCCTAACCCCACGTAACTGGCAACTTTCTCACATGCTCTGGCCGGGATTCAAAACCTGGGCAGTGGTGAGAGATAGCTTTCAATCAATGGCAATGTCTTGGACCACACAGCCATCCTGGCAGGCCCATTAGATAGCTATGAGGTCAATCTTTCATAAAACTCTTTTAAAGAATTATGCTTTTCACGTAGGAACTCTCAAAGAGTACTCCTTTCCCCCTGGAGCGTATAGAGTCATTATCGTACTTATCATAACTACATCCTACGAGGTGGACTTCTCTCTTTGAAGCTGACAAGCTGATGCACTGCTCAGGCCACTGGGGTAGAGGGGGATGGGTTCATCATGAGAGATAACCACCTGCCTTCAAACAAGCATGTTTACTCATCGCTGATGAAAGTGGGACCTTAATCCCATAGCTCCTTCAGCGGCCTGTAGAACACACTCCCACTGAGAAAGCCATCTAGAGCACTCTCAGGGCTGAGGTCAGCTCAGTCCTAGACAGCAGGGCTTCAACAACACACAGGGAAGTTACCTGAGAAAACCATGACACCTGTTTAGAAAGACCAGCCATTTTCAGACAGTATTTCTAAGGCAGAGGTTGGGTTATTAGTACTTGGTAGTTAGGGGAGTCAACCAATGTTTCGAAGGGCCATTCATCCACCTATCTGCGCAATGGAGTTCATTGGAACATAATAGCAGGGACATACATACTTAGAGTTAGTTAATAATTGAGTAATTGATTGCATTTAGGTCAACATTTTGCTTGTGATTCATAAGTAAAGAAAGTTTTGTGCATGACATGAAAGTATGTATCTAGTTCTATCTGCTCTTTATGGGGTGCCCTTTCTTTATGAATATAATGTCAGTTTAAAATATATCTTGATATAGGCTGACCTCTGAATGCACAGCAATTGGTCTTCTTCAAAGCCTTGGAACAACAACGCCCATGTACACCACCGTTTGGTCTAGACTTCAACTTCTCTGGAAATTGAGAATTAGTTGGCTGGACCATTCAACGACCCTTTTATTGCCCTGGATAAGTAGAAATGGCTTCTGCCTGCTCATCACCACCATGCTGAAATCACCACAAGGACAGCGCCTAATCTGCCCATTACTGACAACGACATTACAGGTAAGCCATGAATGGCCAAACTCAACGCCAAGAAAGGTAGAAAAGCATAAAGGATTCCCCTAATGATCAATAAGGTTCAAGGATTGGCAACCAATCGTGAGACTGATGTCTTTCCTGATTGGAGGAGATTAGTTGTGAATTTCAGGTGGGATAAAATAACTATCTACATTCTAATCCACTTGAGTTCAGTCTCTCGATACCAATTTCACTTTCACATCATATAAAAGGTACAGAAATAGACATCCAATTCACACAGTTCATAAAATCAGATCCTAAAATCAATGACTACCAGAATTGCGTGGGTTGGGAAAGACTTGCTGAGACAGAATTTATTTCATCAAGCTGAGCCCAATGACCTCCACAGATATCCAATTTATGATGAGAAAATTGAGAATTCATGTTAACTTAAGATATTTAACAGTAATTTTGCTGATATATTTTCATTCATCTTCTAATTTCAGATAAGATTAGACCAAACATCTAGACCTATTCTGCAAGATATTGGATAATGGAATAATCAATCATTTGCAAAATGATATAATTCACAATATATCTCGAAGACTGAATAATCTTCACTCTCCATCTCTGGTATGATGAGTGACTAAAGGAAGCTGACACAGATAAAGAGGAAAACTTCAACACTCCAATAATGTTGACTTGCAATTTGCGAAAAGCCAGTTTTAAAAGATAGAAGTAACAAACCACTTAACCCCTAGTCACTGGCAAAACTTTTAAGCTCAGAAAGTTGTGAAAGACAATGAAATAGCAGATATATAGTAACTTAGTAGCAATAGTGCAATACAAGCAGCAAATGAGTTTTTTTCTTGGATGCGGGCAGATTGCTTTCACCAGCCACTTGTTATCCTGGCCGAGGAATGGCTAATATATTCAGCCTTATTATCTGAGTGTGAACAGCTCATCAAGACGAGACACCCTACAAACTGGTGCTAATCCTCCCTGGCCATAACTCTGCCCACGGAGGAGCCGAGAGCTGAGGCCGTGTGAGCTGCTGGGCCGAGTATTCCCACTCGGCCCCCGCCTCTGCCGCCACTCAGCGCACAGTCAGAGCAATATGGAATTAGACCATTCGCAGGCCATGTTCACTGACAACATAAACTTGGATTATATTCCTCTCCAGTCCCAGAGTAATGGGATGGAAGCCATCTTGAAGAATCAAGCTCGCAAATAAACATAACTAGAAAGCAATCTCTGCTGGACCCATACTCCTCCAGGCATCAGGCGAGGTCACCGGGCAACATCACAGGGGGTAGAGGAGAGGGGGGAGACAGCGGTAAGGGGTAAGGGGGGGTCACCTACTCCTCTGGGCACTGAGTGCGGTCATCAGGCACCAGGGGTACACGTGAGGGGCAAGGCAGTAGGTTGGGGGGGGGGGGGGCACCTACTCCTCTGGGCACTGAGGGTGGTCACTGAGCACCAGGGATACAAGTGACAGGCAAGAGAGTGGGCGAGGTGGGGGGGGGGGGGGGGGGTTACCTACTCCTCTGGGAATTGAGTATAGTCACCAGGCACAAGGGATACAAGTGAGGGGCAAGAGAGTGGGTGGGGGTGGGGGGGTTACCTACTCCTCTAGGCATTGAGTATGGTCACTGGGCACCAGGTTTACAAGTGAGGGGCGGGACAGCGGGTGAGGGGGTCACCTACTCCTCTAGGCCCTGAGTGAGGTCACTGGGTACTATTGTAGGGGGCACAGGCGAAGGGCAGGAGGGGTCACCTACTTGCTCTCAAGTATTGATGATTGAGATATGGGGTAAGACTAGGGGTGAGGGCCAGTGAGTCAAAGGTGTACGGGCAAGGATAGGGTGAATGCATGTCAAAGTGATTAGTAAACTCAGTCAGCCTTATAATATGATTACATTACCAAGACCCCAATCAACTTTTCTCAATTAAGAAATTGGGGTAAGAAAGGGGTGAGTGGTCAAGGATAGGTCACATAGATAAGAACCATAGCACTAACAAGGTGATTAGCAATATTAGATAGTCAGGAGTCATGAGGGTTGGGGGCTGTAAAGTACAGAATATGATTACTTCTCAAAGACCCCTATATAGTTTTCACAATTATGGATTATAAGGGTAACAAGGGAGTCAGGGGTGCAATATATAAATCAAGCACATTAAGCTGACAAGGTGATAAACAAAGAGGGAGGTTTGAAAAAGGGGCTGTAAAGCACAGAATATGATTACATTAGCAAGACCCCTATATACCTTTCACAATTGAGAAATATACCGGTAACATGGGGAATCAGGGGTTCTGTGTAAACATCAGCTACATTAAGCTGACAAGGTGATAAACTAAGAGGGGGATTTGAACAAGGGGCTGTAAAGCATAGAATATATGATTACATCAGCAAGACCCCTATATACCTTTCACAATTAAGGCCCATAGGGGTAACACTGCAGTCAGTGGTGCCAAGTATAAATCAAGTACATGAGCTCCATTACGCCAGGAAATATAAACTTAAAATTATATAGTTCCTGATTACGCTGACAAAGTGATTAACTAATTATGTGAGGAGGTTAAACATGGAGCTGCAGGCACAGAATATGATTACATCAGCACGTTATACCTTTCACAATTAAGGAATAAAGGTAAAAGATGTAGTTGGGATGTCAAGCATAAATCAAGTGCATGAATTGCGATGAGCCAGCAAAGTGATTAGCAAACTAAATCAAAGAAGAATCAAGGGACTGTAGGTACAGAATATGATTACATCAGCAAGACTTCTTATTTTATTATTCATTTGACAATTAAGAAACTTGGAAAAGATGAGGAAGCCAGGGGTCTCGTCTCGTATTTATATAAATCAGACAATTGAGCCATTAAGGTGATAGGGCAATATGTTAAAGGTGAGAAGCAACTTAGGAAAGCAGGTATAACATATGCCTTGGTTACATCTGCAACTCTTATACCTTTCATCATTGTAAAGCAATTGCTTTGTTATTAAGAGGAAGTATTCAATGAAGGAATAGTATACACAGCAAAAGTTATCCGCATCAGTTAAAGCAAACATAAACATAAAACTATAATCATAATTAATAAAAGAGCAAACCATAAAATGGATTAATGAAGTACATTTACACAATTCTTTTCTTAAACTGCAAATTTAATATCCAAAGGTAAACAATGTCTACATGTTGATACAAATGATCCAGTAAGCAAAGAAACTGATTATTCTAATGCATTTCTATTATAACTGATTAATGAAGTGCCTAATATCAATTTGTCATTAATCTTGCAAGGTAAATATTAATTGGCATAAAACTTCTACATTTTGATTAGAGATTCTGAGACAGCAGTTAAAACTAATGCTTTATCATATTCCTTAATCAAATAATTAGTGGCACCTGCTAGACATCACCTTAGTGGATCAACTGATATGCCCTGCTTGCAGCCAATAGGCCTGCTCTATTCTCTTTAGAATGCTCCTTGATAACATGAGAGCAGCAGTAATCGTCCTATGGGTGCTGAACAACCAGCCGTATCACTATCACTGCACACCAGGCCTCAAGTGATTATATGGTAATTGGCCCCGTTTCAGCTACGCATATCTAGCTCTCTGCTATTGTAGAATGTTTAATTGTCAAGTACTACCAATCAACAAATTCTGCAATTTCATCAGGTGAGTGAGACAGTAGTGCAGAGATGATATTATGCATTGTAGCATCCCTGCAGTCCCAGCGGTGGAGGAATGCAGGGCAGAATCAGGCGCTGATCTCTGTCTCCATGGCGTCCGCACACACAAGATGAGGCTCCAAATCCCTCAACAAATATGCGCAGAGGAGAATGCATCCTCATCATCGTCATCCTCTTTGTCGTCGCTGGAAGCGCTACAAAAGATGAGTGGGAGGAGGAGGGATAATCATGACGAGCGTATTACGCACCTGTCACTCGCAATACTCACGATGGATGAGGCCAGAGACGCAACGAATATAGAGGAAAAAACCAACGACAATGGGTGTCCTCATTGGTGTAGCAGCTGGGACAATTCTAATTACCTGTGCACCCAAGATTTCCATTGAGGTATATTTCTTATATTGGTATTTCTCTCACAGATGAAAATTGATACCAAGAAGGGAGCACATATATATATATATATATATATATATATATATATATATATATATATATATATATATATATATATATATATATATATATATATATATATATATATATATATATATTTCCCCACCACAGCAAATAATAAATCGATGTTCTAAATTCAATTCCCTTACAATGTAACATTCCTCTTTCAATGACATATCCATCGTATTGCACAAGAGGCTTGGTTCTTCTTATTAAAGAAGTGGCATGAAGAGGTAATGCAAGCATCCACAAGCTGCTTACATTTTACTCAAGCTTAAGAAGACCATGGAGGAATCTGACAAGATATTTGCAATAATCAACACTAATGGAAAACTGCAATACAAAAAAAAATCAAAATGTTACTGGCCCCTTAGGACCAGGAACACCTAGGATCTACTGGCCGTGCAAATCTTTTAATGATCCTACAAATCTTTCTTTAATATATCAAGAAAAAAAGTGAAAGGGATCCACCAACTCTTTTTCAAATGAATGGCCTTTTGAAACATTACTTAGTGTTTTTGACCCAATTAAAAGGGCAATGATGATTGATTGAAAAAAACTTTAAGTGACTCAGAGGCCTTAAAATATCAATGATCCCCCTGAGGTCGGGGGGAATATGATTTAAAAACATTATACTAGTAAATATTCATAAGAGTTATATCAACCAAGTGACAAGACTAAAATCCCTAGCATATTCCAAGGGGGGCTCTTGGCTCCTTCATATTTGGATTCTGATGGCTCACAGATCTACCCTTGAGGAATCCTGAGATCCAGTAGCAATTAGTAGCAGTAGTTGCTGCAGGCTGAGGAATGTCCAATTAACTCCCCTTCATGTTCCTGACTATTGCAGGCATATACTCACATCCCCAACTTGTGGACTCCTGCTTACCTTAACACTAGGTCTAGAGGTGGATCCAGGATTTCTGTGTAGGGGGTTGGTTTTAAAAGAGAGGTAGATTTACTTCATTCATATTAAGCAAAACCAAAGAAAGACAAATCCTTGCACAAATTTGTAAATTGCAAAGGGGTTACTTCATACCCTTAGAACACCCGCTGTATCTGCTATACACACACACACACACACACACATATATATATATATATATATATATATATATATATATATATATATATATATATATATATATATATATATATATATATATATATATATATATATATATGGACATTAACAATTTGGTGTGTCCTCTTCCCCTCTTCGATGGGTTCAACAGAGGTGATTTGGGGCCAGCATGAACAAACTGAACTTTCATTGCCCTCTATACTGCAAGTTCAATAGCAACGATTTCTGGCAATAATTGTCCACCACATCTTGACGTCATGCAATACAAATTCTCTGCCCTATCCCCCTCTATGCTAGGAGTTCAATAGCATACATTTCTGGCCATAATTGACAACCTATCCTGGGGGCATGCAACAGTTTCTATGCCACCCCCCCTCCCCCCCCCCCCCCCCCCCAGTCAACAAATGTATCATGACATCATGCAACATAGTTTCTCCATCCCTCTCTCCCCGCCGCGAATGTGAGTTCAATAGCATAGATCCCCCCTCTCCCCGCCATGACTGAGTTCAATAGCATAGATCCCCCCTCTCTCCGCCACGACTCCTGAGTTCAATAGCATAGATCTGTGCTGTAATTGATGCCTTACTTCACACACACACAGGTCTCTTGCCCCTTGATGCCTCCCCTATTTATTCTGTCAGTCGGCACAAACTGCTCCCTAGCCACCGATTTTCAGCCTCGGAGCCGTAAGTCTGCGTAATTCCTCGCTGTGATCACGAGTCTCAGCGGTCATGAATGTGCTGTGGAAGGATGATTTCTATGGTATCCTGGCCGGGGATTTGTTATATGACATTCAGTGAAGAGGAGGGGGCAGAATACAGGGATCAGGCGGAGATGGAACGGGATTGTGGTAAAACAAGGTATTAATGGCATGCCGCCTCCCTACCTTTCAGCGGCTAAATGCAGCCACAGGTTATAAATTGCCTCATTATCCAGACCACTATAGGCCAAACCTCTCAGTGACTCCTTTCATTTCAAATATTCATCACAACACAGAATAGTTCTTATAACCTCTGCTTTTACTCTCACATATAGTCCTTTTTTGATAAATATGGTAGCTTGGGATAGGTACCTGTACTCCATGGGGAAAAAGATTGTATCTAAAAAGTTAAGTATCGTTTAAGATTAAAAATATGTATAGTATTGTATTTAATTGCTTCTTGAACGACTCCTCACAAAGGCAGTTTGCTATTTTAAGTGAAATTTATGAAGGTGACAGTTCTAAAATTAACCAAATTGGGCCCCTGGGAGGCAAACAGGTGGTAAAGAAAATTGTTAAGGTATCATATCTTTACGGAAATATTGAAATTGTATTGCATTACAAAAGAAATGAAAGGTGCTAATCCCTAATTGACTCACATAGAATGTACTCATTCAAATGTATCAACTCAAAATATAGAATATGATTTAAAAGAGACGATAGCCTGGATAAATGTTGGCCTACAATTGAATTTCAAACTTTCCCAAACAACACTCAAACGATTCAGTACAAAAAGGGGATGGAGGAATTCAAAAACTACATATAAACCAACACACTGACTAATGAAGTATCCCATCTTAGCTACCTGTAACCAGTTACAATTAAAATGTATCACATATTACAAGTGAAACATACTAGCTTACAATGGCAACATTGTGAGCAACATCTATTATACCATAGTCATCAGTTACTAAATTCCCATTGCAATAGGAACAATGCAACTTTGTCCTACACTAGCAACAAAATGACAAAGGTCAAGTGATTAGTAACAGAGTATATGTTGTATTTTAGAACATATTTTCATATATCTGCCACATTATTCCAAAAATATATTGATCATTATTGGAATTAGCATTTAATCAACAGTAATGAGATAGAAAATGTCATTTTGGGAGATGCAGCTTTACTCACCAGTACCACAGACATCTCAATCAAAGCAGATATTCCACCCAATACATACCTGCAATAAAAAGAGAGAAATATTTAGATACAAGTAACACATAATTGATATCTAAAACATTAAGCTTTCCTGAAATGATACTCACAAGTCTAAAATAATACCCAACATTGCTAATAAACAAATAATAATAATGATGATGATAATGATGATGATAATGATAATGATAATGATAATAATAGTAACAATAATAATGATAATTATAATTATAATAATAATGATAATAACAATAATAATGATTATAATAATCATAATAATAATGACAACAACAACAACTGGTAACACAGTCAAATACAGCAATAGATTTTTGCTGTGGTCCTCAGATTAAAGCATGTAAACCGAATCGGGCCTCAGGGTTGGAAATTGTGCTTCACGGTATTCTCTCTTGGATGATGAGAGAAGTGGTGCAATTGTTATATCTAAAGATATATGTGACACTCCTGCAGTGTGACCAACTAAGTTCACATATTTTAGGGTAATGCATGAGAAGGAAGAACCTGCAGGTAAAACATGATGAGACTTAACTCAATCATGCCTGTAGCAGCCAAAACAGCCTGACAATGTTGGTAAAATCTTTCTAACAAAAGCAATATTCAGAAAATATTTCAAGAATTGTTTATCGGCACTCTATTTACAACTTTCCTTGAAATAGATTGCGAATTTATGTTTCATTCCCAAGTTATTTTTAAAAGTATGACGGGTCCAGACGACAGCATGAATGGGTTAATAGAAACATGTGGGATGTGGTGCTGACTCACAAATGAAGTATGATTTGATTACAATGCTAACAATATAAAAACAGAAATGGAGGCACATCACGTAATGTCACACAAGAAAGAGGCAATAAAGAGGTCATCAAAACAACTCTATACAACAAACATGCACAATACACATGATAATGTGTAGAGGAGTGTCTATGATTCCAGGGATGTCCTGGTATAGAATCCTGAAGCAAATACAACTGTAGTCCTGGGGCAGAGCATATTAAATGGCCGGCATGCAACGATTGGTCCAAATAATTGCCACCAAGTGGCAGTTTGATATATGGTTCGATATCAATGATAAACAATGATAATTTGGAGACAATACATATTGATTTAGTTGACTTGTTTAATCAAATTTGAAAAAAACTAATGAACAATAATTGAACGCGCTTAAACAGAAATGCTGTTTGAGAATAGTCAGAATCCTCAGTGCTAGTTGTATTATGCCTGTTGCTGATGTATTGTTTTTGATAGTTGGTGGTATAACTAAAATATTCAATTTATAGAGATTGGGAGTTTCATTTAACCGGCTTCCACCTTTTTGACAAAAGTTTTATAATAGGAATTTCTCTTGTTAAAAACAGAGTCGGAGAAAATGTATGTATCTTATGCAGTTTCCTCTAAAAATAGTCCTGATTATTTCTTAATTTCGCCTTAAATCATAATTGTACACTTGAAAAAAATAGAATTAACTTTTGAAAAGGACTGATGCAGGCATAATTCACTCATGAAAGCAAAAACAGAGTGCTTTCATGCAAAAGCACATCAGATTTAATTATATACAAATACAGCATCAAATGTGCAAATTTCCATGATTTACTTGTGCCTGCAAAATATCTCAGGATAGAAATGTTGTGTGACAACCATTCATTAGCAGTCATCCCAAATCCTTCAGATGCTGCAGACTGTTAGTAATGTCTGTTTGAAATGCCAAGACTTACAGACCCATGGCAAGCAAATGACACGCAAGTCATGCAACAAATTCCGTTTGTCTCCCGCCATCTGCCTGGGTGACCTTGAATGAGTCACAAGGTCAAAGTGGAGCGACAAGTTGCTGGAGTCATTGAAGTTTTATTTGACTATGGCATGCACGTATCACACAGATTGGATCTATCCTCCAGCAGTCCACTCAAGGTTCACAAACATGATGACATTTTAAGAAAGAATGTTTTATTGTGAAATTGCTATTCGATAGCTACAGATAATATGATTTAGTTCACAGGGCATCTATAGACCTAATTCAAATATCAAATGCTCCATAACGAAATGCAAATTTCTATATGAAATATAAGTTGAATATAAACATATATGTAATATTTTGCATCTATCATAAAGACTGACATAGTGTCAAAAAAGTAAAATCGGACAAATGCAAAAAACAAAAAATCATTTCTTGAAATGAAATTTATTCAAAACTTATTATACATAACTGCAAGGAGTAGTTGATTCTTTGATGCTGCACAAGTTGATTAAGGTTTCTTCAGCAAACCAATCATGAGATGGGAATGAGATGAACGAATACGGGCAGAACTCCAAAACCATAGCCATCATATTCAATCAGGCCCCCTTCATACACACAATAACATCTTAAAGCACTTGGCAGATCCTAAACCGGCTGTATAAGTCACACAACTTGACTCAAAACCCACAATCTCAGGAGCAGGGAAATAATGTGTGAAAGGATAAACGTGCCAGACATAGGAAAGTACCCCATATTAATCTCAGGAGCATCATTTCCATGAGGACAGAGCTATGGAAAGGTGTGACTCAAGAAATCTGAAAATACACAACCACACGGCTGAATGCCACCTAGTTTAGGGGCATGGATGCATGGATGCTACGTGGGTCATTGGTGTATTGGTTTATTTTTTTGACATGTTGTCCATGGGTGTTTGACCAACCAGGCACTGGCAGATGTACGGTTGATTGGTGCAAGAAGCAAATATCTGTACTGTATGTTTATTTAGACCTCAGCCTAATACTCCCCTTTAAATCTTTACAGATATTTAGATGAAATAGAATAATAGTTATATTAAAAGTACAATCCAGTTGACATTTTATATGGCATTCTCGGGATAAATAGGTTAAGAGGAAATTGCACCACAAAACTAATTATTAGCCCAAAACTAATAGGACTAAATGCACTGTCAGGTTTCATGACAGTTGCCTGTTCCCATTCCAGTAGCGGCCCAACCAGAAGCTCCCAGCAGCGGCCATTCAAACAACAAATATCCTCGTTAGACGATAATTAACTTTTGCATCAGACAATTTTTTCAGAGCTGTGAGTTAGCTGGGGGAGATTAAAATGCCAGTGTTAGACTAGCGATCATCAATTATGCAGGTGACATTTGTATGCGCAAAGTGAAATAGTACCAATAGCGATCTCGAGCCTCGCCAATCAACCAGAACGCTTGTCCATCACCATGACGACTGACAGTTGTCGCTATGGAGTGCGCGCGGTTTGGGACTTAACCATAATAATAATTTGTGGGGGGATTGAAAGGCTTGCCATACACTTCTCCTGGTAGACTTGGGTAATATCCTTTCTCGAGTGGCGCGGGATGGCAATAAATCGTGGTCGCTACACCTTAATACATAACTCACAATAACAGCTCATGCATGAGGAAATTCCAGCTCTCAATAGCGTATAGCACTCATGGCAGCTTAATGACCAATAACTGCTCATGTGACTCTGAGGCTCTACAGTTGGAATAAATTAGGTCACATGTCACACTCAGGCCTTAACATTAAACCATTCATGCCTAAAGTGACCAAAACTGCTTGATTAATTTGGTGATATCTTTCTATAAGGGCTGGCCCTTTCTTGTAGGCACAAATTAGGGAGAAACAACCAAGACATATAATAAGGCATTATGTGAAGACTAACCATAGGGGACTGATGAGAGAAGTCTCACAGGCTCAGTGATGCTAAGAGAAACATGTAGAAACGACACCACAGACGAAGGCCAGTCCCTTAGATGAAGGTGCATATTTGCTTTGATGTGGCAGGCAGCAGCCCATTACCTGTGAACCCATAGGAAACCCACCTCCCTTAACCAATATCCTGTACTCCCTCTAGTCCTGCCGCAACCATCATTAGGACAACTACTAATACTACAAGCTCCCAGAGCCTTTTACCCATGCGAGCCTGGAGATGTGTCACCTGAATATCTGACACCTTAGAAAATACCTCTGGAATTAATCATTAATTTGAAGGTAACAATATTAAACTATAATACTTATAAAAGTCTCTTAGAGTAGTTTGTGTTCTAGTAAATATTTCTCCTTAAATATATTCTCAAGAGTTCCACAATACTATCCTCTGATACTTATAAAAGTCTCTTTAAGATATTGAGAGTTGTTTGTGTTCTGGTAAATATTTCTCGTTTAAATATATTCTCAAGAGTTACGCAATACTACACTATGATACTTATATAAGTCTCTTAAAGATTTGCAGAGTTGGTTGTGTTCTGGTAAATATTTCTCCTTTAAACATATTCTCAAGCATCAGAAAAGAATCCCAAAATCCCTAAGAACTCTTTTGGCCATTGGAAGGGTAAATGGGATTTGAATAAAAATTCTGTTTAATCATTTATCATAATATAACAAAATAGCACAGCAATCAGACTATCTGTTTCCCTCTGTCCTAAAAGCCGATCACCCAATCATAGTGCAAGAATAGCGCCTCTCCGGAGCCCCACACCTTTCCCTGCCCTCATCCATCATTATTCACAAGCAGCCAGCCTAACACTACAGGATTATCAAACCAAATTTGACAGCTGGGATTTTCCTCCATAAATCTGGCCCGCTCAAAGCATTTGCTTGACAAATGAAGCTGATTCCTCTTGGAGCGCGGTCAGCACAGTGCCACATCAATTTCTCCTTGGCTCTGTGCGAAAGGGAAATTTAATCAAGGTGAAGCTGGGCCCGGCTCTGAGCTTCTTGTCTTGATTCAGACTGACGCGCCACTGAGAACTAACTTTCTTGCTGCATCAGCTAAGAGTGTAGACATGCCTCGAACAAATATGCCTGATCTCTACAAAGTCACGAGGCCTAACCCGATAGCCAGGTGGTCAAAAGATTAACAAGATAGAGATCGAGACCCGGAATTGGGAATGAATTTCCTTCTCTTTACCAATAGTTCCAAGGGGTCTTTGGGTTACAGAAGCACCATAGACAGCCCCTTAATGCTGCATAATTATATATATACACACACACATATATATATATATATATATATATATATATATATATATATATATATATATATATATATATATATATATATATATATATATATATATATATATATATATAATATATATTAAATATATATCGACCAGGCCAACCCTTTAAAGGGGATGTAGCCTGGCATCAGATCCCCCAATAGAAGAGATTCCTGTTGATACAAGGTAAGTAGTATATTGCCACAGGAATTGTTCAGTGAGTGTGTGTGTCTGTAGAGTCATTCGGGTGGAAGGGTCTCATGTGTGAAATGGGTCAAATTCTCTAATATCATTAAGCTGCTCCCTTTGTTCACCTGCTCTCTACCTGTGTACCTCTGTACCTGTGCTACCAACTCACCTGATCACTCCTACAGCATCTTCTAAAAAACTCTCAATTTGGAATTTTGTTAATTGTCCCCCAATCTCCTGTGCCATTTCTAGTCATTTTATTTTTATTCTAATTTACTAGTAGAGAGAAAAATGAAATTGATCATAGAAAAACCAGAAAGGATATGAAATGATTTTACCTGCAGCATGTGCATATAATTCAATTAACTAAGTGGAAGAAAACAAAAAATACATGATATAATAAATTGAAATAAAAAATCTTATCCATTTGAATCACATCCATTTCTTTGATTCAATTTGTAAAATGAAATAGAAATACAAATCTCACCCATTTCAGTCATAACATCCATTAATTTGATTCAATTAGATCAGCACACAATTTTCGAGTAAAATCAATGGAAAATGTGCATCAGTAGAATTTATTTCATAAAGATTGTAAAATTGCTGCAAAGAAGCTGCACTTCAAAATATGCTTCCCCGTGATAGGAAATATGTAGGTAATAGGAGTGCTAACAGCCACTTCCAGGATAACCCATTAAAGCTCACTGTGGCCAAAAGTGGCCTGAAAATTTTGATGAGATCTCTCAAGAAAAAGCATAGTTCGGAAAATATTTCAATGAGAAATGTTATTTAGAACCCTACTAACTGTCCTTGAAATATTTTAAGTGATTCTTAATTTCCCAGTTATTGCTAAAAGTATCTTGGATCCGTACAAAAAATTTAAGTGCTATAGGATGCAATTTACAGCTCTCCTGTCACATCACCCCTATTCTCATCATTGGAATGACTGACTGTTATTGAGCCCATCATTGGTAAGGTGATAATGCAGCAGCCTCCATGGCATTAGCTAAGAGCTGTCACTAGTCCTCTTTTAACCAACAGCCACCAGCAAGAACTTTGGCCAGACCACCTGCTAGGTAGGAATCATCTAATTATACATGCAATATGATTCCTACAAAACTTGACTTATTAATCCCTGATATTTCAATATCACAGTTAAATGGAACAGAACAAAAGTTACTTTTCAAAGCATAACCGTAATGATTCCTAATGGCATTTTTGACACAACTCAAGATTTAGAAGGGAAAACAAATAGTAATATTGATGATGATATGATATATAAACAATTCTGGCTATATCCCATCTTTCCCTTTCTCACCAGTTTGCACTGTAATGCATCTAGTGGCACGCTACCAATACGCATTAGGCTCTGTGTGTACTCACTGCAGTACTTAAATATGATATACATTAAGATAATGTATTAATCTACTTGTAGTGTATACAGTATCAAATACAAATCTTTTATACTATGCAGTCTTTGTTTAATGTTTACCTCTTTGACATATCAAGTCTTGCAGCTAATGTAAACTGCATTGTGGGTATCAAAGCTTAACAAATGTGCAGATAGATGGCACTGTCCATTCTGTGGTGACTGGCACTGCTACACGGTACGATAGCAAATATCAATATGGATTGAGAAAAAGTACTGAATCGTTTAAGATCTATAACACCACAACTGATGATGATATTAAATTGACTTAATTGCTACCCATACATCTTCAAATAGAAGGCAGTTTCCTATTATTTATTAGCAAAATATTTGAAGTTGAAAGTGCAAAATCTAACAAAAAGTAAGTCTCTGGGAGGCAGGAAGTATTGTCATGGATATTGTATTGTTAAGGAAATATCGATATTGTATCGTATCACAAAATTGATAAAGGTGCCAATCTCTACCATTCTGAGCACTATGACAAGCACTCTATTGCTAATCCTAGGGGATTTTTGCTGCAGCGGTGGCGATGGCGGTGTCACCAGCACCCGTACTACGCTGGCTGTGGGAAAGAAGAGCCTGGGGTACAGCTGCTGAAGGAATGCCTAATGTCTACTTACAGCACAACGCAGGGAGCGGCGGGATAATGGAGAATTAATCAGCATTTTCCTGGGCCTCTATCTCGCCTGCAGCTTCTCAACACAAACATAGATCACCCATACTTTCATCCTCAAACACCCCACTATAGCCTCTCATCTAGGAAATACCTCAATGAGTTTACCGAAGACATTCACCCATTCACGCCTTAAGCCCCACAAAAAAGTCAGACTATTGCAGTGAAATCTCCCCAACCAAAGATTCTTTCAAATACTATTTGAAGGCAAAATCTTATCCAGATACAAACTGATTCTTCTTCTTTAAACATATTGCAAATTTTGAATTTAAGCTGAGGTTCATTTGAAAAGTATTTTATAACGAAATACTTTTTTCCTAAGAGAGGTTAAAGACTGGAGAGGGGACTTTGTTTGCTTAGAAAATGTATATATATAAATATATATATATACATATATATATATATATACATATATATATATATATATATATATATATATATATATATATATATATATATATATATATATATATATATATATATATATATATATACACAAAACAAGATGTTTTATCAAAATATGACACCCTCCTCTATACCAAGATTTCCAGATTTTACTGAGTCATCAGACCATTAGGTTATATGGAGAATGAATGGGTTAAACAGCAACATAGATCAGTCCTACTTTCATCCCCGGCAGCTAAACACGCTCTGATTTACACAACATTGCCACGGCGGTGAGCCAGCCCTACGAGGGATTAACAAGTGAATCAATAAATGACCTGCTCCCCTCGCGACCGCCGACCGACCGCCGACGACGTAAAGCAGCGGCGGCAGTACTGAGAGTATAACTCTCCACTGGCCGCGGGCACGTTTGTTCACAACCAACAATGAGCAGCTTCTCTGGCTAAGGGTCTTTGATGCTACGCACACAAGGCATGGAATCATATAGTACACATCACAAAATCATACTTTATATAAATATATATATGAATATAAATATATATAAATATATATATATATACAACTGTATATAAATATATATATATATATATATATATATATATATATATATATATATATATATATATATATATATATGTATATATATATGTATATATATTTATATTTACATATATATATTTATATATATATATATATATATATATATATATATATATAATCTAATAAAGTGACCTAAATATTTTTGTCAGATATTGATATTTTGGTGCTTTCTTATTTCTCATTATTACAATACCTCATTTCTCATTATCAAAATACCTTATTTTTCATTGGTACAATGCACAATGACATAAATAAATTGAACACAAACCATACAATCCACAGTCTGATATGAAATCAACTGATTGACTGAACAATAAAATCACACCTAAAACCTCTCGCAAGTGAGGCACAGCATCAATATTCACATCCCATGAATTTCACATGTACCATTAATCAGAAATGATTTAGAGTTGTTTTCGCTATTTCTCCCTAATTTTGCAGCCTATAGGTGTGTCGCATGTGTGTTATGACAGGCCTGCCGCCCGGCGAGATGAGGACGGGGTAATTGTCGGCTCCAATCCACCGTTAATCATCTATTAATCACGCCAGTCAAGCGAGGAGGTTCAAACACATTAATAAGGCAAGGAGTTTGTGATGATGATGCTTAGGGTTTTATTTATTGTGCAGGACTGGGGATGGCTGGATCCACCTGCCCCGTATTATCCCAGCTGCAGATAACAAAGCCATTTGTTATCCATCATCATCACCAGTAGCCAGCCAGCCCACCGTGTACAGCTTACCAGGCAAAAATAGCACACATCAATCATACACTACCACCATGTGACTTTTGACCTCTGACCTTTAGCATGACCCCTTATTAAATTGTTATTATCATATATCACTCAGTCAAAACAATATTTTTCACTACGCAGCTCAAATACTGAAATTGAATTATTGATACATTCATCCAACATGATCGTCTCTTCTTATGAGACAGGGGGCAAAGAATATAATAAATGGAATAACGTGAATTAAATGTCTAACAAAAATATTACTGCATACCAAAAGAAATGCATTATATAGATAAAAGGGGAGATGTCTACTCTTTTCAATCATTTTGGATTAGGCTGTTTTCTTTTATGCAAGTACCAGAGCCAACTCTCTCGATTTCCCTTGTAGCAGATAGGGAAATCACAGTGATTTACACAGAGCCAGGTACCTGGACAGGGTAATGGATGTTATAAATGCAAGTACCAGGGACGTCTCTGTAGATACCCTTGTAGCAGAAAGATAAATCCAAACAATGTATTGTGATCCAGACACAGATAGGTGCTTGTCCTTACCAAATGAAGCTGGGGACACCCAGGAATTCCATGGCAAATGCCAGGAGATACCAGTATTTCCTAGGAATTCCATGGCAAATGCTAGGAGATACCAGTATTTCCTAGGAATTCCATGGCAAATGCTAGGAGATACCAGTATTTCCTAGGAATTCCATGGCAAATGCCAGGAGATACCAGTATTTCCCAGGAATTCCATGGCAAATGCTAGGAGATACCAGTATTTCCTAGGAATTCCATGGCAAATGCTAGGAGATACCAGTATTTCCTAGGAATTCCATGGCAAATGCTAGGAGATACCAGTATTTCCTAGGAATTCCATGGCAAATGCTAGGCGATACCAGTATTTCCTAGGAATTCCATGGCAAATGCTAGGAGATACCAGTATTTCCTAGGAATTCCATGGCAAATGCTAGGAGATACCAGTATTTCCTAGGAATTCCATGGCAAATGCTAGGAGATACCAGTATTTCCTAGGAATTCCATGGCAAATGCTAGGAGATACCAGTATTTCCTAGGAATTCCATGGCAAATGCTAGGAGATACCAGTATTTCCTAGGAATTCCCAGGTACACTTGGTAAATGGATGGGTAGACAAGAATCCTGTTGAAGCCCCTTGTATCAGGAAGAGAAATCCTTTTGTGTCAATGTTCCCCAAGGCCACACACGATCATCAGGACCAGGAAGGATCGCATTTAGGAAAGTATCGGTAGAGGACAGAATTGCAGGGAATCCCTAGATGGGCCGTGTTGAAACAACATGAACAATGGCTTTCAATTACCCCTGGTGGCACTTGGCGGGTTCCTGGGTGGGACCCAATCACCGAGAAACCGTAGAGTGTAATAGTGGCACTCCGCCGCCCACAGACCTTGATTGCCCGCACCACTAGATTATTGCCCTGCAAATTACAGCAATACCTCAAGAGGCCCACATTTCTCTGCCCTGGATTCTCACCAGCTAGGTGATCGTCTTTAACCCATTCAGGGCCAGAGGAACAAAACATTCTTTAAAAAAATATCAATAGGTCAAATACACTTGAAGGAGGAATCTTGTACAGAAAAATATTTAACATCCATATTCTGCAAAACTGAGGCTAAATTTTGACTTGCTAATCAGTAGTGACATTGGACACCAGAGTACCCAGGGAAAAGTATCAAGTACAGCAATTATAGTATTAATATTTTTCTATTTTTACAGCACATCTATATCTAAGACAAGTCATGCCATTCTGATCTCCAAAACATATTGTTTAGATTGACCATAGAGTCAGTAATTAGATTTCCAGCTTAGCATAATAATCACCAGGACGATATGAGAATGAGAATGGAATTATCAATAAACAACATTCCTGACGATATTAATCCATAAGTCACCAGAAATATACAGCATTTATCTATTCTCACCTGGTGCCTTACTAGAGAACAAAAGAACCGAAAGAGATTGTCACACCTGACTCTCCTATTGTTTCATGACATTCCTACTAGGATAACCTGTTATAGTACCCAACATCAAACCATTCAAGTATCTGATGAGGTAGTTATCTCTACTAGCCCTAAGGGTATGTAATACTAGCAGATTTCTAGTGGAACTCAGTCAGAAACAATCATGATCTTTTCCCAGTCATCCTATCAACTACAGGAATAGGAGACGAACAGACAGATAAGCTTGTCACATGTCAGGCGCCTGAATCAGCAGGTTCTTTAAGCAGGCTATGAAATGTGTAATAGACACAGATACATAAACATGGAATTGACATAATTGTTGGCAGCACCAGCTGTGACATACTGGAGAAACATCTATTTCAGCACATTCTGTTAACCGACACACATGTGAAATATATAATGATTGGCCAAACATATGAAAATAAGTTGAAAACAAGGCATTAATTTGAAAAATATTTGAATTAAAAAGTATTTTTTTCTGATACCTATTATAAACTCAATTCATTGTTTCCATATATGACTATTTAATGATATTCTAAGATTCCTGGCCTTAAGTGTAGTCCAGATGACGTTTGTGCACACCTGCTGCTATGACAACAGCAATCAAACTTCAAACAGAAATCCATCAATCCCTAGGTACTGCAGCATAGCCAGACCTAGTTACAGAACCAAACAATACTTGGAGTAAGTGAAATTGCATTTGCTTTGGTGCTCATAGACACTATTCTCTTTCACCTTCTTTCAATTAGATGTTTTTGTAAGTAAAAGTCATTAGCTGACTGATTCATCTTCCTCTCATGTTGAGGAATTTCAAATTTCAATAATCGTCACTTTTTCTCCCATATTCAGACTAAATCATGTTGGGAGTGGTGGAGGAAACTGGGGTTAAATCATCACCGATCTCCAGGTCCCATGAGGCATGGTTTAACCCATTAATGCTCAAAGCGGTCAAACCAGCCTGACAATCATGATGAAATCTTTCAGGCTTTAGCACAACTAGCATAATATTTGAAGGAGAAATGCTGAGCAGAACATTACCAACAACTCTCCCTCAAATATCTTGTAAAACCATTCTTAAAATCAAAGTTATTGCCAAAAGTATCAAAGATCCAGCCGAGAATCTCAGGATGAACTCTTAAGTTAGTTAACAGAGAAACCGTCACCATCAGGAGAGGCTGTGTTGAGTTCTACCTACGTGCAGCTAAGACCTCACCAACAGCACACTAAAGACATGAATTTATTGCTCACTACAATGTGATGCATGTCTTTGAATGTTCTGGCCATTAATTTGATCAGAGATGGATCTGTGTGGGGGCGTTGTACATTTAAAGCACCAGGTTGATCTACTTCATCAGTATTAAGCAAAACTAAAGAAAGCTAATAATTCTTGGAAAGAAAAACAGCATTTTGAATCCTAAAAAGGGGTTAGCTGAACCCGCGATCCTATTTATTCCCATAATATGTTGACCCACTTACCACTGGTAGTTAGTTGCCGTGGAAACCAATGGAAAATAATCTTTAAAATGTACAAAAAGAAAGCCAGGCTCAAAAATAATATGGTTTCTTTGTTCTATTCTATATCTTGATAAAGAATAACCAACTATTCAAAGCAGAGACATATACTCATATATAAATGCATTTTGTAGTTCAAAATGGAAATTTGTATTGCCATGCCCACTTCATAATACTATTCAAAAGACATGAGCTAAGCTGGGAAAATGAGCACTATGTTTTCCCATCATTTCCTCAGCCGGTGCCGATAGGAACTGATGAGCGCGGAAATCCTTCCTCTCTTCACAAATGGTTTATGTTCACATCTGTATTCATATAAAAGACGCAACTCCGTTTTACCTCCACAAAACAACCTGCTGTGATCAATCTCAATCTGCCGCGACTGTCCGAAACATGCGAGCAGCATTTTCCCTCCTCAAGCTTCTGTTAGCGACTACAGTTAAACACATCTCCACCCAACTTAGCACACCATTCACACGCAGTAAATCTGGCTCCAGAAAAGCCCGCTTCAATTATCGCTGAAAGGCTCGCCTAATGAGCGATGTTTTGTTTGCGCCCGGCACCTCCAATACTCTCTGCGCATGAGGAACGCACAAGGAACGTTACTGTCAGCCTGTAAGCTGAACGGAATCCCTAAAAAGGACAAATCAGCTGCAAGCAAGCTAGCGGGTGGAATGAACTTGCTGTCATGAAGCCTCCATTTTCCTTTTCTTTTATTATTGTATCTTTCATTATCTATACATGCATCTGTGTTGAATCGCAACAAGTATCATATATTGTTAGAGCCTCTCACTGTATCTACGGTGATTTTATTTGCTATAGCCATTTCCTAGGTGTCAGGCTCTGAGTGTGTGCTTCATGTCATCCTATACCTAATTCAATATGAATGTATTGTTTGTGCTGTCCTAATATCATCATCTATTTGTCACTTTTTCTGCCGTATTGCGGCAAAGTCGTTACTAGCCAGTTGTAAATGTTGGAGCAAACTGGAGTACCCGACGAAAACCACCGTCTAACCACAAGTCACTTGCAAACTTCTCACTTGCAAAATAGTATGCAAAATTCATATAATACTTTAAGGCAAGTTGTGAGAAGGGTTGTTTGCAAAGTTTTAACTTTAAATATTTTCTTATACCTACTGTGACCATAATGATATCACTATAACTTTGAGTTCCTTTCAGTGCAGTCTTTGCATCAATGGGTTTTTGAGTTCTATAGATGCACTAGGTATAATCTCAGAACTCTCCCCACTCTCTCCCATCACCCGACACTCCCCACTTTCTCCATCACTCCTACCCATCAGTTTCCGGATTGAGACTCGGCGTAATGGAAAAAATTAGCCATCAGCGCAGTACGAACCATTACTCTCCACTCTAGGAGGTAGAAAAATCTCTGGGCTTATTGTAATCCTATAACCATTATGTGCATCTGTGGATGTAAGATAGCGCGCCGAAAATTGGCGAATCTCCCCTGACTTGTCATTCCGTAGCACATCTCGGAAATAATGGCAGCATATTTTTCACCTCGTACATTTCCTTGATGAGTGACGAGACATACAGAATGTACATCTTGAAAACATCCTCTGCTGAATCAATAAGGGTATTATCATGATGCACTGATCTAGGGGCAAGTAGATCCATCACTTTGCACACAGGGTGGAAATGCTTTTCTAGATCATGTTAACCCATTTCATGACTTCTACCTGAAAAGGGACATCTGGACCTATGATACTTGTTTGAAAATAACTTTGGGAATAATCACAACAAATTTCAGTCAGACATCACTCGAAGAACTTCTTGTTTATTGAGATATTTGCATACCTGTTAGATGATAAGTAGGCCTCAGAAATGAAATGGTTAACAGATTGTATCAATCAACCCATAAATTCTCAGAGGCCAAAACCAGCCTGACAATTGTGATGAAATCTTTCAGGCTAAAGCATAATTGACTAAATATTCAAAGGAGAAATGTAGATCAGAACATTACCAACAACTCCCCTTCAAATATTTTGTGAAATGATTCTCAATTCCAGTTATTGTCAAAAGTATCTTCTATACAGACGACAATTTCTGGAGGAACTCATAGGTATTAATGGGTTAATTGTATCATTTAGCAGAGCTGTCCCTGCTGTGAGGGTACTCCACCAGGTAGCCGCAGATGCAATTAACACTGCAACTACCTGCAGCGCCAAATCTAGTTTATGCAACCTGTTTCCTGACATCCCACAGTGCTCACTCCTGTTTTATGCAACCTTTATGCTGACATCCTTCACGGCAACATCACCAGCCTACTAATCATACGGCTTGAAAGTATTCACTGCGGAGCTGCTCTCTACCTGTCTGGTAATAAGCCAGAGTTTGTTGAGTGTTTGCTAAAAGGGTTCTATAGAGAACTACCCTTAATATATTTTGTAGAACCAGTCTTAACCTAAGTTATTGACAACAGTATCAAATATACCTAGAGGACATCTTTATAACAGTATCAACCCATTCATGCCCATAGCAGGCAAAACAGCCTGACACTTTTGGTAATGTATTTCAGCCAAAAGCAAAATTGGGAAAACTTTTGTTTGAAGGAGAAATGTTCATCAGAACACTAACAACCACTCTCCTTGAAATATTTTGTAAAATCATTCTTAATTTCTAAGTTATTCTTAAAAGTGTAATAAATCCAGACAACCAATTTAAGAGAAACTCTTAAGCATGAATGAGTTAATGGTTTTAGCGAGACCAGTGCTGTGTCAGCCAGCATCAATAATTCACCACGGCTGCTGCCCCCAAGCGTAGGACCTAAGAGTGTGATAGTTTATATGGCGTATAATAACAGAGATGGCTCTGTGATAGTTCCATACGCTGCATGACTAACTGGCAATGACCAACTGAGTCATAGAATTAGTCATAAAATTAGTCATAACTCATAATGGGCAGGTGGGGGGCAAGATCATAGGGCAAGATCAATGCTATCTTTGAAGATTCATTTTCATTAAAATATGTTATGAATTATTTCTGCCAAATATGAATAATGGGTATTCTACAGTTTTGAAGTTATTGGTTCTAACCTAAAGGTTCACTTGAAAATTCACCTTTTGAATATTTCATGATGATTGTCTCTCACCTTTAACAACAGGTGCTTTTCTATCAAGGATAGGAAAGTCAGTCTCACAGAATTATGAATGTCATGGATAACAAAGTTACTGATCTAAATCCTTGATAGCAATGGTCATATTGTTGAAAAAGAAAGAACCTTCATATCCTGATCCTAATAGCTCTTCCAACATGACACATGAAACAGATTTAATGCAGACTGCCAGCTAACTCTTCCCTTGTCAATTGGTGACTAACCTTATGTCAAAACCACAAGCTCAACAAGGTGCCATACTCTTGGTGCTGGTGGTCATACAGTTGAAATCCTGCTCTCAATGGATCTAGCTACAAGGCACATAAAGAAGATTGAAGGTGGACTGCCGGATCTCCATTTCTCTAGTCAGATGCTAAACCTATGTCAGCACCACAGGCCACATCACAAGTTCCAGAATAAATAGTGCAACTTCAAAGAGACATTGCATGAAACAGACATAATTGGCTCATGCCAACAGAGACCTAGTTTTAACCTATTAATGCCAACAGCGGCCAAAGAGGCCTGGCAATTTTGAGGCTGGTTCCTGCTTTTTGGTGCTGGCTTGCATTTCTCTTTCAAATAATTCCAAAATATGTTGTTTTTTCGGAAGACATCATTAAAATCTACAATAATTTTTGTGCCACAAATATGACAGAGTTGACCCATTAATGCCCACAGCCTCCAAAGAAGCCTGACAATTTTGAAGAAAAATGTTGCAGGCAAAAGCATAATCAGGAAATTACCTGATGGAGAAATGTTAATCAGGACATTTACAACAACTTTCCTTCAAATATTTTGTAAAATAATTTTTATTTCTAAAATTATCGTCAAAAGTATCAGAATTCCAGATGACAACATCAGGGAGAACACAAGCATTGATGGGTTAATGGTGATTCAATGCTAGAGCGCAGATCAAACCAGTATACCTGAGACCTCTAGTCTCCTCCACCAATGCTGAGTACCTCCACAACACTACCTGTTATCCAACCACACATGTGCCAACATTATACATCTGATATATTGCCAACACCTTGTAGTCACCAGCTCTGCTTCCATCTAGATTATTTAATGCAGAATTGCGTATTCCCTCAGCCTTTAATACTGCTGTGAGACGCCAGCAATATGTAAGATTTGGGAGTAGAGGGTCAAAACTGAGGATTAATGAAATATTGGGAGTCAAAACTTACCCGATTTACAAGAATAATCATACAGATCACAAAATACAACTGGGAGTCATTTTGCCAAATATCTGGTGAGTGGGAATGGAAATGATTCCTTAATGCCTGGCTGGCAAATCCCTGTTTGGGCCTCAATCACCTGTGCTTTTGTTGTACATCTAAGATATTGCTAGCATCTTTAGATGACCTAAATGACTTCCTTCATCGTACCATTATTTTCTTGGCAATGGTTGTTCATCATTGGTACCATGGTACTAAAAGATAATGGTATCACTTAACTTCCTTTCTGTAGAATACATACACAGGAAAAATCCTACAAGCTAAGACGATGAAGGACGTTTTTCAGGCTCAAATGATGATTACATTCCTTCCATATTGACCATTAGCAGTATATCTCAATGTGAATGCTCTAGAAATACTAAATGAAAAGTGGAATACCGAGGAATTCTTAGGATTTCCTTGGAAAATCCCAGTATTTTCTAGGAAGTCCCCACTACAGTTAATAAGGGTCAAGGGCAGCCAAGACAATGCGGCGCCCAGTGACAGAAGGTCAAATAGCTATCTGTGGCCAGCTATTATCAGGCTGGATAGCGGTGCTGGTGAGAGATAATGTGATGCTCAATGTACGGCAGGGCAGCAATCAGCGAGACTGATTGCGGCCATTGAGCAGTTGCCAGGAACCGTCTTCACCTTGATTCCTGCTCTTTGGGAGCTCTCCTGCTCTGTAATTTCCTCCTCCTGGAGCGTGCAGATCACCCCTATTTCCCCTTCATCTCACAATACACACTACTTACTGCCCCCCAGGCACCTCTCAACAACACAACAGGCATACTGCTCGACACAGCTACTAGCCATTTAAGCTGTCGATATATGTATGTATGTATGTATGTATGTATGTATATATATATATATATATATATATATATATATATATATATATATATATATATATATATATATATATATATATATATATATATATATATATATGTATATATACACACACACACACACACACATATTTCGTGTCTCTGCTAGAGGAGGTGGCTTGGTCACTATATACATGTATGGCATTGTGAAGGGCTGCCAATGGTGACTTTAAAACTAAGAGGCCTTGGGACTGCTCATAAAGAGAAGGGAATTTCTTCCTGGTGAGATATAGCTTTCAGTCTCATCCCCTAAATGACCTAAGCTCTTGAAAACAACCAAACCAAACCAAAGCAAATTGGCCACATGCACGAAGTCATCTTGTCTGTGTTCTAAAAATAGGCTGTAACCAATGAAACACCATGCAAAACATATTAGTCTCCGCTGGTCATGCCGGCAAAAATACAACCCCCTGAACTCCATACATAACTCACTGCCTTTGCCAATGAAATGGTATTCAGGAGGAAAATCCTCTAATCATGTGAATTAGAGGCGACTGGTTAGTATGCGCTTGCTACTGTCGCTGTGTGAGACGTGCCCTAGCCGAGACACGCAATCCAGATAAGCCAAATCTCAAGCAGCGAGGTAAAAGGAGCAACAGGGGGAGGAATAAAGGGGGTTATTGTGGCTAAATGACAGCCAATGATTCCTACAATTCCTCCATTAACCAACACAAGTAACCATAATTAATAAGCAGACGCCCACGGCCTTCCATTTCACCAAGAGGGAATCTGCTTTTCAGTGCCTAGCATTCTTTGGCGCTTCAATTTCAACAAGATCCTATCTGTCCAAAGCAAATTATTTTCTGGGGAGACAGAGTGATTTGTGTCATATTTTATCACCCCTCACCCACATGTATGCCATAGACAAGGTTCCATTACCATGCTGATCTGTGGCTCCTGTGGGCTGAGAATATGAATCGTGACTGCTTCATCTCTAACCAATATATGTCTTCTGTGACCATTAACCTATTTATCCTCAACGTAACCAAACACAGCCTGATAATGTTGATAAAGTCTGGCAGGCTTAAGCATAATTGGAAAAATATTTGAATGAAAAATGTTTATAAGAACGTAACCAAAAATTATCCCTCAACTATTTTGTGAAATCATTCTTAGTTTTCATGTTACTGTCAAAATTATCAAAGATCCTTACGACACATTTAAGAGTAGCGCTTAAGCATTATTGGGTTAAAGCAGCCCAGGTATCTTCTGCAGAGAGGCTTATTTGGATTTTTTGGAGGAAGAAATGTTGACCAAAATACAACCAACAACACTCCTTAAATCATTTTGTGCATCTGTGGTTGATTTCAAAGTCATTTCATTTTCAATAGCATCATAGATACAGACGACAGTTGTCAGGATAACCTGTAAACATGAATGGGTTAACCCATTAATGCTTGCTGATCTCATTGACAAAAGTGATGTCTGAACCTTAGATATTTATTGAAATAACTTTGAAATTAATCATCAATTTACAAAATATTGGAAGGAGAGTTGTGGGTTGGATTTTGATTAACATTTCTCCTTCAAATATTTTTAGAAAAAGATTTATATGAGAGATATCATTCCCTTGGTCTTCTTCTAGTACTCACCATTCTTGATTCATCTTATTTCCATATTGAAGTGATACACAAAACCATACATACCTAAAAATAGAAAGAAAAAAGTTCTTAAAATTGGTAAATATTTCATTATTTACAATTAATAAAACAATCAGAAACATATACTTATTGAGACCCTTTGTCAACCCTGAGGGAGGGAGGCCCATTACTAACTTGTAAAATAGGATTCCTCTTATTTGCAAATACCAGAATTCCCACAGGTTCACAAGCAGATATTGTTATCAGATTGATCAAAGAATTATCATTTTCCAGAGAGCACATCATACTGTATCGATCAATGTCCTATAAATGATATTAGCATGCACACAAAATAAAAATACATATCAATCTATTAGTCAAGCGTCAAGCACATGAACAATTCATTAATACTACCAGTAGATAACCCTGAGAGACTGCAGGTTTCCGAGGTATATATTCTTTAGCAATATTATTTTTGTACCGCTAACCCGCCCCCCTCCTAGTCTACCTAATAGTTATTACAAAGGTGTATCACTAATTGCCATTAGAGTGGCACCAAGCCCCTCGTGCCGTAAATCATCGCGTTGCTGAAAACCAAGTAGCGCTGCGATGAAAACCAGCCTGATGATGAAAGAGAGAGGGGCGAAACCAAATCTCCAATCTGTCTATAAAGCAATTACGGGCGTACGGCATATGCCATAAGCCAGCGGCACTTGCCACGGCCATCAAATCAATGGCCCCAATATTACAAATGTAAATCCCACCGACGACCCCAACAATCTTTCCAATTTCTACTATTCCTTGTGGGCCAGGTGAATGATTTAAATCTTTCTAGCAGTAGGACGAAATAATGCTGATGCATTGCATACATGATCAAAATACAATATCAAGAATATGATTTTTTTATAGAAAATGATATCATGAATTGTTATCATGTATGTGTAAAATATAATAAAGATCATTTACAAATTAGTTCCCAGATCAGAATGCTTATCTGGATGTAAATAGGTTAAAACATGATCCTCTAACTCAGTCATGCCTTTACCACCCAAAACACCTAAATTCCTTGAGATATCTCTCTAACATAAGCAATTTTCAGAAAGTATTTGAAGGAGAAATGTTGATTTAACTCCAACCCACAACTCTCTTTCAAATACACTGTCAATCTATATTAATTGTTTTCAAAAGTGCAATAGGTCAAGAAGGCATTTTTCAAGGAGATCTCCAATCATGAATGCGTTTAAATGCTAACTTAGTTAAATAAGGCAGGATATTGAGTTATATCTTCCATTTGAAATCTATCATTGAAATGCATGACACACAACGTGCACGGAACTGTTTATTACCAAGCTCACATGATAATAATTCATGATCCAGGGGGATTATTATTATATCTCCACCAATGTTATGACACGTCATGCACTCTTGTCAAATAGCTTGCTCTCATTACATAATATACTAGCAGGGATGCATGTATATACAATATATGATCATTATATAATGAGGGGCCTATTGTTTTCTATTGTTTTGTTATGTTCAGTTCCCAGAGCACATGCTATACTCCAATAAAGTCAGCCATGCTTCATAAATATTGAGTTGTCAGGGAAATGTTAACAGCTAGCCAGTGCTGAAACAAAGTTCACTGGATCAGAAAAAACTCCAGCCTTTAAACCTCCCCTCACGCTAAATATGCACTAATTACATTAGTGACGATCAGGTTTAAAGCCTGGGATTTCCTATTGTCTTCTGTCACGCCAGAAAGAGAATGCCATCAGGAACACACTTGACACCTTTTGCTCTACAACCCTGGGGGGTTGATCCCAATGCCAACTCTGAAGGGTGCAGCCCCATGCTATACCGAACTCATGAACACGCACCCATCAACACGGCACACCTTGCAAAGTTCTACAACCCCTGCAGGGTTCATCCTGATGCTGCCTAGATGCCTAATCACGCTAATGCCGCCTCTAGACTCCTGTCCTACCCTACAAAACATACCACACCTAGTAATTACCACAAAGAATTTAACATTGTAAAGCTAGTCTTGGGCTCCAGCAGTGAAAATAGCAACATCATGCAATCAGGTCCCCCAGGCACACATTCAATGCATTACTTGACTTGGCTATCTGGTTATCATTGTCATAATTATCATTATTATCATTATTATTATTATCATTATTATTATTATTATTACTATTATTATTATTATCATTATTATTATCATTATTATTATTATTATTATTATTATTATTATTATTATTATTATTATTTTTATTATAATTATCATTATTATTATTATTATTATTATTATTACTATTATTACTATTATTGTTATCATCATCATCATCATCATCATCATTATTATTATTATCATTAGTACTATAAAATTACTTTCATCATCATCATCATCATCATCATTTTCGTCATCATCATTGTTATTATCATTATTATCATCATCATCCTCATCATCAGCGTCATTGCCACTATCATCATCATTATCATTGTTACCATTATTATTCTAATAAGCAGAAATGAGTAAACCTGCTGAGTTGACCTTTCAGACCTCCTACTATAAATATTAGTACTTCCCATTCAGGGTCCAGTGTGGCCATTATTGACTGCTGTGCACTGACCCATAGGTTTGATTTCCTATACGGCGAGACACGGCCTGCCGAAACACAACCACCGACCGCATAACAACACAAAAATCAATTCCTCCTCCTGATCAGCTGATGTTTCCCGAGCAAGACAGCGTCAACTCCCCATTTATTCACAACTGATTTCATAATGCGTCTTCATCATTTTCTCGTTGGAAGGACAAGAGCGATATGAAATTGACGACGAGTTATGTTTGAAATCCTCAACAAGATGGAAATATGCTTTTAACATGTTTTTCATCAAGAACACGCGAAATAGACGTCACAGCTGCAGAGGAGATTTGATATCATTATAGAGGAAACGAGAGGCGTTATTCGTCATCCCTGAATCAGTGTAAATTACCACAGTGCTATATGCAGCACTTGCATGGCTTTTGTCAGGAGATTACCACATGTATCAGTAAATGATACATTGGGGATTCAAGTCGTTTCGACAAACCCACCTTTACCAATCAAAATGGTGATTTTCGCGCTAACAATTGTCACTTTTCTTTAGTTTTGTTGAAACCAAAAGAGGTAGATTTATTTCTGTTAAAACTAACCCACTCATATAGAACTAAACTCTTCAGAGAAATCCTGGTCCTGCTCCTTGATATATCATATAATAGGATTACACTGAATACCAGGGATTAAAGCATCAAAGTTGTGTAAGATCAGTGAACATTCTGAATAGCATAGTGATGTAAGTGCAACTGTGCACCTGGTGGCCTGAAATGGACCAGTGTCAGAACTCAGCAGAATGCAGCTCACTGTTTCTCTCTATCATGTTATTAGCTATGGTAAGAATTTAGAAACATCAAGCAAAAGAAGCCTTCGAAAAACAGCCCAGCTGCACATCCTTTCTAATGCCTGTAACGCCCAAAACTGCCTGACTATTTTGGTGATATATTTGTAACAAAAGCAATTTTCATTAAATATTAAGTAATGTTGATCAAAATCCAACATAATAACAAATCTCATTTAAACAGTTTGCAAATTCATGATGAATTCATGATGTTATTTTTAAAAGTATAGAAGGTCCCAACAATACTCAACAAAGAAATCTCCAGACATGAATGGGTTACAGCCTCCTACCTGTTAGCTACCTGGAGTCATCTGAGCAGAAATGATTCCTGAATTGAAAGGTCTCCATCTGTTGCACATGTAACATAGCTTAATGCACTAATAGAGCATGGAACACGTCAAATACAAATCGATAGTGATCCTCAACATATACTCTAGCTACAATCATTCAACTAGACTTATAAGGCTTGGCTATAGACTTTAAAATCTCGACATCCTATATGGATAATCAGAAAAGAATGGGCGTGATGGTTGTGGCAATTTTTAAGATAGGGTGTAGCTATTTAAATTGTTGCAGTCTTTGAAGTCACTTACAAATTCTAAATTACTCCAATGGAAGAAAAACATGTCCTAGAAAGAGAACAATACTTTTAAGTTAATTCATTGTTTAACTAAACAGGGCCAGGTTACCTGAAACACAATTTGTTTTTTGTGGAATTCTCTGGACGGTCTGTCTCCTAATGAGTTTATCCACAACTCGATGAATTGCTAATTAAACATCCACACTCAGGGGTGAAGCACTAATTGCATGAGAAGAGAGAAAATTAAGGAAGGGATTGGGAGTTAACCCATTCACACCCAGAACGGCAAAAACAGGCCTGACAATTTTGGTATTACTTTCTTACGAAAGCACTTTTTGCAAAATATGTCAAAGAGAAATGTTAACCAGAAGTCAAACAACAACTCTCCTTCAACTAGTTAGTGAACTTTTGCTTAATTCCCTTGTTATTCTCAAAAGTATGAAAGTAGCAAACAATACTTTCTGGAGGAACTCTTGAGTGTGAATGGGTTAATCACGAACTAGAGCCAATTTACGCGGCACACTATCACATCAGGGAATCCCTTTACTCAACAGGCAGATTGCTTTTGTTGACTGATACCTCCCCTTTAACCCTTTCTTGCTCAGAGTTCATATAGACAAACATCCTCTGGATCTCTGATACCTTTATGAATAACTCACAAATTAAAATAGTTGACAGGAATAAAATTATTTCTAAGAGTTTCCTAGGAAAATTCCTAGATCTCTAAGGAAGACCGAGCTAATTTGATAAGGGTTGGCCTAATAGGCCTGCATTGCTACCCTTACCAAATGAAGCTTTGAATACCAAGTTGTTTCTAGGATTTTCCTAGGAAAAATCCCGGATTCTCTTAGGAAGTCTCAGCTACATTTAGAAAGGGTATACCTGACAATGGGTAACTGTTACAATTGTATCAAGCTGCTGATTCTGATGACCTCAATGTCAATACAGCGATCGCAGAAAGCACGGCTCCCTCAACATGATCAATACACAGTTTAAATAGCCTGACATCACTGCCGTATGAAATTACCACTGCACATACACAACAATTGGCATAGAGTAAGAGACCAGGTAGTCATAACTTACTCTGGTGTTACCAAGGAGAGTAGGATTAATGGGCGCTATCTCACAAACTGCACATGTCTCAGGGAAAGGCATGTGCATTTAATAATATAGTTGTGAGGTATCATGAAAAGGATATGCATTGTTCAGATTTTATCTAATTGGGAATCACTGCAAACCTACGAAAATACTTACAAGCTCCCTTTGGCTGACCCTCTATTCACACCCTTTACACCTGTCTTTCCCCCCCCCCCCCCCCCTCTCTCTCTCTCTCTCTCTCTCTCTCTCTCTCTCTCTCTCTCTCTCCTCTCTCTCTCTCTCTCTCTCTCTCTCTCTCTCTCTCTCTCTCTCTCTCTCTCTCTCTCTCTCTCTCTCTCTCTCTCTCTCTCTCTCTCTCTCTCTCTCTCTCTCTCTCTCTCTCTCTCTCTCTCTCAACACTATACCCAAGTGAGACTTAATATTCCCTCTTGCCTCACACCTCTGTTGAAAGGACGACCACATTGTGTTGTAATGGGGCCGCCATTGTTAGTCTACTACACAACTGAGAAAATCAATGGCCGAACCATTATTTTCCAATCATAAACTAGTGGCCTCCATTTTTTCCTATATTACGCAAATTCCCTTCATTTTAAGCAGGCGTTCTACTAACTGTTCCGGCAGTAGCAATAATAGATTCAGAAGAGGAATTTCGAACTTTTGTTTATCATCATTTTTCTGCTATATTTGAGCTAAGCAGTGACTACCAATTTGTGAGTGGGGGAGGAAATATGCAAACCTAGTGAAAACCACCGGCTTAGCCAAAGTCATTTGTAACTTTCTTACATGATCCAAATGGGGATTGATCTCGGCCAGTGGTGAGAGACAGCATATAAATGTAATTGATTGCCAAACCTCTGCCTTCCTACAAATAACTCACAAGTAAATAATTCAATCAATTTTGGATGCAAATTAAACCTCTACCCTCCTTTCAGTTCACCAGATGTTAAATTTTCCTAACACACCCATATAAGGTGTTTACTTAAAAACAAACTAATTAGTATTAAGTCCTATATGAAAAGGCGAGGAGTTGAGGGTAGGCCACCAGATCAGAGGCCATTGAATGGCTGCTGCCAGAGCAATTTTTTGGCAATTGTAATATTTTGGGGTGTCCAACTTTTTAAATTTTTCACAGTTACATGTTTCTCTGGGGGAGAAAAACATTAGCTGTATCCTTAACCAATCAGCTTCATTATGACATCAATAACTCACTTGTTGCAGCTAGTGGGATGCCCCTGCCATGTTGAAAACACAGCCAAATGAAGGGACTTTTGCTGACTAATATTCATGGCTGAACTAACATAACAGGAACTATGCTTGGGATTTAATTATCACTTTTATATCCTAGTCCGGAAAAAGATAATATTCCCTTCTGAGTTTCCCTACCAGTAAAGTAGGAGTGCAGCACTAATTACACTGCAGATGTTGAACAACAGCCGTAACACTCACGTTGCGCACTGGGTCTAATGTGGTAGCACTCCCCCTTATCTAGCTCTCTGATTCAGCAAGGTTTTCCAACAGGCAACAATTGGTAACATTGTATCATAAGTCAGATCACAGGAGAGATGATTATATGGACAGGAAGTGCCAGAAGGGTCATGTGATCCGTCACTCCCTCCCTCACGCCACACGAGTCATAACAGTTCCCCTCCACACGCACAGAGTAACCTGACAAGCAACTCTTTACCCTGAACAGAATGTAGCTGAGACTTCCTAGAGAATCCTGGCAAGCAAGGCGTGGTCAATCCCCCCCCCACCCATCAGCAACAGGTGGGGTATTGATATCCTAATGAAGGAAATTCCGAGGAATTACACATTAAATTCTATTCTTGTGTTGGTAAGGGCAGTCTGCCTCCCAAGCCAAAATCTGCAAAGAATTTTGAATTTCGATTGGTGTTACACTTTTCTGCCATATTGCAGACTAGCCAGTTGAAAGTGGCAGAGCAAACCAAAGTATCCCACATACAAAAAAAACCCTCACCCCAAGTCACTGGCAACTTTTCCACATGCCCCTGCCAGGATTCAAAGACGGGCATTGAGAAGGGACCCCTAGCAGTCAGTGGCAATGCTTTATAGACCGCAAGGCCATCAGGGCACACACTACTGCATGCTACAATCATCAGTGGTTCAAGATGCCTACAAATTTATTAGTTTTCATTAGCCCTGGCCAGGAGGGCTATCTTCGTTTTTCCATTTGGAAGAAGTAGCAAACCTTCAACATATACTGAAGAAATAAATATTTCATTTTCTTACACTCCCACATACATCCAGACCACGTGCTAGCAGCTAGTCCTCCATGACTTTCAGACATATATTTAGTTCCGAGAGGCAGCAGTGAAATATTCATCCTAACTGCTACCACTACCTCCTCCGCCTGGCTAACACCCCACACGGCAACTCAAATATTGATGCTAGGAGTATAAGAACACTCCCACCAACATCCATTGGCAAAACTTGCCAGCATAAGGTCATGGCCAGGGGTTGACGGATAACCAGGGTCTTAGCCAGGATTTAGAAACTGGGTGCCCAGAATTGGCAATTCTAATATTTTTCAATAAAAATCATTTGTTTTGTTTTTGGGAAAAATCAGCCCTTCATATGTTTCTGTAATACTGCGTTCATTTGTGAGCTTTCTTCACAGAAAAGGGGTTTGCTTTGAACCCCTTGAAGCCATTCTTTATCGCCAAGGTTGTTGCATCACATGGCAAGGATGCTGAGCAACGAGTTCTTAACCCATTCATGCCAGAAGCTCTACTTGAACAGTGTTGTCTGGACTTATCATACTTTTAAAAATAGCTTAAGAATAGAGCATTAATTTGCAAACTATTTGAAGGAAAGTTGTAAATAAAGATATGCTGAACAAATCTCCTTCAAATATTTGTCAATTATTGCTTATGGGATAGAGATATCACCAAAATAGTCGGGCGATTTTGGCTGCTACAGGCGAGGATGGGTTAAGTGCTTCCACGGCGAGCCTCTCCCGTGCTCTCCCTGACTGATATAAATAATAGAGGAGTTCCTGCGGGCCAGAGGAGGGCTAGGCAGAGTTCAAGTGGTTGCTAGGACCTCACTGCGCTTCCCTGCAAATAATGATTTCCATGGTAGCAGGCATTCTGTGATCTATGCGAGGTGTCAACGCGACATCCCCACGCCTAAGAAAACAGGAAATTTCCAATTCCTAACACAGGAACCCAGTGAGAAGTTTGTAACTGATAGAGATGAACTAATCAAAATTCTAGAAGTCCAATTGCCAACTGCAGTTGGCTTCCGAATATATATAAATACTTTTACTTTCATTCAGGGATGGACTTGATGATCATTCAGTGGCATTTGTCCCTGAGCAAGTGATTTTGCAAACAGATGTTATTAGTGAATTGACAAATCAACAAATAACTGGATCAATTTAGGAATCTGTTGTCAGTTTTTTGGTGTTCTTTTCATCTGCCGCCTTTTTACATGATAGTGCATCAAAATGCACCTCAGAGCACATATTCTTCAAAGTTTTCCTTAGGAGCATACCTTGCTCTACATGGCATTTCGGTCTGAGGAAAAGTGTTGTTCCCAGATTCCTTCAGTGGCTCAGGGAAATCAGCTCTGCAAGTTCCCTCACAGGACTTTGTGATCCAACAATTAGCAGAGTGTGTTTGTAGTCATGTGCTGCTGACTGTGTGGAGAAATTGCTTGTTCTCCTCATTAAACCTCAAGGCTGACGCTTCTCCCTGCTGACACACAGACACACAGACGCACATGCACTTACGCCTTCCCTCAAAAATAAGACAAGGGAGCCTATTTGTTCCAATATTGTTGAAAAAGTTCAACATTATCCCCCAAGGAAATCATTTTCCTGGAGCAAGCACTTTAGTGAGAGAAAGGCCTCTTATCTGTAAGTGAATTAGCATATTGCTTCTAGCACTCATCTGTCTTTGCCCAGAGTAATGGTGGAGGCTAGGAGGAACGTCCCTCTACATTGGAACTCTTCAGAAATGGAGGGCTGAAATGGCTGCAGACATGGTAGTGGATATTTCAAGACAGAAAATGGTGTTATTTTGTTCCCAATGATGAAGAAAGAGGTCATGCCTTTATGAAACTGGTAGATACATTTTTCATGAGTGAATATCAATTTTCCCCCGTTATGGTGGCTAAAAAAGAAGGAACTCCTCAATGTAAACAAATCCTAAATCATCCAATCCAGAATCCATCCCCCGCCCCCAAGGATCGGGTCATCTTCCTTTTGGTTAATTTTTGATGAATATTTTCATTCTTATTGACATAGCACAAGATGTAAAATGACACTAACACGCAGCACACTAAAAACCCTAGGCATCTTCCTGATCCCTGCTATTGTATAATCCCTGCCTGCACAAACACAGCCACTAAAAGCCTTTTCCCCAGCCTGCTATAAGCACCTGTCCCCTGACGAGGATCAAGATTTCAATGACACGAGCAGCAGCACTGGCCAGGCTGAATCCCGCCACCCCGCCCGCCGCTACTAAGTCTCATTTGCCATTCCTTTTCATCCTGGATATTTCAGGTTGCAGCACTTTTGAAGTTTCCCTGGCGCTGACACAGGAGTGAGTGGCAGGAAAGGCTTACAGGTAATATTGAATAAGCGCTGCAGAAACATCACCGCTCTCACTGGACACATGGGTCTGTGTATCAGAGACTCCTGAACAGCCATAAAGTGCTCTACCAACAACATCTTTATGGATTAGGAATCCCTTTCATCTTTTATAGATTACAGGTATTCCTAAATATCCTTCCTCAAAGATAACATTTTTGCTCAAACTTCTTGTTTTTCTTCTGCTGCTATCTCTAGTTCATTTTATTATTTTATGCAATCCATATTGTTTTCCTATAATAATAACAATAATAATAATAATAATAATAATATTAATAATAATAATAATAATAATAATAATATTAATAATAATAATAATAATAATAATAATAATAATAATAATAATAATAATAATTATAATAATAATAATAATAATAATAATGACAATGATAATAATTATAATAATAATAATAATAATAATAATAATAATAATAATAATAATAATAATAAAAAAATAAAAATAATAATAATAATAATAATAATAATAATAAAAATAATAACAGCAATAGTAATAATAATAATAATGATAATGATAATAATAATAATCTTTATTTCAAGCCCCTGCAGGACCTGTCCTTGTGTACATAGTCTGAGTTGTCACCTGATTAGTGGCAGCAAATAAACTGATAGTGATCCGTCTAATTGTATCCTGCTTGTGGGGTTAATTTCCTATGTACACTTCATCTCCCTCATCAGGAAATAATTTGCACCTCATGAGCTAATTGCTTGACCCAAATACCAATGTTTTCTATAGATTGAATTAAAATAATGGAAACATTAAATAATTTGTTTTCATTCAGCATAACATGAATATCAACTTCCATGCCGTTGCCAAAGTATTTAGGAGTACTTACAGATTAATTAAACAAGGGCAAAACTGAGGCATTGAATGTATCTGCGAATTACTAGGATATTATTAGGATTTTTTCAGGAAATCCTTGGATTTTCTTGGTATTCTATCCTTCACTTGGTAATACCAGGGTTCATAGTTCAAATAACCTGATATCTTTGAAAATTATTCATTATACATCTAGGTTTCTTTGTAGTTTCTACTGTACTGATAGGGCAATTTAATTTGAAATCCACCGTTTCTCATGAAGAATTACCTTTTGTGACTTTAAAGCATAGACGTTAATGTATCTGCATTTCTAACTGACCTCATAAATCAATTGGTTTAAATTACCAATACACTAAGTGACCCATCAATACCCTTCATCACCTTGAGTACTTAAAACTGTCTACTGGTAATTAACACTTAAAGACTAGCACATTAGCCTGGCAGCACTCTGTTACAGAGACAGACCTTCATTAAAGTCATCAATTATGACAAGATGTCTGAAAGTTTCTATGAGACTTTGTTGGCTTTGTTGGCCTGAGATACTTATCATCTACTTGTTTGATATAGTAACAAACATGTTATGTACAGTTAAGGTGCTTCAGTAGGGGCTTAAAGAGTGTTAACCGACTTCCCTAGAATACAGCCCGTATCAGGCTGTATGTCCATCATATCAGAGGGTCTATATAATTCATAGGTGCAGAGCACGAAGACACCCAACCTGCATGAAAACCATAACATTAAACTGCTGGATAGTGCAAAACAAACGAAAATATTGATCAAAATAAAGGGAAAATTACAACATCCAAACGTTTAGATTTGACGACCAAATTATGCAACAGTAAGGTTTTTGAAATCCAATATGGGTTTGTTTGTAATCATACCCACAGGCATACCGCAAAATAAACTCATATCATGCTGCCAACTCTATACAGTTCATGCCTGAAGTGACCAAGTGTAGTATAATCACTGATTCGGTCGCCATTTGCATTACCTGCACTGTCGTACGACACGCTACATCACTCCATACTCGAGTTAACGAATGCCTCACTATTCACTATTGTGGTATGCCTGTGCACAGTGATGTAACATACATCATACGTCAATAAAACTGGAATTTCGAGTTGTTGTTTATCTTAAATTTCCAAAACAGCACACGTGTGTATTAGGTTGGTGCTGCCATCTAGTGTTTCCACTGTCAGTCACTTGCGTTCGTTTTATGCAACAGTAAACCAAATGTTGTTTGACTATTAGACTCCAGGTTGTTTGACATTGCGAGTGACCTACTAGTATTTGCTTAGGATGCGCACACAACGGATCATTTCTCCTGAATCTCTCTTCTCGTATTTGATTTTTAACCACTCCAAATTATTTGATGCAGTAGATTTTAATGTTTAAAAAATTAGAATGATGTTATATGTGACCCAAAATAAACTTAGGTTCGGCCGTACAATAATCAGTGATAATAGGGCTTAGAAAAGAAACATTATTTCATTTATCTACGGTTCTTATACAGTTGTAATTAATTTCGACCAACAGTTCTCTTTTGAATATTTTTACAATTGCTCTGATCACAAGGTTATAAGCAGGTCAGTGTTCAGGCTCACTGGCATGAATGTGTTGAAAAAACGCGCCCTGGCTTACAAGTGGAATGTCTGCGGTCGAGACGGCTGGACTTCGTCTGCGGCCAATTGAAAAGAGATCGTGGCCCCCTGTGTACTGAAGCACCTTAAGAACTAAGTGTAAGTTGCGAACTTATTAAACACATATAGACACAATATTAGTTGTGTTGGTTTTGCAGTCAATAGGACCAGGTCTGGTTAGGTCCTTCTTACATTCATGCATTTGAAATAAGGTTCTTGCAAAACAATGTTCCAAAACTTAAAAAAAAAGACGATTTATCATACTTCTTATTGATGGTACAGATTTAACAGATTAAACTTTCTGAAGAAAAAAATCAGAAAATGTTGATACAAACACATAATGGAAATCTACCTCACTTACATTTTCTCAGCCATTTCATCTAAAACTGAGGCCCCATTGCATTATTTACACTAATATCAGTAAACCCATTCACATATGTAAACACTTTGGTAATTAAGCAAAGTTTTGAGAAATATTTCACTGTAAGTTGTTGTCCCATTCACATATATAAACACTTTGGTAATTAAGCAAAGTTTTGAGAAATATTTCACTGTAAGTTGTTGTTCCTCTCTTTTCAAATAATTTATCAAATTATATATCAAAATTAGTGAGTTTTGTTAAAAGTCGACAGACCATAGTATGCTCCAGATATGAAAGGGTTAAATCACAGCACTGCACTTGGTGCCATCTGGAGGCCACCCCTGCAATCACAGACCCCCTCGCCAGACAATGGGGCACGAACCATAGAGCACCATCTGTCTTCAGAACCGTCTACCACCAGCCAGCCAGCCCTGGTGCAGACAATACTACCAGCTGTCAAGGGGTACAAGGGGTGCACCTACTGGTATATATCCCATTACCATACAGGGCAAAAGCTTAACCCTTTACCATACAATACTACCAGCTGTCAAACGCTACATAAGTTCAGCTTTCTGGTATGTTTTCCATAATCATGCAGCTATGTAGCTTAACCCTTTATCAAACAATACTGCCAGCTGTCAAAGGGTACCAAAGTTAGGCCCACATAAGGTATGATACCCCATGCTGCACCAAAGTTAGGTTTACTGATATGTACCCATGCAGTGCCAAAGTTTAACTGCTAATAATGATAGTGTGGCTATTCAGGGATTCCCAGCAACAAAATACAAGTCACTAGCAACTTCCTGTCATGATTTGAGCCAGATTTGAATCTGGGGCCTTTGGCAGTGGAAGTGAGAGTGAGCAGTCACAGTAGTTTGTTTCACCAATAGGATAGCAATGAGGCATCAAGGCAAATACCTAGACATACATCCTGTGCATGTTATTGTTTGTGAAATGAGTGATTTCCATGGAAAATGTTAGGGTAATGCCTTAATCAGGAAGTTTGAAGCAAAGTTGCAAGGTGGACAACATGAGACCAGAGGACCTGCCATCGATAGAAAAAAAGTGATATTAATAAATACCTCTCCTGTCCAAGACTTACAAAAAGAGTTAAACTCAAGATTATATGTGTAAAACCAATGTGCTTAACCTACAGTTTAATCAGGCAACAGATTTGGCAATACCTGGTCCTTCCACACTGATAGCAGCTGCTACTCCTAAGTGTTGCTGACCTTCTTTAAACCCTCCCCTCAGGGTGGCTGACCCTCTTTCTATCCCTTTGCAGGGGTGTCCAACTGTCGCATTGTCGCACCAGCGTGCGACAGGGCCTTCAAAAGGTGCGACAAGCCAACAATTCTAAGCACTGTTTAACTTCGAATTTTTCGCAAATTATGACCTATTGAGCCTATCACATGTTTCACTTGCATTATTTTGAATATGAATTGTATTCATAAACTAGTGAACTCCACTAAGTAATACTGTCTAAAGATTGGTCTTGGTCTTAACCATTGCAATAAGGGCTAATATGGTAGGACTACCGGGTGACAATATTAATAGCTATTGTAGAACCTCGGTCACCAAAAATTGCCGTGCTCCGGGACGTTATGACTGTGCTCCGGGACTGAAATATTTGGACACCATTGCTTTGCGGCACCCTGACAAGGGTGAGTGCACCCTTGCCTCCTATAACCAGGTCAGGGTATTCTTACCTGCCACACCTGGACATATCGCACAAAGAAAGGAAGGAAGCACAGTTAGGAAATGGCTCGAAGTATCAACCGTATCACGACCACTGTAGGGGCGTGGGGGAGATGATAGTTTAAGGGTAGAGCAATAAGGGTCTCTTCAGGTCATCCTTCAAAAAAAGGCTTTTTTCTTCGCACTTAGCTGAGATGAGATGTCTTGAGGATCCTGGCATTTTCCTAGTAATACCCTCACAATTTATGGGTTTTCCTAGCTTTACTTAGGGAGGGCAGGTCTCAGTCATCATGTCTGTCCAACAGGTTAATATTAACTATAAAATCTGTGTCTTTATAAAATACCATTGTGTTACATACTCAGACCTTGGTTTTCTTTCAAAAACGTAAATATTAAAGCAAGGATCCACAATAAACCTTCCAACCCTTCTTACTTGCGGTTAACAGAACCATTAACACCCATTTTCTATTACCATATTTAATTCTCAATTTTCTTAACACTCATGATCTGAAATGTATTGTATTCACAACCTTGTGGGTCACAGTATCGATGACAGCGACATTTAAATGAAACCGTGACTTTCTCTTTGATTCTCCTCAACCGCTGGACGGGAACTACAGGGATTGTGGCAAGACTATTGATTTGCCCAGTAGGGAAAGTACAAGTGGGAATTCATTTTCCCTTGCTCAATATTTGACATTTCCACTTGCCCAGAGCAAGTTACAGGACTGCATGAGCAGTTGTGGGAGAGTCTGATATGGAAATATTATGTAAGCCAAGTAATTAAGCTGTTGAGGGGGCATCTTGTCAAGATCTTGAATTATTTTGTATCCATATCCTTTCTTGAACCAACAGTGCAATAATTTTGAAGATCATTTGGTCTTATGATCTTTATTTTTTGAGATTTTTTAGGTAAGATGGCATTTTTTCAATATATTTTTAAATATTCCCTTAGATTTTTTTAAAATATGACTTTTTTAAAGAAAAAAAGGAGTTGTTATCAAACAATCTGTGAATTCTGTTGTGAATGGGGGAAATGTACCTTTACTGTTTCTAGGTATTAGTACCGGTACTCAATACAACTCAAATACTACTAGATAAAGGGAAAAATTATCCTATCGTAGAAGCAAAGTATTGTATTGTTTAAATCTAAAATATATTTGAAATTGACTTCACTGATACCAGAATATCCCATATAGAGACAGTTTGCTATTCATTAGTGAAACTTCTGAAGATGACAGTGCAAAATCTCACAAAATAGATCCTTTAGAGGCAGTCAGTGTCGCTAAAATATTATGTTCGGATAGTGTATTGACAAGCTGACAATCCCATAGTGTTTGTAACCTATAATGTATACATAGCAACTCCTGATACTGCTGTTGACACTGGTGACTGATAACTGCATGTTGACTACATAAATAGAGAAGGCCGTTGCTTTCATTACTGGCTATCACAGGCTGAGGTACCATTATAAATGCCCCAGTGACTTTCACCCTTTACTTTCTCCCACATAATCAGATAACCTACATCTAGACCATTGTTTACATGGAACAGCTAGACATAAACAACACATATCAGCCCAGGGCTGGGCATATATAGAAAGACCTGATCTATTTCAGAAATAGATTGACCCACCTACTGCTAACCCATTCCACCTAATGTCTGCAACACCACTAATAACTCATTATCAGAACCATACCACATAGATATCCAATCTATTTATTCCCATGGCTTAACTGATTCAGTGTATTGATGTCTGATATTATGAGAACAATTTGGCAATTAAGAGACAAATAATTGACACATTTTTTTTGTTTTTTGTTTCATCATACAATATTCTTATGTAGGTTTCTGCCATAACAATACATATTTCCATATGTTTCTGCCATAACAAATACATATTTCTATATGTTTCTGCCATAACAATACATATTTCTATATGTTTCTGCCATAACAAAACATATTTCCATGTTTCTGCCATAACAATGCATATTTCCATGTTTCTGCCATAACAATGCATATTTCCATATTTCAGCCAAAACATAACATATTTCCGTGTTTCTGACATAACAAAACATATTTCCATGTTTCTGCCATAAAAATACATATTTCCATGTTTCTGCCATAACAATACATATTTCCATGTTTCTGCCATAACAATACATATTTCCATATGTTTCTGACATAACAAAACATATGTCCATGTTTCTGCCATAACAATACATATTTCCATGTTTCTGCCATAAAAATACATATTTCCATGTTTCTGCCATAACAATACATATTTCCATGTTTCTGCCATAACAATACATATGTCCATATGTTTCTGCCATAACAAAACATATTGCCATATGTTTCTGCCATAACAAAACATATTTCCATGTTTCTGCCATAACAAAACATATTTGCATATGTTTCTGTTTGATCGTTCCTCAAAATTGAATTAATTAACAATTTCCTTTCTTTATTTCCTTCCCGATATCATTGTATCTCTACATAAAACCAATATGGTTCTCAACTTGTATAATGTTTAGTTTTCAACCTCATTAAAATTTCCAATTAAAATGAAATACGATTACAGATAGAATAATCCAAATCAATGTGGACATGAATGTCAACTCAATTTCCTGAGCCTAGTTTTATAGCGCAGCTGGAATTAGCCACTTCTCGGGAGAAGTAGGTAATCCTATAGGAAGAAAAGGTTTAATGAGGTAGAAATGTCAAGTTATATATGTCACAAAGGTGGGCTTAAAACCTGTATAAATAGAGCTGCTACTGCACCATAACAAAGGCAGTTAGCAATGCCCTTAGTCTCATCCAAGCTTGAAAACCATTAGCCTTTTAAAGATGTGTGGCCTACTAGATGGTCATTTAGTTCTAATAATTGCCACAAGAGGGGGTTGCACATGCAGTATTAACAACCACCCACAGTAGCATAATGTTTTTCAACAAATCCACAAAGGGTGACATTTGAATATGCGCCCCCCCCCCCATCCTTGCTGTCTATCTACCATCCCCCCCCTCTCCCACCATGCATGCTGCCTTTCTACTATCCCCCTCCCCTAACAATAATATCGACAATCCATAGTCACTACTGGTTAATGTACCTCCTACATTAGGCAGCTAGCAGTTACTGAGGTCAACAATGTTTACATAAAACAAACACCAACTTCCATTGCAACATCACTAAAAATATTGGTTTTTGAATAAATATTTGCATAGGCAGCAGGCTAGCAGATACCTCTAAGAGGAAATGGGTTTTGTTTGCAGTCTGTACAATGATCAGGGCTATTAAGTTCTTCTACATTTTGTCGTTTTCATCCTTTACTCCTTACTCAATGCAAGTTCCCAGGGGTGACCAACTGTTGCAATATCACTCCAGAATGTGACAGCCTCAACAATGTGTGAGGCTGTATTCAATACCTGTCAACATTCACCCACACAATATCAGGAGATTACCCACATTCATCTGTTGGAGGCTTTTTTGCAGCATTTTCTTTAGCTTCTTTTCTAACCACAACCTCACCTGAGGATAACAAACCACCAATACTACTGGACGTATTGGTACTCATTTTATATACAGCCACACCGCACTCAATTTTGCAGTGCTCATGAACTGGTGTCAATCACTGACCAAATGTTGCTGAAACTTCCCTGGAAATCCTGGCATTCCTCTAGCATTATCCTAATATCATCTAGGTATTCCAAGTCCTACTTGGTAAGAGTGAGTAATAAAAGAAACCACCAGTTTACTGAGGCTGGTTCAAAAACGATTGCCAAATGTAGCTCAGAATTCCTAGGAAATCCCAAAACTTTCAAGGGATATTCCTAGTAATTCCTTGGTTTTCTGAGCTTCATTTAGAATGGGAAGCTCATCTTTCCACCGCAACCAGGAAATACATAATATTTCATTAATAAGTTCAACAAGGCGTAGCATGATTGTGCAGAGACCCGCAGTGCCTCTCTCCATACCCCTCCCTATGCCCATACAGTAATGAAACAGATAGGCGCTATGTGTGCCAGTAGATGTGAACTTTGATACCAGGAAATAATGCCAGTATCAAGCAACCCCCCAATCTATAGGTTTACTCAGGATCATAAATTCTTGCCATATCTGTTACCAGATATGTGACAAGAAAATCCCCTTCATCAAAACTTCTCTGATGTTTCCATTTTCTAAAGTAGGGGTTGCTGCTTATCACCATGTTTCTGATAAAAGAAACGAGATTAATAAGAGAAGGGAAATAGGGTCATTTATTTCTGGGTGCGTTGGTGTAATTTCACAACATGACACTTGTAAACAAACCACCCAACTCAGCCACACGTTCTATAAATAGGTCAGAACTCTACACTAGCCTGGGTGATGCATTAGTAATGATGCATATGACACTAGGTGATACAATATTAGTATATATACATATGACACTGTTGTCAATACCATTAGCACAGAGAAGTTAAAACCATCCACGCGTTGAACTCACCAGATTTGCACCCTTAAATAAATGCTATATGTTTAATTGTAACTGTCACACTGTGTACCACTTTCATTGTTTCTCTCAGCCAGTGTATTCACCCACAGAGATCTCTAGCAGGCTCCATCACATGAACAGAAACATTTCTAGTCTACCCTCATTTAAGTCATTATTAGTGGCACAAGAGCAGGGAAAAAATACCTGTTTATTCATAAAAGCTAAGCCCCATTCCTAAACACAGAGCTGTTTATCAAGCCACCAATGCCTCGTGAATCTCAAGAAGGCATAAAAATTATGCCAATCAAATAAAGTCATCTTTGAGATTTGGAGAAATGCAAAGCAACTCAGACAACAATCCTGCTTCAAATATTTTTGTGACTTCATACTCCACTTCTAAGCAATTTTTGAAAGTATTATACCAGGTACCACAGTGACTTAACAAAGGGGAACGCAATCATAAATCAGTGAAATCTTTCTGAACCTGCATATAGTTTCAGTTTCAGCCAAGTCTGAATAAAAGTGAATCAGAAATTTTAAAAAAAGTTTCAGGCAATTACCCGTGTCAGGTTGTTTACATGAAGGTAGAGAGATAACTAAGGTCACACACCTGGAGTTGTATTGTCCTCAAAATCGTCATCCTGGTCCTAGACAGATTCTACTCCTATCTTGAAATCACAAAATTCCTCAGGATACTATTCCTATTCCAAAATAGAGAAATTCCTCAGAATACTATTCCTGTTTGGAGATGGAGAGATTCCTGAATGTCTAGTCCCACAGGTAGCAGTGCTCACCTATACCTGCGAGGCCCACACCTGCTTATGCTATCTGACCTACTGTTGCCGGGCCCACAAGGTGCTACACTTTACCTTCATGACCAACTATAAGTACCTGTTGGGGGCATAAATTACTCAACAAGACTTGTTTGTCTTTCTGACCTAGAACTCATGTTCATGAGCCGACATCTCTCATTCAAAACACCAGTATCATATTATCTCATGGAGGGCTGGTTTTGTTAAGTTCTCTATTAAACCCATTAATGCTTCAGAGTTCCTCGAAAAATTGTTGTCAGGATCTATGGCACTGTTGAGAATAATTTTGTAATTAAGAATGATTTAAAGAAATATTTAAAAGAGAGTTGTTGGAAATGTTTTAATTAACATTTCTCTATCAAAATATTTTCCTAAATATACTTTTGCCTGCAAGATTTCATCAAAATTGTCAGGCTGTTTTGGCTGCTGTGAGCATTAATGGGTTAAGGTTCTCTGATATCTCTCACGTCTATTTCAATGCAACAACACCATTGGTTTGTCTGGTTTCAGTATCATCTAACAGAGTATGTGTCACAGTGTGTGGTCTCCTAAATAATCATCCCAGTGACACTCAAGTTTTTAACCATATGTATAAATATTCATGTGAAAGATTATTTACATCTAAAACCATTCATATACATTGAATTTAATTTACCTAAGAAGAAAAATCAGAATGATCATAGGGAACAGAAAAAAACTGAATGCTTCTTTATTTCATTGTACCCTCTTGACCCATCTAGAATAGACAAAGAGTTCCCTCAAACAGGGTTTGTAGATGGACTTCAAACACATAGGTTAAAATGTCTTTCTCGTTTGCTATAGATTGATATTTTTCCAAAACCCATCTCTTCATAAACAAATCCGCTCTCTCACAAATTCTGTAAAAATGTTGACCCTACTTCATATCAATGTGCACAAGTATGTCTTACTCTAGATAACAGAGAACACACACTTGTAGTAATTTGATAGTCATACTTGTAGTCATATTAGAGCATTCCTCTCCATCCCACCACTCTGAACTGGTGGATACCTTCTACCACACGGTCCTTATTTGAGGGTAAACAAACAGGGGCTTGTGCCGGTGAAGGTCAATAAAGAGGGGGCTATCTGACCACTGCCTTCCTGTCCCACTTCCCCCACTAGTTCCCTGTTTCCTGCCACTGTGTGACTAACACTTTGACACATAGTGTAGGCAGTATGAAACAACTTAAACAACTTAAACAACAGGAACTTTACAAGTTGATACCAAGAAATGGATTGAAACAACTTTTTCCCTCATGTATATTGGATTTTGAATTCAAGAACAAAACTGAAGAAGATGATGCCTAAAAGGGTTCTCAAGTCCTTATTCAAACAAACTGATACAAAGGATATGAGCTTCATCATGTTTGCATTATATAACAGTAGGAAGCAGAAGTTACTGTTTAAATACCATGAGGAGTTAGCAGTGCTTATCAAACAGTAAGGGTGAGGGTAGTGTCAGAGTGACGCTAAATCAGAAAGTACATATCAGTGTATGTTTACAAGGGGTTGAAAGTACTTATTGCACTCTGAGGATGTGTGTAGTGTCAAAATGATACTGAGAAGGAAGTATGTATCAGTGTGTGTTTTAGAAGGGGTTGAAAGTACCAATTGCACTCTGAGGATGTGGGGAGTGCCAGTCGATGATATCAAAACAGGATGTATCTACCACAAAAAATCAAGAAGGGGTTAGAAGTACTTATTGTACTCTGAAGATGTGAGCAATGCTTTTAGCCGCTACAGGCATGAATGGGTTAACCAATGCTTTGAAATATACTCATGCAACATTTTCATTGTAATTGACCATCAATTAGGCATTCCATAGGAAAGGATGCAGGTTGTAATTTAGCCAATTACAGAGCGCTACTGACTGTGCAGTTCACAGTACCTCATGATACTGTGATCCCCCACAACCAGTCATGAGAGCCACCCTGGACATGGAGCCAATTATGAGGGCTGATCACACTCCGTGCTATATGACGTGACTACATAGAGGGTGCTATAGGCTCCTGTGACTCACCACTGTTAAATATGATACCTCATGATCATTTCTTAGACCCACCCTTGAGGAGACATGACCAGCACAATACCCACCCAGGGTCTCTATAAGATATTACTCCTAATACTGGGTTGGTGTTATGTAAAGTGCTGGTATGTGAGTCATTGCCTATAATATCTGTATGTGCCGCACACAGATGTGTAGAGATGTTAAGCAGAATATTAGAGAAATACATTAGGAATGTAGATGCAATGTAGTTTTCTAGTGAATTGTTAATTTTGAAGGTGCAGATAATGCATCCACTTGTCAATCAATCTTAAACCAAACTAGAAAAGGGTGACAACTCTTATTAAATCAAGGATATACACATTTTGGATTATGAAGGAGGGTTGGTTGAATCCCTGAAACCCCCTCTGTATTTCACATTGACAACTGAGCATCTCGAGTGGCTCAGGCCAATCATCCGTTCATCCAGGTAAGGTGGTTAGCGACCTCCCTGCGCGGCGCGGCAGGCGGCGGCGGGATACGAATCAGCGCGATTAGTCCAGGTGACAAGACCAACTTGCCTGGCCCATTCGTCTTGCCTGCATCGTTTCCTCAACCCATGATTACCCGACCCTCGGGTCATCAAGACCCGACCCTCGGGTCATCGCCTCGGCGCTAACGGTCACATTTCCTCATTCATGGCATATCACGTCCATCATCCTACCTGAAGACACCTCAACCTCTGATTACCCTACCTGAAGACACCTTGTCTACAGGTAAGAGAACCACTGGCCTCTAAGAGGAAGCTTGCTTTTGGCTCCAGCATCTTAGCCAGTAGGGTGCAAGGGCATCATTTGGACACACAAACCCTATAATTCAACCTTCAGGACAACCAAATCTTTTTAGAGAGGAATTTATTCAAATGTAAATTTCAAGCAAACAGTTGATTTTTTTCATTTCAATATAATCCCAATGAAATTGCACATGGACATTACGCTTTATTTCAATGAATAAATACATATTTATGGTTGCAATCTGAGTAAATTGTGGTCTCCCTTGAAATATAGGATGCCATAAGGCTTTACATTTGTCAATTTTGGACAGTCAGTTTCTAAATCCTGGCTAATACCCTCAAGTTCGCTCTATAATAACAGTTATGAATAAGGGGCACAGTGGTCTGTGCAAACACGTAGCGAATAATGACCTTTTTCAATACAAAAAATTACAAATAGCAATTCTAGTTAAATATTCATATTAGAAAGGCAGATTCTAGCTAAATATTCATAAACTAAATCTACAATGCTTTGAAGCAGTTATTGCATACAGTCACAAGCACCCAGACTCTATTCTCAATGCTAGATGTGCTTGTAGAAAAGCTCTAAGATACCTTACCCACTGGTGAGATTCAAAACATCAGTTACCCATGATACAGAGTAGGATTAAATCCCAAGTACAACACATGCCCCCCAGGTTTAAATCCTTAGGTTAGATTTCAAAGCAAAAGTGTCAATTTCCTTTGATCTTTTCTGAAAACAAACCAAAGCTTTTGAAATAAGATAAACTAATAAGGAAAAGTGCATCCTCCTCCAGAACCTGTGGCCTTTGGGAGAAATTATACCATCAGCTATAGTATAGAAGCCTGGAACATGAGAATTTTGATGGATCATCCTTCTGGTCTATGCAATTATTAATGAATCATTATGAAGAAATATGAACAATTTCTTTATTAAGTTATCAGAATGAAAATCTGGATCTTTTCTGAAAGTAGTAGATTTCTTCGAACTTATGCAAATCTCGGAAGGAAGGAGTTAAATATTGATTCCTATAAATGGAACTGACTTCAGAAACACATTAACCTGCCCTACTCATGGAAATCAGATTTTCTCTCTCCCCTGACCTATACATAAAAACCTTTTTAGCTGAAGGACCAAAGGACACTTTAGTACACTAGGTATTCAGGTCAAGAAAATATGCACTATAAAACTGTCTAATGGACTCATAAAAGGAACTTAATAAGCTAATATCTACCCTAAAAGACCCAGAAGGAGCTGCCCTTTCCCCTTGATACCCATAACTAACATATTATCAAGGATAGGTCGGACTGGTTCAGAATGATTTAGTACCAAAAGGTGTGATCGCCAAGAAATTCTATCAAGATGCTTATTGGTATGATCAGTTCCTCTTGGGGATTGGTTCCGGTACTCATATACCATATCAATATCCTTACTGAATGGGGAAAAAAGTATCACCGAAAAGGTTACATATCTATAGTATCATTAACATTTAAAATATATAGGAAATTGACTTAATTGCTACCTGGAGCTCACAACCTGAAGGTATTTCGCTATTCATAGCCAAATTTCTTAAATATTACTGTGTTTGATTTAACAAAGTTAGGTCCCTGAGAGGCAGGGCAGTATCGTTAATATTGTAAAGATATCATATGATATGGTGCTCAATCAGTAGACAGCAATTTTGGGGTCTGAAATCAGTAGAGTACTGCTCAAATCAGTAGAGTTGACAGGTATGCATATCGTTGAGAAAATATCAATATTGTATTGTAACGTAAAAATCTGAAAGGTGCCAATCCTATAATGTTAAAAAAAAATTGCATGAAAAATTTCAGTGCAAGATTCTGAACCGTTTTTGAGAAAAGTGAGGCTTTTCCATTTCATAAATCTTCAGGCCCCAAATTCCTGAGCAAAGGGCTGAGCTGGTCATAACCTATAAGAGTTCTAGTCAATCCCTGCATTCTCCTGACAATGGAGCTAGGATGACGAATGTGTCAGGCCATGGGTCGTCTGGACCCTACAGCCAGCAGTGTGACACCCCCTCTTCCTCCACCCTCCATACCCTCAGCCCTTTACAACAGGTGTCAGGCTCCCAGCATGATAAATCAGGGCTGACCACCCTTCCGCACCCACTACCCAACAAGGTAGGAGTGCCACTGAGAAAAGAAAGTCAACCCATTCATGCATGTGGCGCCCAAAAAAGGCCAGGCAATACTGGTGCTATCTCTATGACAAAAGTGTAGTTGGAGTATGGAGAGAGGTTCATTAGAATTCAAGTTATCTTAAAAAGTTATCTAAGACCCAGACGATACGTTAAAAGGAACTGTAGACTTGAAAGAATGAACTAATGCTTCCCTTAGAAATTTTCCTCTATATATGCTAAGACACTTCTGAAGAGTATACTTTTGGAACTAAATTCGGAAACATGAGTCGCTGTTTGGTTTCTGGCTAGCATTTTCCCTTTAAATGTTTTCTGAAGATTTATTTTGTTTGAGAGAATTGGTCAGGCATTTCTAGGTGCTATAGGCATAAAAGGATTAAGATTGTGGCTAGTCCCATGTGGTGGAGTAAGAAAGGTGTCAGGGTTTCTTCCCTTGACATGCCGCACCCTGCTGTGAGGGTGTCTCACCTGTCAGGTGAGATGGAGAGTGGGTGGTTATTTACCGGGCTCTAGGTGGGAGCGCTCACACACCTGTGATTAAAGATCTACCAGAGGTACCAGTACCCTTTGTCTCCTTGTGACCCAAATGCACCCAGGGGATGGCCGTAGGATGGAGGACAGAGAATAATGGTCTTCCCTGACCCTTAAGTGCTGATGAGGGTCCCATGGTCAGGGAATAGGATGGTGTTTTATGTGTGAAAGTTGTCCATGATGAGGATTAATTAGGCTAAATATTGACCCATTCACTCTAAAAACTCACAGGTGGGCTGGTGCTAATAATAATATGGGGTGAATTAAGTTAAGTGTTTGAATTTAAGTTATAGTGTTTCCTTCTATGAGAGGATCATGTTCTCTTTGTGTGATGGTACCTAGGATGTTAGATTGGATTCTCCCTGTGAGAGAGACACCTATTATCACTAAGTTTATAAGATACTTAACTATCATAAGTGTCAGGCTTCAACCCGCTAGAGGTATGAATGGGCTGAATGTCATCTTCTAGGTTAACCCGACTCCCAACAGTGATACCTGTCGTTATGAGGTGCGGGGCAGTTAAGGTATATAGCTACCTAACACACCTGGTACCCCTACTGACCATAAACCCTGGCTGACCACAATGGAGGGGTCACACAGGTAACGACACTAGATCACTGGACAAGCCAGAGGCACCCAATAACTGACAACACCACCATCTCCATCAGACAAAGTAGTCGTGTGCTGGCATTGACACAATGAAAACACATGTCCCTCGTGTGTGTTAGAAGTGTGTTCGGGTGACAGACAATGGAGTAAATATGCACAGCGCTGTTTACCGGCGTTCAAACATCTGCTACTTCCTATCCTTCTAGCTAACTTACCTCTATAGGAAACGAGATATTCTAGGTACTACTATACCTAAATGAACCTAATCTTATCTTTGTCACCATTTAGAGTATCTCATATTTCTAGGGTGGGGGTCCCTGGCCTACTTTCTTTTCCAGGTAGTAAGCATGGTATTGTGTGAGATGGGGGGCATGATAACAACTGGTCTCTACTTGCCTCTATGAATGACGGTGATCCACTCGGCATCCTGCTAAGCCAAATATCCGACTCGGTCTGAACCATGACTTCCTAAAGACGTACGTTGCTGTCTCACTGGTCTACAATCCGTGCTGTGAGAGGAGAAGGAACTGTCAAACGGTAGTTGGGAGAAGAATGTGCTGCTGGGGCACACAGGTACTCCTCAAGTGGGCCTAGTGGAACTAACCTAGTTCCGCCAGGTACTCCGCAGCCACCACAGTGTATCTCAAGATGAGAGATCTCTGCACTAACTTCTACTGGTCATTACCGTTAGCCACCTGGGAGTTCACACCACTGGCCACTTGACTGTTTGGTTTGCTTGACCGGTGTCTTAATCCTCTCCTGGTGGACGTATATATGTGTGTTGGAGAACACAAAGTACCGCAGATCAGAGACAGGTGATGGGGAAGAAATTCCTGCTGAAGCGAGGTATAATGATCACCAGTCACTCTCGTGTCTTTGTTAAGCGCATTCACGGACCACTTGCTCCCTACTATGGCTTGCTCTGTGTGTTAGTCACCACGCATTGAACAATACAGTTTCTTTCGGGGAATCCCATATACAAACCTGTACCAACACCCAGTTCTGTGCGGCGGCATACGCTACAAGTTGAGCTGCCCAGGGCATGGGGTTTGTTTGGTTATTATTGAGGAATTCTGTTTCTTTCTCTGGTGCTTATTTCTGGACAATAGAGAGGTGCCCTGAAGAAATCCACAACCCTGGAACAAGCCATGAATACTTGAAATGACAAGAATGGCACACATTCTTTTCACTCACCCTCTTACTCTTTATGGGGCTACTTCTACACCTACTCAACTTTATAGCACACCTCCTGTCTAAAGCCTGACCCTGGTAGGGACAGTGCAAATAGAATCCCCCTCTCCTCAAGGGTTTCTGACAGGATACCTCAGTCTTATACCTTGCCAACACATAGAACACACCTAAAGCATAACCTGAGGTTATTACAGAGTTTTCTGTTTTGTTCTCTTGCAGGCCCAGCCCTAGGACATTGTGCGTTCGGATACCCCCGACCCCCCCAAAATGTTTAGGGGGTCCCTAATGTAAGTGCCTAGAATGTTTACTATACAAATGGTTCTGCCAGGTTTTTCTATGACAGTAAAAGCTTATACAGAGGATATTGTACAATTAATTACACCCATCCCCATCCTCCTGGGGTGTCAGACACAGTATCTATATCTGTCACCTTGTAGACATGTACTCATGGTACTAAGATACTACCAAGTGGTTCTGACTGAGTTTTGTGTTTCTGTTTATACTAAGGCTTAGCCGCAAGACTGTGTGTACCGATGTCCCCTCTCCCAGGGTTTCTCATATCAGTATATATACCTGATACCTTATAGATACAAACCTATACTAGGAGTCAATTTCTTCAAGAGTGCATAATGAATATAGTTATGAACTCAACTCAGGTATCCATTACAATACTGCTCAACATGCAAATATCTTTATTTGGTAAACAAACAATAAACCTGGCTATATTTTGAGATAGCTATAACATGACTTACCATGACTTATTCATGTACCAAATGGCAATATTTTCTTTCTTTTCACAAGTTCTAAGTGAGTAAAGAGAAGCTAAGATGACAGATCAGTTGAGGAGCTAGTTTTTCTCAGCGATACACACTCCATCCCTAAGGTCCATATGGCACACTGAATGCTAGCTTCACCCTTAACTAACCCACAATCAGCCAGCAAGATGCTTTCCGCAACCTACACAACGACCATGCTAGTTGAGTGCACACGGGAAGGGGATTTCGCACAGAGAGATGCCCCTCTCGTTGTGTGAGCTGTCAGGTGAGAGGATACAGGTAAAGGTAAGATGATTGGCATTGTCACTATCGCTTTCCGTAGCACGGTGTGATTGCAGGATCACTAGAGAAAGTCACTCTCACAATGATAAGGTTTGTAGTGAGGTTCAGTCACAGAGATAGATGAACTGTGATGATACCTAGGTGTGCAGACATGCATAGGTATTAGTAGAAGAAAGTGTAAATAAGTGTACCCCCTTCTGCAGAAGGGTCGATTGAATTAACCCATTCATACTTAAGAGTTCCTCTAGAAATTATCATCTGTATGTATGAAACTTTTGATAGTAACTTTGGGATTAAGAGGGATTTGGCAAAATATTTGAATAGTAACTGTTGGAAATGTTTTGAATAACACTTCTCCTTAAAATATTTTCCCAGCTTTGCTTTTCCCAGCAATATTTCATCAAAAGTGTCAGTCTGCTTTTGGCCACTGTGAGCAATGGGTTAAAATACAAGGCTTACTTATTTACTGAGTGGTGGGTCAAATAGTTTGTGGTGTAAGAGGTTCATTTTCAAAATAAAAGGTTAGTTTAAGAAATAAAACCAAAAAGATTTATCTTGATAAACACACTTAAATTTACTGACCTACTCTGAAAAGTTAGTTTTAACCCATTTCTTCAGTTGGAATAAGAAAGTATGCGACATTAATTTGATCACAAACTTCAAATAATTCTTATTCTTTTCCTCTGATAAGAATAAGTTCATGTGAAACTGAAACAAACTTATAAATAATTTAAAGAATTACTTCACTACTCTACACAAACATGTAATGGAGTGATAATCTAAATAAACAATCCTAAATCACCTCCATGGCCCATGAATATTTCAGTCAATAATATATATATATAGGCATTGAATTTAAACAATTGAAAGCTTTTCAGTAATAACCCTTGAGTAGCATACTGGGGAACAGCTAGGCACCCTGTCTACCGGGATATTGTGGGTGCACCAGTAACCTGTTAGACAAGACGGGGCATTATGAAGAGAAACAATAGCCTGGCTGGCTTACACAAACCTTGGATTCTTCTAAGCACAAACACTCTACACAGAGTGATTAATTATTCAAATTACTACTGCGTATGCTAACTAACTGGGAGTAAACTTGAAAACAAAAGGTGTAGCAGGCATAGTGGGGGACCCTGACCTCAGGTTTTGTAAAACACACCTTGATTAATGACTTTCCCTACACCTGTAGTGAAGCATTACACTCAATACTTATTTCATTAGGGGGTGCTTGGTATATATTTTGCACCAATACTAGATGTGATATCAGATATGTACATAATTTTATGCTGATAAGTACACATTGCAAAAGCCTACAATCTCAATAACAACTGAGCCAAGTTCAATAACATAATGCATGTGTTGTCCTCAAATTAGGAACCCAAGGATGTCATGATAGTATTTCAATCAATAAATCATACCTGAATTTGTACACCATTGGTTGTCATAACATTATAATATCAAATTCAAACAATTTCACATCACTCATTTTATAGCTTTTTATAGGATCAATAATTCCTCATGAATATCTTATAGGGACAGTCTGCTTCAACTCATATACCCAAGTCTCTATAAATCTGTTGAAAATATATTGGGAATAAGACAAATGTTTGAAACCCTTTACTATAAAGGCAAATTTGTGTTTGCATTCTAAGCACCATTTCTACTTTAAATTCTTTTCCAAATGATCCTATTAGCAAGAAGGTATCCATAGAAAAGTCAAGTCTTTTTGAGGGGTCTGAGGGACACGTGTTTCCAATGACTGCACCGTTTTACATCATCAGACTAGCATTGCCCCCTGGTGACAATTTACAGTAAACACATCGCCACATACATTATATGTGTCACACACAACCTGGGACTCAGCTAGGCCTCCCATATATAAACAACATACATTATACCTTTTTATCAGGTTGCTATTTTTTATGGAAAATGCCTGATTCAAATGCTGGTCCCGCAGCAATAAAGCCAAATGGAATGTACATCAACAACCTTCACATCATAAGATTCTCAGGAGAAATGGAGTCGACAAAACATTCTAATGGTAATGTAGAATGAAAACAAAGGCACTGACATAACTACAGTCCTCAACTTCAGTATATATATATATATATATATATATATATATATATATATATATATATATATATATATATATATATATATATATATATACATATATATATAAATATATATATATATATATATATATATATATATATATATATATATATATATATATACACACATATATATATATATATATTCCATGATTATAAACTTGGCAAAGTATCTAGACTAAGCAAATTCAAGCCGCCATGTATCTCCAAAGTGACAAATCTTTGATGTAAAGAAAATCAATATTGTTCATTCTCCAATAGCCCTTATTGTTACACGAAAATATCAATTTGAACAATCTTAAGTCAACCCTGAGTTATCTTAATCACAAACAACAATTCAGTTAGAAGACAATCACAAAATACATAAAACTTATTTTTTCATATATTTTTTAATTCATTGAATAGCATCCCACAATCCTCTTTTTGTTCGATTCAAACAAGTATTCCTTTGTTGCGCACCAGTCAACTGTGAAGAAACATCATAGTGAACTTAAGGGGACTTTTAACATACTAGCATCTGGAGTGCACACATGGTCTGACAACTTGGAAAATAGCTCACCACATACAGTAATACTTGAAAAAACAATTAAAACGGAATATTTAAACTGAAAAAAAGGACAGCCAGGGCCTTGTCCAGGATTTAAAAACTTGGTGACAAAAATTAGTTGAATTGTAAAATTTTGGGGTGTCCTTTTTCTTCACTAAGGGACACCACAATATACTCAGATTATAACCATAAACATGTATTTACTTATTGAAATAAGGCATAATATCCTTATAGTATGTCTTGGGAACTATATTGAGGTGAAAAAATCATACGTTTGAAAACAATATTTTAAGAAATTACTCTCATATTTGGGTTGTTCTGAGGGGTGATTTTTGAGGGTTTGGTTATTTAAATGATGCCCTGACCGCCAGCTGGCTGAGACTATAAGGACAGCCCTCAGTCAAATAATTACCACGTGCACGCTCAGGATGTGAATGGGTTAAGGAGTTTAGTTTCTAGCAAGGCCAGTAGCCTAGCCGGTCTCAGCACACACCTGGTGACAGTGGAATACTATAGGGCCAATTCTGAAAGGGCTCTCAGATCCCCCCTTTATGTGAGGGATAGAGACACTGATCCCTATACAAACCTTCATAACACATACCTCACATCCCTATCCCTACTCGACAGCGGGGTAACTGAACCACAACATGGAAAACATGCCCAACAAATATAGGTCACTCTCCAGTCATGCCCAATTTTGATAACACTCAAGGTTTTGACGGCTTTAAGTGACTCTCGCTGAACTGAATCCACAGGTTGTCATAGGCTGTGAATAGGGTCTTACACGATATGTCATCCTAAACTGAAATATCAGACTGGAAGCTGACCTCTGACCTTAACGGGGTCAAGGTCACATCACATCAAGTAGAAGTCATACATCTTGACTACATTATATGTCATTGTGTGTATAACAGCATATATCACCTTAGCCGACAGTTGGGCAGTATGGACCAATCAAAAGACAGCAATGCTGTGTACTAATTCTGATAAAACATTGCAAGAGTAGATTATGAGATATTCCACAAAATCCTATTCATGTATTGTATTACTGTGTAAAGTTAGGGTAATCAAAAGGCCATACACAAACAGATGGGCAGAGGAGATCCATCAGAAGCTAGCTTTGTCTTGGACACTGGAGGAGATCCATCAGAAGCTAGCTTTGTCTTGGACACTGGGTGCTAAATGTGTTCAAGCACTTCAATCATGTTTTTTACATTCAAACTAACTTGCTTGCTAGTGGTTTACAATTCATAAAACATTTTCCGAGCTCCAACTTAGACATTTAAACCTAAGTGAATTAATATAGCTGAGACTTCAAAGGAAATCGTGAGATTTTCCATGAAAAATCGAAGAAGAGACAGACACCCTGTGTAAAGTTTATAAAAACTTGATTCACCTTAAAGTGTGGGGCGTTAGAATTGAGAGCCCCAGGGGTTGGTGGGTTGGTTGAGGTGAGAGACCGGACCCAGGCAGGGTTCAGGTAGAGAGTCAGTGCCTGTCGTATCTGTCTCCCTGTCCCCGCTAGTACAGGAGATCTATTTCCCCCTGACAATAGCGCCTACCTTGATCCCGCTGCCCCTAACAGCAGCTGACAGCACAGACACCCCCAACCCTTAAATAAGATAGGCACCCTGGAGAAGTGTGCCCGCTCTTACCTTAGCAAACCTTAACTACTAGACCTTACCTGTACTAGGGCAGTTTTATAGTAGTTATTTAGACGAGAAATACAGGAGAATAGCTGTGAGCATTTTCACTGGAAGTAAAATTCAGCAATCCTGTACAACTAAAAGTACTCTAGGGCAGACACAGAGTATTCATTTATTTTGAAAACAAACTATCGTTTTCCCAAAGTATGCCACATGTATGACGTACTTACTTTCTGCTGTGATCACATCAGGAAATAGTCTACAGTGACAACTCCAAATAAAAACATATCCAGAATGCGAGTTCATTCAAATAACTAATAATTTAGATCCAGGGTGTTCATATTTCAGATGTTTTACAGTAACTTAACACTAAGAAGTTACATCATTTCTTAAATATCATTTTATTAGTAAATAGATTATTTTAATTTGCATAGTGAGGAACTTGAGTTCTCACATGCAGGTACAATAATACATTGTTTTTAAAGGGGTTAAAAATACATTCAAACATTGAGCCTGTCTAGAACTAATTGAAAGGGAAATCTTAAGAACAACTGCTCTGGGCACAGAGTCATATCAAAGGGTACTATAAAACAAGTGATGGATTTAACACAAGCCTTACCCTGGAAACCAGAAAATCTGCTGGTTCATAAAAAGGCCCACAAGTGCCTAGTTTACTCTTAAATGTGAACAATGCCCATTGTTCCCTGAGAAAATTAAAAGCAGTAAGGTCAAGGAGTCTGTTTAAAGTATGGAATACATTTGCAGCATTAACTGAAGATAAAATGACTTATAAAGGAAAAAAGTTTTGATAATAGAAGGGTAAATCCTAAAGGGGGAATAGGTTGTCATACCCACAAATGCCTGCTGTATTTTAATTTATTTCATTTTATTTTTATTTGGGGGGGGGGGGGGACATTCCCTGCATGCACAATTTTTCCTGTGGATATAAGGAGGGGGTGTGAATATCCAACACTTTCTTCATATAAAACACAAAACATTTTCAGTCAAACTAACACTTCTCTCGTTTCACTTGAAACAAAACCTTATCATTCAACAAAATCTCATCCTTTGATGTCCTGTGTTCTCTGCTCATCATTAATGCTAATAGATTTATCTTAGCAGCTTGCACCCTATGATACAAACCCAATATTGCACCCTATGAAACAGACCCAATATTGCACCGCAACATTGCACCCTATGATGCAAACTCAATATTTCACCCTATGATACAAGCCAATATTGCACCCGATACTGCAAACCTACTTCATCAAAGGTGCATTTTGTTTGTTCATTCCTTCCTCTGAATAGTAGAGTAGTTCATATTGCTGGCAGATTATCATATGTTTTTCTTGGTTTCTCAGCAAGCGTTCTGTTTAACCCATTCATGCCTGCACATCTACTTGATTTGGTGTCGTCTGGACCTGTCATACTTATGAAAATAACTTCAGAATGGACCATTTATTTGCAAACTATTTGAAGGAGTTTTAGATTAAGTTCTAATGAACAACTCTCCTTCAAATATTTTCCAACCATTGCTTTTGCTAAAGAAATATTACCACAATAGTCAGGTGGTTTTGGCTCTTACAGGCACGAATGGGCTAACATAGTCACTGGTAAGCTGATAACAGTGTCGAGATATGCAGCTCAAGCAGCGAAGAAAGAGAAGTGAATCTCCTGATGCTGAATGCAGAGCTGTAGTAGGTAATCTAATAGAAAACATGGAAATACAGACACCTGTTTACCCTCTGAGGGCTAAACCCTCACTTCCTGAGGCATTGTTTGTCTAGAGAGCAACCCATCTCAACTTTCTCAGCTAATGGATTCTAGCATCCCCCCCCCCCCCCCTCCGGGTGCCATTTTGTAAACCATTTCATTATCAGAGCATCTTAAATGGACCTGACTTTTTTGCTAGATATCTTGAAAATGCTTGAAGATGAAATTATAATAAAAATTTACAAGCACCAAATTTCCCTTAATCATTTCCCTTTGTTTTGCGTAAACTTCAATTGAATTCTAATATGTATTAGATTTTTAATCTACTAAGGTTTTTCTTTCCAAAATGGAGCAGTTGTTTTGAAAAACTTAATAATGTTAATAGTGATTATCTTCCTTTTAGTGGCAAAGATATTTTACTAATTGCACTTCATCAATTCTTACATATATTTAAAGTGGTGTACGGCACTATCAACCACTTTAAGTACTGACAATGGAGCTGGAGATTTCTGTAGTGTCTCCAGGCCCACTGACATTCCAGCACAGCACTGCTACTCAAAATACATGAATCCAGAAGAACACAGACCAAGATTTTGAGTAAATACACATTGCTTCATATACAAGTGCTTAACACATTGCAGGTATGTTAACACATGCGGTATGGCACAATCCCAGGTAGTTATCAGGTGTTTATGTTGTTATTCTCTGCCATTCTGGACAGGTGTTATAACAAGGTACGGCATCACACATCTGGCCGCTTACACACTTACTCCGCTAATGTGCTCAGCAAGTGGAAATGGAACAATTATCATCCTGATCACAATCATTCTAACAACACCACACCAACCTAACCACCACCATCACCATCATTCTCCCAAACACCATCACCATCACTATCATCATCTGATCATCCTCATCACTATTCTCATCATCATCACCATCATCACCATTATCATCACTATCATCATAATCATCATCTGATCATCCTCATCACTATTCTCATCATCATCATAATCATCCTCATTCTCATCATCACCATCATCATCACCCCCATCATCTTCATCATCATCATCACCATCATCATTCTCATCATCCTCATCATCATTCTTATCAATATCACTTTTATCAACATGATGATGATGATCATCATCATTATCATCATCATCATCATATTTACCATCAACATGATCATCACCATTATAATTGTCATCATCATAATTATCCCCTTAATCATCATTCCTACAACAATCATTACCACACTCCTTTTCGAAATATCAATGTCATCATCATTCTTCCATGGAAGACTGACACATTATGAATAATATTTTCAGTTCATTAATGCCACTGTAACTTATCAACAAGCAATCTTCTCCAGCTCATTAAGCTGGTGCTACCAGATGAATTAATTGACCTACTACCTGTCATACATGGGTATCCAAGTATAATTCCTGAAGTGCATGAAATCAATTCTTGAACAATACAATAATCAATATTTAATAATGATTGTATAGGATATACATAGATATGAATATAACCAGTAAACCAATTACTTTCAACAGTGGTACCAGCAGTATCAAGATTTTGGATTCCTGAAATATTCTAGAGGAGAACGTTCCTGAAATGGAAAGTTATGTAAATTATCTGAAGATATGTGTATGCGGTGTGACAACTTCAAACATATCTCGCCAAAATGTGAAATCTTTCAAAACTACTTGAAGATGTACAGCTAAACCTAACAGGAACAACAACTATCAGTCAGTTTCTCTCTAAATGTTGCTTTGTTATCAAGATATGTTGATATGTGTGAGAACATAAGTAGACTATAGAGATGAACAGAGTAACAACCTCTACTGGAGCTGTGGAGGGACACAGATGTCACAACCCAGTCACACTGCTAAAACATTAGCTATCGCGGAATACCACCTGGCAACCTGGAGAATACAATATAACTTCTCACATTGTTAAGATCACAAAATACCCCTTAACCCCACCTGAGGCCCCTTTGAAGACAGGGATTTTTGTTTTTTATCATGATAAATTACAAAATACCCTAAAATCCCACCTGGAGCTTCTTTGATATAAAGATATCTTTCCTATTTAGGAAGTATTTTAAACTCCCAGGAAATGCTGGGATTTTCCTAGGAAAATCCTGGGAACTCCTTAGTATTCCGAGCTTCATTTGATAAGGCTAAGATGTTGATTTTTCTCCACCATTAACATCTGTATAGTCACTATCTAGCAAATATATGTAGCAGAAAAAGTGTCTTTATGATGAAATTTCAAATTCTGAATTTGGGCACTATGGCCGTAGATGGGTTAGGAACATAACACATGGCCATGAGACCTGGGCCGTGTGGGATTATGCATGCAAGGGCCAAATTAACTCCAGATCCATGGCTAATCACATCAAATCAGAATAAAATCAGAATAAAGATGCCGAGTCTATGTTATCCGATCCATGACCTCTCTCCATCAGCTATGCATGCCGACCGCAATATGGAAATGTTCCCCCACACGCCCCATTTTTAGTCCACACTCATCTACAGATTTATAGCTAATTCAAGCTAACAATGAGCAAAGTGAATGGGTTTGTAAGTTTCAACTGTGTGCCTGTAAGATCAGGTTTGATTTCTATAGATGTTCAGGCCAAACCCACCTGTCCACTTCTGGAAATCTGGGTCAGTTTGTGGTTAGCAGTCTCTGAGTGTGGTGAACTTGAACATACGGGGAGCTAACGGGGCAATTGGTACATGGGACACTAGTAATCTAAAATAAGATGTAGAGATTGTGGTTCTTGAGATATGGTACCCCTGGAGAGCCTCGCTACTCTGTGACCCCGAAAACCTACTTGTCTACTGGCAAAACTCATCTGTCTACTTTACTAGTGGACATGTAGAGGTCACACATCCACCTGTAGGGTCTATCAATCTTTTGTGCAGAGTGAATGGACTATACTCCTGAACTTGTACTATCGCTCATTGTTAGCTTGAATTAGCTGTAATAATCAGGCCAAAGAATCACACCAATCAAAATAACAATGAGAGACCATAAGGATATTTACACTCAGATTGAACCTTTGAACATTACAGGCAAAACCCCTTACCAGATAGAGCTTGATAATCCTAGGAATTCCTAGGATAATGCTAAGAAAATGACAGTATTCCTCTCAAGTCTAAGTTACATCTATTAAGGAATTGGTATTCCAATAGTACAATAGTTAAATGCTAAAAATTAAGTGTGTTGATTATCACATAATTATCAACATAGATTCACCTATTGAAAGGTCAATCAAATCTTACATTGCCATGTTCTTCTCAGGATTTTTATCCTTATTTGCCAAAAACATATAATCTCACATTAGTATCAACAGGTTGTTAATCATTATTAGCCAAGATCCTAAAATCTGCAACTCACTTGGTTAGACATACAAATATGAACATACAGTCAAGTACAAACATGAAAACATCTTTCAGTAAAAATAAAATAATAAAATGAAATAAAGCGTGTTGACAAAGACTATCGTGTTGACAAAGACTACCACTATCATCACATTTTATACAATCCTGACTTGCACTTATGACCTGCAATAAACACAATAAAATGTTTTATTAAACAATGGCCCTAATTGATCAAGTGCTGCGAGGTTTTTGAGGCTTAAGTCTATAACAATAGAAGAAAGACAATAGGAGTCTGTGCTGCCACTACCTCTATCTGCCTTCGTCCTTTGACACTTCCTGTAATTATGTCATAAAAACAGGTACTTACACATAAAATCACCTGACTATTGGTGCAAAAACCTTATGGGTATTCTCGGTAAACACTTGAACCCATATGGTAGGGTAAGCTTAGTACCTCTTTTATACTTGGGAGTATCCAGTCCTCCAGTCCAAACAAATAACATTTATTATTTAAAGGTGATAGCCTGGCTAGCCAGAATGACCTACTTGTATCATTAATACTCAGACAGAGATTCAACTGAACTATGACCTAAACAACAACCCTTATAATATCTTGATACAATTAAATAGCTTCATAACAAAATAGGAACTTAAGGTGCTTCAGTGGGAGCTTAAAGAGTGTAATCTGACCTCCATAGAATGTAGCTTATATGTCCGTTATCATGCATTATATCAGAGGGTCCATATAATACATAGGTGCAGGGCACGTAGACACCCAACATGCCTGAAAACCATAACATTAAACTTCTGGATAGTGCAAAACAAAAGAAATTATTGATCAAAATAAAGGGAAAATGACAGCATCCAAACCTTTTTATTTGACGAGCTAACTATGCATCACTAAGATTTTTGAAGGTAATTTCGGGTTTTTGTGTAACCATACCTTGAGGCATACCACAAAATAAACTAATATTATGCTGCCATCTCTATACAATTCATGCCTGAAGTGACCAAGTGTAGTATAATCACTGATTCGGTCGCCATTTGCATTATCTGCACTGTCGTACGACACCCTACATCACTCCATACTCGAGTAAACGAATGCCTCACTATTCACTATTGTGGTATGCCTGTGCACAGTGATGTAACATACATCATACGTCAATAAAACTGGAATTTCGAGTTGTTGTTTATCTTAAATTTCCAAAACAGCACACGTATGTATTGGGTTGGTGCTGCCATCTAGTGTTTCCACTGTCAGTCACTTGCGTCCGTTTTATGCAACAGTAAACCAAATGTTGTTTGACTATTACACTCCAGGTTATTTGACATTGCGAGTGACCTACTAGTATTTGCTTAGGATGCGCACACAACGGACAATTTCTCCTGAATCGCCCTTCTCGTATTTGATTTTTAACCACTCCAAATTATTTGATGCAGTAGATTTCAATGTTTAAAAAATTAGAATGATGTTATATGTGACCAAAATAAACTTAGGTTCGGCCGTACAATAATAGGGCTTGGAAAAGAAATTTTATTTCATTTATTTACGGTTCTTATACAGTTGTAATTAGTTTCGAACAACAGTTCCCTATTGAATATTTCTACAATTGCTCTGATCACAAGGTTATAAACAGGTCAATATTCAGGCTCACTGGCTTGAATGTGTTGAAAAAACGCGCCCTGGCTTAAAAGTGGAATGTCTGCGGTCGAGACGGCTGGACTTCGTCTGCGGCCGATTGAAAAGAGATCGTGACCCCCCGTGTACTGAAGCACCTTAACCGACTATGGGGCCAACCCACAACTCTCCTTAACCCATGCATGCCTGGAGGTCTCCTTGACAAGTGTCGTCTGGACCTATGACACTTATGAAAATAACTGTAATTAAGTGTGTATACCCAAAATATTTCAAGGAAAGTTGTGGGCTGTGTTATGATCAAAATTTCTCCTCAAAATATTTTCAGATAAGTCCTCGGTTGGACAGTTTTTACAAAAATAGCCTGGGGAGTTTTGCACCCCATGGATTGAAGTTGACTTGTTATGTTATTGAGGGGAACCTCTCCTATATCAAATACTGCATTGCTGCCCCGAGTTGTTGAGAACTACCCAGAGACCGATATGTGCAAGTAATGCTTTTAGTGGAGTGCCAATATTGGGTGTGGGCCAGTCTGCGATAGTGTGAAACCCAATTAGGCGGAGAAAACAGAGTAATAATAAGCGGTTTTCACTCGATTAGCCTGTCATAGGCAAGATATTAGTGCGAGAAAAAGGCCATAAATTGAAAACGCCCCGGACAGGGAGCTTGCAGAGGGACAAACTGGAGAGAGAAAGTTGTTACCTCTGATCAAGCTTACGGTTTATGTTTTACTTAGCCTTCAATTATAAATGAGCTGGACATTTCTACTCCTGCATTAGGCAATCTTATTCCAACTTTTGAGATTGGGGAAGATCAGTTTTACATCTCATTTCACCCATAAACTATTGCAGATCCCAAAGAGTCGTTTTAAAGACTCCTGCAGAGAAAACTGAACACAAAACCCCACATGTGTGTTTACTGTTACATTATTGGCCAAACAATAACACACATCACTATCAAAAGCTGCATACACAAATACAAAGGCTAACGTGGTAAATAAGTTTATTGCACTTATTCAAATGATTTGCAGCCCTCATAACAGTAATACTCTAACTATATATTGTGACTTATGAAATATATAGACTACAATGTATCGATTCATGTGTTACACAGTATCCCGCATTCGCTACACTATAGCTATTACATACTTAGGTCAGAATAAATCTCACTTCTTTTTTTCAGTTTGGCAGATCAAGTGACTTCACTATATATCTAATGAGAATAGTTACATAGTATCAAAAAAGGGAAGAACAGAATAACTTAAACACCCACTCAGAGAGATTACCTTTGTAATTAAACATATAAATACATCATTTAAAGTGATTAAAAATGCTTAAAATACTTTTTTTAAATACTTGCTGTAAATATTGTTAAATATTAGATAAATAAAATAATCCTTACAAGCTTGAAAGTAACATTTTCTAGGAAAATGATGAACCTCTCAAAGTTGGAATTATCTAGATAGTTAACTATACAGGTGGGCATTGTTTTCCCCTTAGCTAAGGGTACCTCCGGATTATAGGCTTCCCTTCAATCCCTACATCTTTTACTAATACCAATTTTAAGAGGTATTTAGATATTGGGTTGCCATCAGAGCAATCGCTAGGTTGCAGATATTTCCAGCGCGGTTTTAGCAGTCACCAAGTCATCATTCCATATTGCACAGAAACATACCAGCAATGTTCATGACTATGAAAACAATGTATGAAATGCACATGGTGTGTTCATTGCACAGTGAACAATGTTTACATTTCATTTCATAGTGCTAGTCAAAACAACAGCACCACCAGAGAAAGGAAATCTCTGATAAAAATGTCTAGTTATTACGGGGATGACGAAACTCTCGTTACTATGGGGACAGCGTAGCTTCAGGCATGAATGAAAGCTGTTGGGTAGAAACACTAGAATACTTCTCCTGTGGGAATTCCTGGGAATTGACAGAATCAGCTTCCCACTTAATGGGAATCACTTAATGTGTCAGTTATCATTCAGTGTCTTAGTACTGGTGGATGGATGACTTGTTATTTATTATCTATGCCATTCCATACTGCCCAAATTAAATATATGGAAAGCTAGAGGTACTATGTATTAGGGCTGGACTCGATACGCACGGCGATTCTGAATTGGCATTTCTTGAGGATCGATACTCAAGAAATGCATATTCCAAGCGCTATTTCGATTCTTGGGACCGACCTTCGCGGTCTAATCCCTTGAATCATTAAGCTAAAACAAGTGATATTGCGGCGAAACACAGAAATACAAATAAGCATGCAAATAAAACATGTTGTTGAAGTTGTTATTAGTTTTTCTGCTCCGCGAAGCACAGAAAGCCGCCGAAAGCGGTGCTTCGGCGTGAGCCTTTCCTTTGGGAGGGTGTGGTGAGGGACAGGTGCATACTGACAATACAAAACGCGCGAAATACTTGTCCCTCACCACACTTTCCAATGAACTATGTCACTACAATGCATGAATCGAGAATCGAATCGAAAGAATCGAAATCGAAAAAAATATGTCAATGAATCGAATCGAAAAAAATTGGATGTCAAGCCCAGCCCTACTATGTATAGATTGTGAAAAAGTATTATCCTCAGATTATGAAGATCCAGACTACAATATCTATAGAAACGCTTCAACATAAATGGGTTAATAAGAACAGTCCTCAGTGGCCCTCTCTGTTGCGTAGTTACGTAGTTGCACAGAGTGATAACATCTGAGGCCTGTCAATGGTAGTCTTATTATTACCGGATACAGAAATACTATAATGTATCCCTAGCCCTACCTGTAGGGCAGGATAATATTACTAGCTTCCTGTAATACAAACATGTGCTCCTACCCTCATGGCTGCATGAAGAGACAATGGCAGATAATCCCCTACTAACTCGATACAGTAATGAAAGTCAAAATCAAAGGCACATATTGAAAACTTTCATAGAAATTTTTACCTGTCTAGAAGGGATTTTTCAGGAAAATGCCTATCCTAAGGACTGATCAATGCGTTCAGCGAAGGCTGATGAGTCTTTGCTCATGAGTCTTTGATAGCAGCGCTGAGCTGAGTTATATCAAAATAGTGAACCTATGTAAAACATGCCAATGCATAATTGTCTAGATAATATGTTTGTCAAAACTATTTGAAAATCTATGTAATGAGAATAATCTGTACTGTATACTAAGCCAAGTCTATGTAACATAGCAGATCAAGCGCCGACTTCCTCTTCCTGTTTCCTTGGTGAGGCCGGACTGACACTGCGTGGCACAAGATAGCTGTGTTTATGATCAAACCAGACACATGAAGACAACTCTTCGTGTCCCTGGATCAAACAAGTGGCCCCAGTTACCACATGTAAAGCTTAGCTGTACAGCCCCTGTGATCCTAACCATGGCTCATAACCTCAGGCGGTCCTAAACCATCAAAGACATGGAACAGGGCTTGAAATTCAGTACCCCAGTTAACCACATGGAAAGCCTAGTACCATGTGGGGATTTTAAAAAAAACTGGGAGCACATGAGTAATGAAGCACCTGGGCTTGAAATTCAGTACCACACAGCAGTTACCTCATGTGACTTCTTACTCTACACACTCCCTCTGATCCTTACAATCATAAAACAGGAACTGAAATTCAAATAATTCAGACAGTAAAGTACTTCTATGTATGAGCAAAATTGTCAAGTTTTTTTATTTTGGTCAGAAAGGCACATTCTTCATCAAATCATCCTATTATCTATTTGTTAACAAAAATCTTGAATTGAAGCTGGCAGTGAATATTATTAAATTAGGTCCCTGGTAGGTAGGCAGTGTCATTCAAAATATCATTAAGGTATTGTACTGGTAAGGATTTATCGATATCTTATGGTATTGTGAAAATGTTAAGGGTGCCAATCCCTATTAAACTGGATGCTGACAGATGGTGTTTGCATTGAGAAAACACAGCCCTGACTGTCTTGTCAACATCCTGCCCTGTCGTCACTTGATACTACACATGTTTCTTCTGTTCTGCTGATATAAACCACTGCAGGGCCCGTTTCATGTTCCTCACCACAAGATAATACAATACCTGTACTAGGTATGTTATGAAGATAAGGACCAATCAAATTGTGGATGATGAGTTGGTGTGAGATTAACTCTGTATGCACAGGCACTGGAGGGGTTAAAAAGTCAACAAGGTATTTAGTTATAGCAATACTATTGACCCATTAATGCTCACAGAGGCCAAAAGCACCCAGGCAATTTTGATTTAATCTTGTAGAGGAAAGCATAGTTAGGAATATATTTGAAGTAACAATGCTAATCAGAACATAATCAACTCTCCTTCAAAAACCTTGAAAAATCATTCTCAATTCTTAAGTTATTGTCATAAGTGCCCGTTATCCAGAGAACAAGGTAAATCAGACTGTAAATAAAACCAACACTACTGAGGAATGTCTTTAAATTTCTTCTGAAGATTTCACTTCTAAAAACTCCTCCAGGCCATAAGTTTCTCCATACATACAATAGATGCCTTAAACTTTGAAATATGCATCAATATCTTCTGAAAGAAGTCAATAAGTGCGCCTCTGTTAATGATTCTATAAAAGATGTAGCAAAATATTGAATGAGTCAACCTTTCTGCTATGCAGAGCTGACATTCAATCTCTGTCTGAGTAATGATAATGTTTTTAGACAATGCACGATCCATGAAAGAGGTCTAGGTCAATTAACCACAATTTAACTGTTTACATAAACATTTATTGGGATTCTGTGGATGATCCCAGCTCCTCGAATTTCTCACGAGAACAAAATACCCTCCTTGTACCAGGTGTGGGATAGAGAGGAGGTTTAAGGTTTCAACAAGCCCTCCTGTAAAGCACATAAAACTTTCATTTATGATTAGTCTTGTCTCCTAAATTTGCCCTTGTGTTTTTACTTCGCATCTTCTCAGGCCAAGTAAGTGAGTAAGGCTATTGCAAAAACACTAAATACCTATCAAAACTGGTTGAACCAGTTTAGATTCCTCTCATAAGCCTTAAGTGGTGTTTCTTAAGTAAAGGTATTTTCCTGACCTAGAGAAACTGCACTTTTCTACCAGCTGAGGATCTAGCCCCTATTAAGCACTTAACTATTTCACACCAATAGTTTCGATATCAACCATAAACATGTATGTACTTATTGAGCAAGGGCACGATATCCTTATACAATGAAATGGGAAGTAGTATATTAATGTGAAAACATTCAACTATTTGCTTGATAGTAACATTTTTAGAAATTCCCCAGGGTGTCTATCCTGGTGTGTGGTGTTAGAGGGTTTGGGTATCCAAATGATGCCTAGACACCCTACCCCACTCCCATCTCCCTCTCAGATCCGGCATCCGGCCCAGGTTACTGTGTTAATAATGAGCCTGGCAGGCTCATGCATGCCTTACAGATATCAATAATGCACTGCAGAATTTTTGCAGTTGTGCTTTAAGTCTGCCTCAGGGAAGGAAAGACATTTATTACATTTTGATAGTCTTTTATGTGTTTTACTGTGACAACACTTCTGAGCATATTTTCTTTGCAGATATTAACAAATAGCAACAATACATAATAAAGTGAAGGTCCAAGGATTAATTTACAGTTTATACCAAATCTGCCTCGTCAAAATGAAACTGCCTCTTACTAAATATTAGCTGCTTTTGCTAACAAACATATGACTTCAGGGCAAAACTAAAAACAATATTACAATATTGCAATATTGCAAACAAAGTGAGCTTAGTTTATAGTTTTACCTGGTTTGCATGAGAATAGGACGAAGGGGTGCCAACATGGCCAAAATGACAGACATTTTAAATAAATCTTATTTCTTTAAGAGTAATGAAATGCAAATCAACCGATTGCCCTATTCTTAGCATATTGTGGGTGAAGGTCTTGAACCTGGGTTTTCCAGTGGGTATAATAATTAGCAGGGGTGATTATAAATCAGAGGCTTACCCACATAATTACACCTGTAGCTTTAGAGGAATCTGCCTGACAATGGGACCTCAAGGTGAGTCATGTCACCTGGCAACTACCGACTCAGACACACTGCAAAAAACTGGCATTTGACACACGCACACCCAACTGAGCAGACGGGAGGGGGGTTAACCTGTTCATGCTCATATCAACCAGATGGACACCTTATTCTGGGGTAGCTTGAAATTGAAGACAATACCACAAAATGAATACAAAAGAATGAGTTTCTTAAAAGTAGACATATTTTTCAAAATTCTGTACATTAAGTAATTAATTATTTCATATACTGGGTATATCTTGATAAAAAATCAATATCTTCCATTGAATAAAACTCAATAAAAATCCATAATTTTTCACTTATTTCTCTAGAGCCAAATAAGAGCCCAAGTGATCACCAACGCTCCCTTAGTGAAAGATTATGTGACCTGTTTGCAGCTGAGGAATATTAATTGATTTCTTGCTGGTGCCATGAATCATGTTGAAGATGCGCCACCCGCTACTCGCAGGCAGGCAGGCAGGCCTCGTCCAGGAGGCAGGTGCTGGCCGCGGCGTCAGGTGATTACCTCTGATTACAGGTGAGACACAGGTGATCACAACACCTCAGGGAAAAAACCCTACAACCTGGTGTTCTCCTTCACTACTAGTTCACATATATATTCTGCTGCATAAAGCTGCAAAACCAATACCCATTGAAATTATTACACTCCAATTTACCATTTTAAATCTATACCATGTAATAGTGTAACCACTCCAATTTTATAAATAATTGACCCGCCATCACATAAAATGACACAATCTTTAACCGTTAAGATAATTGCATTCCAAATTTCCATTTCTAAATGACCACAAGTAGTCATATAACCATTTACCATCAAGATGATCACAGTACCTTCTAATTTTTAATCAACCCCATGTAATGCCATAACCATTATGATAACACACACAAATATCTCATCATTTCACACCCTGCAATGGCATAACCATTGAAATGATCACATTCTAATTTCCCATCTAAAATCAGGCATAACAACTTACCATTTAGATCATCACATTACACATTCCCCATATCAATATGCAAATGTTACGGCCTTTAGAACCATTTACGATGAAGATGACCATGAGGAGTTCATTCCCCTTACCCCAAGTTCTAAGCAGGGATTTACAAACTGGGTGCCCAAAATTACCAATTACAAAATTATGGGCGACCTAAATATACTCCAATTACAACCACAAACATGTACATGTATTCACTTCCTGAAATAAGGCATAATTACCTTATTATCTGTCATGGGTATATACTGTGGTAGAAATTTTGATTTTCTATTAATTAATTTATTTATAAATGACATTTTAAGAAATAAGTGACAAAAAACGTTAGATGTCCACAGGGGTGATTTTTAAGGTTCTGTGTGTTTAAATGACGCCTAGCGCCTGCACATGCCTTAATGGCTAAGAATATGCTCATTTTCCCTGTTCTCTCTCCAACACTCATGTTTCTCCTCTAAAATCTGCTGCATGTAGTGGCATAACCATGAACCACTTCAATCAATTCCACTCATCTCATTAACATAGATCTGTGATTTGCAACCGTGATCAAGGCTAGGAAAAGCAGCACCAGGTTTGAAAATGGTGTGCTACAAGGAAATAGGAAATTAACACATTTATGCCTGTAGTGCCTGAAATGTCCTGACTATTTTGCCAATAATTTAGTACTGGAACAATTTTCTGAAAACATAAATCATACCCCAGGACACACCTCTTCTTCAGATATTTTGTTGATCTATAATTGATTTCAAATTTACTCTCAAAAAGTCATAATTTCAGACGTAATTTTCCATGGGGAACTGCGGGCATGAAAGGGTTAAATGAAATCTATGAGAGGGCAGGATGGCATGACTCCAGAGCAGCAGCGCTGGTAACCTAGCTACAAACATGTCATACCTGAGCAATATGACACCCAGGCAGCGGGCCGGCAGGTGTGCTAATCATTATCATACCTGCAATCAACGTCTAACCCATATAGGTAATGTTGATTTCACTGAAACTGATAACTATTGCACTAGACCATTGTCAGCAATTGTAATGTGCGACAAAGTGACCAAGAGGACAATGTGGGGAATGCCAGGCAATTTCTCTCCCCACTGATAGTCAACTAGGTCAGAGAAACCAATTGGTGCGGGGATGATAGAATCTCTGTATATACTGTAGATAAGGTCCTGGGGTTATTGTTTACATTGTAACCAGCACCGGGCATTTAATGTCGATCATATAGCCGTGCAAACATACATGTACGGATATTGGAGGCAATGACTTTCTCATAACACCAGGGTACCCAGGGTCTCGGGGTTCATGCCGCTCACCCCGGGGCGATTGATCCGCAGATTTAGTTAGCGCCTCTAGGGGGATCAGCCGGTCTTTGTTCCGAAGCGTGGAGCCACACGTAAGACGGCGGCAGCACAAAGCTACGGTTTACTTTTGGCATGCTACAATGGTAAAACACTGTGGTGTTGTGAGAGGCATTATTGGGCGCGATCAATGGCCGATCTGAAGCCCATAATGTATACAATACACCAGTAATAAGCTCACGTGTGCAATTCATTTACAAACAGGTGCTAGGATGACTGGCCTACACTGTATGCTAAATCAATGCCAGCCCACTCACATCTCTATATAAGCTATATTCTATTCATCTACAAGCATTAAACTCAGTGCAGAATGAGCCAAATAAATATCTAGTAGAGATCTCAGGTGCTGTGTGTATTATATTGACATTGGAATAAAGAATGTTTTGAATATTGGAAAGATGAATAAAACTTGAAAGGTCAAATGGGAAAGAAAAACATCTAAGGAAAGCAAACTTTCCATAATGCCACACATATATTGATTGTTCTAATAGAGCAGAGACATTTACAAGACTATTTACAATGTATTCTCCTTAACATGTTATATAGTATACTTTACACTTAGATACTTTTAAATAGAAATATGATACAAATGGTACTGTAAATATATACTATGTAAGAAAACAAATATATAGTGAAGTGTATGGAGGGAGACAATGTATATCAGGTAAGTATTTCTAGAAATTCCAATCTATCCCATTACATCCAAGAATTAAACTATATGCTAGGATAATGCTTATTGATATCTTACATTTTACTGATTAGTATATGCTTAAAGTTATGATTGTGATAAAAAGATAGTATGGTATTACTTAAAATACTTGACCCCCAAATTTTGCATCATAATGCTTTATTCTGAGCACCCACTTTCAAAATCCTGGCTTAGATAGACCCTGTGATATACTGTGTGGAGAGAATAGGTAGAATAGTCTCAGCCAGCAGGACATCTGGACGTCATTTTGGGCACCTAAACCCTCAAAAACAACCCCTCAACCTTTTTTTTTATATAAAATGTCCATTTCACACATATAATTGAATTCTTTCCATTTTTTCATCTCAACATAATTCCGATTACATTGTATAAGCATATATCATGCCTCATTTCTTGAGGTAAATACATAGTTATGGTTGTCGTCTGAGAATATTATGTTTTTCCTTTTAAAAAGAGGATGCCCAAATAATTAACAATTGCCAATTTTGGGCACCCAGTTTCTAATTCCTGGGCTAGGCTTTATGAAGAGAGAGAATAAGTAGGAGGCCAGCTGTGAGCAGCAGCTAGTAAGGAGTAGTAGCACTGAGCAGCAGCAGCAGCAGCAGCAGCAGTAACAAGTTATTGGTCCATTGTGTGATCAATAGACACAAGATTAATGTGGGCGCTGATCAAAGGTCTCAAGCAGAATGCTGGCCCACCACGCACAGACTAGCAGCGGCAGGGATTTCATCAGGACCATCCCCCGCACATGTCTACTGCCAGCACCAGCAGCAGCACCGCGGGCCAGCAGCACACTTCTATAGATCTGCCCTCACTGACTACCTACATCAGGCTCCTGAAGACATTTCAGTTCATAATATAAATCCATTCAGCATAGCTACACTGGGAAACTTCCATCCAAATGTGAAATCATATTTTTGTGAACTAACCAGTCCCATTTTACACCCAACTATACATTGAAGAAATCTTCTGAGATTTGAACACTTTTGTCCAGGTCCAAGCGTGTTCACTGTTCAAGGGAATGCATTCATATATACCAATTGCACTGTTTTGAACAATGATAGCAATGTATTTATCTTGAACATGATACAAATTCAATGGTCAAAACACAGGGACTAGTGGTGTTCACTGGTAATGGTATAATTGTACCTATAACCCTAGATAGATTAGCATTTTATTTAAGCGACCGTAAGTTACATTCAGTATGTCAAGTCACCACTTGTTTATAATCTTTGCCTAAGAAATACCCCACTGCTCAGATATCATGTGACCCTCCCCAAACTATCAAGCTTGAGCCATTACAAATATTTCAGGCCTCAAAATAAATTGAAATTAAGATTCCAAGATGAAATTAGTATGATGAAGATGAAATTGGCTAAATCAACATCAGCACATAAGTCTAAGTAAACCGAGTTGTTTGATTTGGTATAATTATAAAAGTGTGACAATAACAATAATGAACCAGAATGGAGACCAGGATGTGTATGGCAGCTCTGAGCTATTTATAGCCCAATCACTTTTTCCTCCTGACATGCACCGGGCGAGTTGTGATATGGATGACTCAACTCCAATAATAATATAGATAATAATATACCATTTCAAGTATTCATACCAAAAACCCCTGGAAGTCCCTAAATTGTCATATTGCTAGTATTCATTTTCAAAAAAAAATATTTTGACAACCACTTATGGTAGATGAACGCTACATAACATACTGTACTTTAAAACCATTTTCACATTTATTGTATAGAATTCTCAAACAAATCGTGGCATTTAAGGGTCTGACCCACCTATATTCCTAATGAGATTGTATGACATTCTCTACCTAGAATGCAATAGTGGCTTTGTCATTTGGGACTAAAATCAACTTTAGTCTCAACACATATCTGCCCTTTTCTCTTACATCTGGCACATACAATGGTATTCCTAAATCATACAGCTTCGGGCGAGCCTTCATCATCAGACTAATCCATTACCATCTCTCCAGAGAAACGTGCATGCAAGAATGTGTGTAAACTTCTAACAGAGTACAAAAACGAGGGAAAAAGGTACCGGATTAATGCCCGTTATCAGCCAATTATTGATCTGAGTGTGACATATTGGGAATAGGAGACTAACGAGTGGAGTTATTATGAAGGCAGCAGCCCGATACAATGTATACTGGAGGTTATGCTCTGCCTATATACTATCTAAATAATGCATACATCGGGAGGGCTTTCTAAAAGGCATCTCAATAAAATATTTACTAGGGGATGAACTGTATTGTACAGTCAAGCAGAGTACACATCCCATAGTGAAAGAACCAAGGCAGATCCACTTTCAACCCGCAGGAACTCATCCATAAATTATCTCCTTTTTATCCAGAGCAGTACGCAATATACAGGTAGTTTAAACTTTCATGGGAAAAAGTATTTACTGAAAGTCTTAGTCGCTGTCAGTGCTGTGGAAATAAGTCTTGTTGCTAAAG
>OZ012685.1:3281673-3314173 GCA_963942565.1 Maea johnstoni
ACACACATTCCCTTTGGCCCAGGCTGCTACAGGCTTTACTCGCCATACATCATATGTAATAATAATAATAATAATAATAATAATAATAATAATAATAATAATAATAATAATAATAATAATAATAATAATAATAGTAATAATAATAGTAATAATGATTGATGATAACAGGAATGTTGTCTAATCAACTTCTCTGATGATAATAATGAGAATAATAATGATAAATGATATTTGATATAGCGCCCTTTCCACCTATAATGTTCAAAAACACTTTATACAGAACTCCTTTCGAAATAGCAATGTTCAGCTGTGTCTTGAAGTTTTGCACATTATCAGAAGCCTTGAGTTTATCGGGGAGCTCATTCCAAGGGCGTGGTGCATAGGTACAGACGCCTCTGTCATCAAATCCTTTCAGATTAGTGTGTGGTATCTGTGATAAGTTCTTAGTGTTTGATCTTAGAGTCCTACAACCTTGCATACATCTGAAATCCAAAGCAGAATCTTGAACTCAAATCTTTTTCCGGATGGACAGCCAGTGAAGATCTTTTAGAGTTGGTGTAATGTGATCATACTCTTTGGAGCCATTAACCACTCTGTCAGCATTGTTTTGGACTTGATTCCACAGAGAAGTGAAGTTTTCTTTATTTTCCAACTGTTGAATGTATTTATATACACACACACATATGACATGAGCTACGTTTGGTGCAGCTATGTCTCCGAAGGTAACACTATAGGTCCACCTTAAGTCAACCAAACCCGAGAGGGCTGGTATTTTCTCTTTTCTTTTTATATGTAGACCTATCTTAATGCGGCAACAACTCGGGAGTATATATATGGGTCCACCTTACGCTGGACAATACGTGAGATGCTCTGCTGCTAAATTATCGTTTTCTCCTGTTTAGTTTGTATTTTCCAACCTCTTATTATGTCACTTTTTGTGACACAACCAAGAGTTAGTTTGTGATAAATAGTCTGGGTGACTTACCCTTTCTCTATCCTTATGCTCCAGTATGAGAAGGGGATGAGATAACAACAATTTTGTATATATATATATATATATATATATATATATATATATATATATATATATATATATATATATATATATATATATATATGTATATGTATATGTATATGTATATATATATATATATATATATATATATATATATATATATATATATATGTATATGTATATGTATATGTATATGTATATGTATATGTATGTATATGTATATGTATATGTATATGTATATATATATATATATATATATATATATATATATATATATATATATATATATATATATATATATATATATATATATATATATATATATATATATATATATATATATATATATATATATATATATATATATATATATATATATATATATATATATATATATATATATATATAAGTTACACTGTTAAACTGCAGGGTCAGTTAAATCCATATTAGTATTCTTACAATTATTACCGTAAACCATTTGGCAATCAAAAATCTGAAGAAAGTTTCCTTATCCAAATGAAAAAAATACCTCCGACGGGACTCGAACCCGCAATCCCCGGCTTAGGAGGCCGATGCCTTATCCATTGGGCCACGGAGGCTTGCGTACCATACCTGCACACATTAATTTTTCTGAACATAGTATCAAAATTGTACGATGGTGAAAGTGTGAACAGCAGAAAAAAAAAATTAAAATTTATTTTCTCCACCGTTTTTTTACCAAAACAGCAGAAAAAATAAATTTAAATTTATTTTCTCCAACGTTTTTCCAAAAACAGCAGAAAAAAAATATTTAAATTTATTTTCTCCAACGTTTTTCCAAAAACAGCAGAAAAAATAAATTTAAATTTATTTTCTCCAACGTTTTTCCAAAAACAGCAGAAAAAATAAATTTAAATTTATTTTCTCCAACGTTTTTCCAAAAACAGCAGAAAAAAAATATTTAAATTTATTTTCTCCATCGTTTTTCCAAAAACAGCAGAAAAAATATATTTAAATATATTTTCTCTGCTGTTTCACATAGTTTGCCCTTCTCCCGCTAGATGTCCCCCTTCACCACTTCCAAGGGAGCACTCATTATTTGAATTTGATAGTATGTGGTGACCAAAATGGCATGTAAAAGTGGACATAAAAGACATTTTGGAACATTCATAATTGATATTGAATATTGATAAATGAATGAGGAATTTCATAGTTCATTTATGAATTGCAAATATTCACTTTTCATTATGCAGTCGTGACCAGACTCGGCTCTACGACGGTCAGCGTATAGATCTATAGGCCTGTCATGAGAGTGGCATGGGGAAAGATCGACTCTGTATTGAAGGAGCATAAGCACGGCCACTTTGCACCTTATCAGTTACTCAGGAAATCACAAGTTTACCTGAGGGGGAGGGGGGGGGTCTAGTATTTTTTTAACAAATGATAAACATGATTCGAGAACGCCCCGACCAACTTCCAGTTTGGTACGACATTTGTACTTAGTGTTATAAATTCGCCACTATCCAATGATTGGCTTCGTAGCCTAGAAGTTAATTGTCCGGCTCTCACGCGGACGATACGGGTTCAATTCGCCGACTCGGATGACCTTTTTTCATAACTTTTTTTCTTTTCTTTTTTGAAGATAGAAAATGAAACAACTTTTTCTGTCTATATCTGACCCCAAATATATATATATATATATATATATATATATATATATATATATATATATATATATATATATATATATATATATATATATATATATATATATATATATATATATATATATATATATATACACAAATATATCCAGTTTCTTCTGCCCCCACACGACCCCCTCCCCCCAGAGAAAAGTGAATAAGTATGTATGTATGTATGTATGTATGTATGTATGTATGCATGCATGCATGCATATATATATATATATATATATATATATATATATATATATATATATATATATATATATATATATATATATATATATATATATATATATATATATATATATATATATATATATATATATATATATATATATATATATATATATATATATATATATATTTGTGGTCAGATATAGACAGAAAAAGTTGTTTCATTTTCTATCTTCAAAAAAGAAAAGAAAAAAAGTTATGAAAAAAGGTCATCCGAGTCGGCGAATTGAACCCGTATCGTCCGCGTAAGAGCCGGACAATTAACCTCTAGGCTACGAAGCCAATCATTGGATAGTGGCGAATTTATAACACTAAGTACAAATGTCGTACCAAACTGGAAGTTGGTCGGGGCGTTCTCGAATCATGTTTATCATTTGTTAAAAAAAATACTAGACCCCCCCCTCCCCCTCAGGTAAACTTGTGATTTCCTGAGTAACTGATAAGGTGCAAAGTGGCCGTGCTTATGCTCCTTTAATACAGAGTCGATCTTTCCCCATGCCACTCTCATGACAGGCCTATAGATCTATACGCTGACCGTCGTAGAGCCGAGTCTGGTCACGACTGCATAATGAAAAGTGAATATTTGCAATTCATAAATGAACTATGAAATTCCTCATTCATTTATCAATATTCAATATCAATTATGAATGTTCCAAAATGTCTTTTATGTCCACTTTTACATGCCATTTTGGTCACCACATACTATCAAATCCAAATAATGAGTGCTCCCTTGGAAGTGGTGAAGGGGGACATCTAGCGGGAGAAGGGCAACTATGTGAAACAGCAGAGAAAATATATTTAAATATATTTTTTCTGCTGTTTTTGGAAAAACGATGGAGAAAATAAATTTGAATATTTTTTTTCTGCTGTTTTTGGAAAAACGTTGGAGAAAATAAATTTAAATTTATTTTTTCTGCTGTTTTTGGAAAAACGTTGGAGAAAATAAATTTAAATATATTTTTTCTGCTGTTTTTGGAAAAACGTTGGAGAAAATAAATTTAAATATTTTTTTTCTGCTGTTTTTGGAAAAACGTTGGAGAAAATAAATTTAAATTTATTTTTTCTGCTGTTTTGGTAAAAAAACGGTGGAGAAAATAAATTTGAATTTTTTTTCTGCTGTTCACACTTGCACCATCGTAAAATTGATAATTTTGAACATGGTACAATATGTTATCGAAGTGATAACGCCCAGCCATGCGTATGGAAATACTAGAGCTTTTATCTGTTTGGTACTACTCCGCCATGTGTTTTCCTCAGGAAATGAAATGCTGTTGTTTATTCTGATTGAATGTATCACCGAACCCCTTCATGTAGCGCCCAGGTCAGGCCAGACAGTATTGGTGATATCCCTCGGACTAGAGTACATTTTAGAACATGATTGAAGGAGAAATATTACTTATAACTCAACTCACAATAATCATTTAAATAGTGTGTGAATATGTTCTCTATATTTTGTATTCAATGCCACAGCTATCGTGGATCCGGACGACACCGACTTATCAATGAGTACTCAATGTATAACTCACATATAGCACGCATTCCTTCTACAATATTGAACCTTACTTAGTCTGCATCTGATGTTGTTATCGCCATATAGGATAACAGAAACGGGAAAATAGGTAAGTTTTATGTCTGAACTAGCATTCTTTGACTGCTCCTGTTTACTGTTACATCTATTCAGCCTGCCGTGAAGCGACCCTAAATGTCAAACTATATTCGGAATATGTGAGTCTTGAGATCCGTCCTGGCCCAAATCAATGACCAATGACGCTTGCATTGCCTGGAAAACAGAAAAAGAGAAACATACTATCAAGTTAATATAATAAAGACTTTATTATTTATTTCATTATATATACTTGATACCATTTTGTCTCTTTTTCTTTGTTTTTTAGGCAATTCATGCGTCATTGCTCATTGATTTGGAACAGGACGGATCTCAAGACCCATCAAAATAACTATAGGGCCCATCTACGGTGTAACAGTATAATCAGATAATACGTTACTGGGGTCGTAAGTATAAAACTTTACGTAGTACTTGCGATGTGCTTGTGGTTAGAAAGTCCATTGTTCTCCCTGTGTATACCTAACCACAAGCACCTCGCAAGCACTGCGTAAAGTTTTATACATCGGGCCCCAGAGCTGGAGCAAGTTCCTGTGGTTTGGATTGGATAGGGATGTTTTCGGGTGGGAATCGATAAAGTCGTGTTTACCTGTCTATGGGGTCAATTGTTTTTCTTGCTTTAATCATCCACCTTTCTTCGGATTTTGAGGCATGTTGGATTGTCATGCTACTAGCGTACCTGTAGCCACTACACATATACCTCGAGCCATAATTACATCCTACTAGCTGACAAGGTGGATGTGATTCACGAGTGGTAAACACGCGTGGCACAACAACGTAGCCAGAATATTTCTAGATTTCTAAATAAATGGATCGTTTTATTTATCAAAAACTTGCCAAATATATCGTTGTCCGTACAACAGTTTTGGTTGGTCCCATTACAAGCCAAGACCATTGCAAATTCATCCCTGTCAACATTCGACAATCCAATATCAGGAGAATTCACGCGCTTTTCTATTTGGCCACCTTGGTGGCATTTTGTTTAGTTCCAATCCCGGCCACCAAGCGTCAGGTTAGTAGCTGAGCTTAGGAGCGGACCATTATATTGAGCACCATACAAATATGTAATATGAAATAACTTTTATTTTGTGTAGCAGATCACTATTGCTGCGTATTGATATTTTGTAGTTATCAAAAACACAGATAGCTTTGGCACTGGAAATACCATATTCAACAACACTTATATTATGTTATCTTTAAAGATCAAATACTTCTATGTTCAGCATCTTATGAAGCTTTTGGCACTTGGCTAGAAAATCATTTTATCTTGAAGACTGTGATTTGGCTACTATCTTACCTTTCAGACTAAGGTTAATAGTAATTTAAATATGATATTATCAGTCAATAGCTCTATAAACTTCATGTCATACGGTATAAGCAAAAGTATCATTCTCTTTGCTCCTAATTTCAAAATATTTTCGAGCCATTTTTGTCATTGAATTTTCACAGATACCTGTGTTTTATGAGATTTTCTCTTGTTAGCCATTGTAGATTTTTCCTGAACTGCTATCTGATGATGCCACGATGCGCCTTTCCCTCCTAATCCCATTGAACAGTACATGGCTACATGACAGTTACAGTTAGTAAGGGATTAGGCTACTGCTAGGAAGGAATTACTACACACGGTGGTAGGGTCAGGTGAGATACACTGACAAAAGAGAAACAGAGTGACCTAGTTGCTGGAAGAAGGGTGGATGATTTTTGAAAGTCAGCATATCAGAAGGTAATCAGGAGATTTCTTAAAATCAGATGCTCTATCAGTCGACAGCTAATGACGGGTCTGAAATCAGCAGAGTTCTGCTCAAATCACAGGTATGCAAGTTATGATGATATTTTAGAGGCTTGTTGTACAACACGCATCTTCTATGTGACTGAAACCCTTAGAATTTGCAACCAGGTGGTCGCAGGTGCTCTTGGGTGACCGAAGCTCTGTGTGGCCGGGGCTAGACTACCACTGAACTAGCAAGATCGGCCCCGTCCAAGACACAGAGAGAGAGAGACAGGTTTCGTTTGTCGCCTTAGCTTACCTTATCCAATCCATTTCTGAAGCGCTCATACGCTCTGACACAAACGGAAATATTTTGATTATAAAACAATATTTTGAGAATAATCTGTTGTTTCCCCTCAAATCGTTTTCACATTAAACTTTATTAAATTTACTAAGGAAAAAGTACTAACTGATTAATTTGATAATCATGGAAGCAACACTGGTAATATACTCGAACAAAAATAAAAGAGGGCGACCGACTGATACTTGACCAGGCCAAATTGGTACTTAAAGACCTGTTTCACATTGATAACTATTAGGCTGAAACAAATGATAAACTCTCAATGTTCTTAGGTTTATGGCATCTATTATGTAATGAACTCATCAATTTATAACATGATGGTATAAAAGGCTCTCATATCTACCGATGTATCATACATATATATATATATATATATATCGAAGACAATGATTGTACAGCTGTATTGCGTACCATGTGTCCAGCTGGACTTTTGTGACAATAAAAACAATTTCAAACTTAAAAAACTTTATTTAAAGAGTAAAGCTCGAAGTAATGAGATGCTAATGAACTATAGAGGCACTCCCGATTGCCCTGGGTTAACTAACGAATGACGGCAGTCAGCCAGCCGACAGCGTCCCTGCAGGGCCCGCTACACCCAGGCCAGCCACAGTTTGCCACAAGATCATTTTATACTTATAGACTTGTTTGTCAATTGTCAGTATACATAGTCTAGATCAGAGACGTAGAGCAGTTCGTCAACTACATTACTGTTAGGATGGCTCCATCATACAACATGCTACTTGGTCTCGTAGCGATCACGACATTGAATGACGGTATCTACCGTTAATTCGAAAACCGTTTTGAAAACGGTGAAACGGAAAAGGGTAACAGCATCTAAAACCGTTTTACCGTTTTCAAAACAGTAAAACGGTTTCAGAAGGACTTTCAGTCCGCTCTTGAACCGGTTGGTTAATTGAATGCGCCTATCACAGACACAGGTGCGGGAGATTCTAGTTCTGACATAAACCCTACCTATTTTCCCATTTCTGATATCATGGACGGTAGGGTTTAGTCCCATCTCTCATAAAGTATGTTACCAGTTTTCCGCCTAAATCTAAGGCAGAAGTATTTTGCCATAGGGGATCTCGGCACATACAAACAGCTATAGTCAGTCTGACTCGAGTTTGGCAATCACTTTTGCCACTTTTTTTGTGACAAAACGTTCGAGTTTTCCATCCAAACTTCGCAAACCTCTTTGGAACACTACTACGTATATGTACACACATACTTTTTGTCTCAACTGCGCAAAATATTGATTTTGCTTATTAGTTCCTGTTGTAAAATGTGCACATTGCCGACAATACAACCTCGCTTGTGTGTCTGTTGCGAACAATACAAACACGCGAGATAGTATTGTTGGCAATGGGCATATTTTACAATGGGACCTAATGAGTAACATTTTGCGGAGTTGAGACGAAAAGTATGTTTATTCATACTCGTAGTAGTGCATCTAAGATATTTGCCAAGTTTGGATGGAAAACTCGAACGTTTTGCTACAAAAAAATGGACAAAGCAGTTGCCAAACTCCAGTCAGACAGACTATAGTATATGGCAGTGGCGCCTGGTGAAAATGAATGTCGCACAGCGCCTACCGAAAATTGCTGTGTTCTGGGACCAATTGTCTACTATAGTCTGTCTGACCGCCTTTTCCACTTTTTTTGTGACAAAACGTTCCAGTGCAATAACCCAATGCAAGAGGTTGTGAGATAGGTGTTTATATTAACTGTTCAGGAGGGAAGTCGCGCTGTTTTGCATGGGGCGCCCGCGGTTGCAAAAATAGGGCTTGTTGTAGTGTGGTTGTGGGGATCCGTGCGCCGAAACTGATGGCCGGCGCACGGATCCAAGGCCCAAATACAGGGCATCACTGGTTGCACACTCCATAATTGTGGAAGTAAACTGTTTGAAATAACTTTGTATGTCTTACAGCAATTCTGATTTTTTTCATTAAAGTAGCACATGGGGTTCAAACCAGGAATTCAAGAAACACCATCTTAACTCCTGCGTGGTAGCAGGTAGAAAATATCATAACCAAGCGTCCTTAGTCAGCCCATATTCTATGTCATTTCAATATTTACAACTTTTCACTCAAATGACATAATCTCACTTCTTGCACAGGTGCATTTAACTCGCTTACAATGGTTCTCATCACCATAACTTAAGTAAATTATCATATTAAGTAAATTACCTTGATTCAGATATTTAAGCAGTTTGATATACTGGCTAGATTTACATTTAATACATCTGACACAACTTAAAAGAGAGCCAAATCTGATTAGATAAATTAGCCATCCACGCCAATAGAATAAATCTTTTCTAAGGATAAATTCTGATTTAATACATTACTACAAGTTAATGTTCCTATTCCATACTTAAAAAACCTTCTAAATCCGTGAAAGGCAGTCAGTAGCGTGTCATGACTGCACGATTCCGGGATAAAGTACATGCAATTATGAGACGAGTGTACAGGCTTGGTACAGTATTTGAATTTGGCGCCAATACTACGCGGTCGATGACGTCACCAATCAGGTCAGCGTGAGTTTCCGGCTTCAATAATTTTCGTGGCAATAGACATTCCTATGGGACATCGGCTCAGGTCTAAATGATTAGGTGTGATTCAATAGATGCCAATGTTTTACCATACTCCCCCCACATGTGCTTGAAGATCGGACATATTTGTGGCACTATATCTTGTCTCGCGTGCACTACTTTCGTACGCTGTGAGGACTGGTTGCCGTTCGCAGCATATGGTGTGCAGGAGTTTAAAAGAAATAGTGCACGGAAGATCAGGCGCACCGGACACGGACATGGGAACCTTTCCATTGAAAAAAACTGCAAGCCCTGCTGATCTAATACTACATGTAAAAAATGTGAGTTTTCTGGTATCCTCTTTCTTTCAGGGCAGATAAAGTTAGCCACGTGACCTGGCTAGAAAGGATGCCGATTTCCCAACTAGTCTAACCCATATTGCTGAGGGTGCCAGTTTCAGAGTTTGCTAATAAGGGAACGGCTTGCAGCCGTATTTAAAGGCACTAAGCGTCGAGTTTGCCATCCAATTAACTTGGCAAATCAAGTTTATAGGACTTCCCATATTTGGACACTCCTGATTTTTTTTTATAGGAAATCATTTATTAATTGTATTTGATATCTGCATTGGCCATCAAAATGAACTTCGTTTCTTTTTCTTTTGAAGTACGTTGGAAGTGCACTTTTCAGACAGACACTCAAGTACTGGCCATTTTTTACAAGTTATCACCCTATAACAGATATACAACAGGGAATGCTGGGAGTTATTGATTGTCCTAAACATTGGTAAATTAAAGTGGTATTTTGATGACAAAATTGCTGAAACAGCAATTATAAGACAACACTGCTGTTATCTGAAAGTATTTGTAAGTATTTGTTTTCAAAAACAATGGGTACATTTTACTTGTAGCAAGAAATTACAAACACTTATGTAAATTTTAATGAATGACTAATGTTCGTGCATAATAACTATAGGACGAGTGCAAATGACATACGCTACAGCCGGTTTGATATCTTATCCATCGATTTCATATATGTTAGCCAAGCTTTCTGAAATATTGATACATAGGTTAGGTAGCCCTAAGTTTGGTGGCAGGGATATCTATGCTCTGGTCTTTTTTGGCAATATGAAATATTTCATGCTTACTGTCCGCAGGGCGGGTACTAACTAGTTAAGTATGAATTCATGTAAATAGTTGTTTTGTTTTTATTTTTTCATTTCCACCATTTGAAATTAGCCCAAAGTATACCTTTATTAGACAGATATTACATGTACCTGGATGGTAGGGCCTTTTTGTGACTATTGTAAAGCTTTAACATGTCCAGCGCAGAACAAAGTAACCTCAGGGGAAGGGAATGGGTTCAGATATCATCGTTGATTCTTAATCCACATTAACCAATGATTAAAGATAATTGGTTTCGCATCGTTTTTCTTGTGTTGTCCTGCCACTGAAGAATCAGTGATAATTAATATTTCATATTTTCCATTCAATATAACTCTATCCTCTGAATGCAATTTAACTGCCAGCAGACTCACCGCAGGGCTAAATGTTCTATTCAAAAAATGGCACAAACACCATAGTCAAATATGCAAACTTTGCAGAACAATAAAGAAAATGGTTCATTAAATCCATCATGAATGATACATGCCATTCTCTAGCACATGTAACTAAATATTTCAGGCAAGCCAAAAACTACGGTGGGCAAGTTATAGTCTGTCTGACTTGCTTTGGTTAACAGCTTTTTCAACTTTTCCCCCACAAAAAGTTTGTTTATGCCATCCAAACTTGGCAAACCTCTTATGGGCACTACCGTGTGTATGTATAAACATACTTTTTGTCGCAACTCCGCAAAATGTTGATTTTGCGCATTAGGTTACATTGTAAAATTTGCCCATTGCCATAAATGACGATCTCGCGTGTTTGTACTGTTGGCAATTGTTGGCAATGGGCAAATTCTACAATGGGACCTAATGGACAAAATCAACATTTTGCGGAGTTGAGACAAAAAGGTATGTTTATGCATACACGAGGTAGTGCTCCTAAGAGGTCTGCCAAGTTTGGAAGGCAAAAACGAACTTTTTGTGGGAAAAAAGAGCAAAAAAGCTGCATGTTAGCCAAATCAAGTCAGACAGACTATAACTTGCCCACCGTAGTTTTTGGCTTGCGTGAATTATTTAGTTACATGTGCTAGAATGCCATGTATCATTCATAGTTCAGAAACTTAATTATGTTGGTGCCTGTGTGTACACACATACGTTTGGAATAAAATGGTAAAGGATTTCAATGCACACCTTTTAATCAGCCAAGAGATAAATTGATTGAATATCTTCACGTAGGAGTTATAACATCATACACTTAAACATATCCATAGGTCTAGATCTATGTTTTTTCAAGATGTCAGATTCGGAAGGCAATTTTGTGATGATTCAACATCACAAGTGTCTATAATTTGTGTTATTATTCCTCTCTGAGAAGAGACGTTTTAGGATTTAATTGGACAGCTGGCTGCATTCATGCTTATGCTATTTAGATCACCCTCGGCCACTCTTGGTTTCAAATTCATTGGGATTTTCATGCCTATAATCAAAACATCATAAATTTGCTCCGAGCCGGCAGAAAAATACATCCCCTACTCTCAGGAGCCGGCAGATAGTGAGATACAGAAGTATTTCGACATTTTACCATCTCAAAAGCTAGACCGAAATATCTGACTCTACATTTGCTTCTATGTTGATTTTCTATGTAAATTTGGCTATTTAGACGTTTATTTAATATGTTCAGGATTTCGTTGGCATATGTACAAATGTCAAAAGCGACCCAATATGACACTAGCGCAAACTTCTATAAATTTCCCGCTCAAAGGAGGCGCATTCAATTCATCAACCGGTTCACGAACAAACTAAAAGTCCTTCTGAAGCCGTTTTACTGTTTTGAAAACTGCAAAACGGTTTCAGAAGCTGTTACCCTTTTCCGTTTTACCGTTTTCAAAACGGTTTAAGCCACTGCTACTGTTTTTGCTTTGACTGTTTTGAAAACGGTAAAACGGTTTTAGATGCTGTTACCCTTTTCCGTTTTACCGTTTTCAAAACGGTTTTCGAATTAACGGTAGATACCGTCATTACATTGGTGATTATCGTTTCTTTATTTTCACCACGACAAGAGATGCACAAACTATCTAAGGCATACGCAGATATTTTGCGCCGTATTAAGAACAGCGAAAGTGAACAGTACCAACTCACAAAACTTTTAAGTTTTCTTTACTGTTCAGTGAATCCAAATAAGGAGAAAAACCCGAATCTGCCGACTGGAGGGTGGTGTGCGCCGGAGTCGGGGGAGTATTATTTCGATGATGTTTTAGCTAAAAGTTTAGTTGAAAAAGTTTTCACGGGACAAATAGTTGGTGAATTCGGCGGCGGAAAAGGACACTATTCCAAATATTTCCAGAAGACTAAAAAACTGAAAAGCGTTAGATGCTACGACGGAGCTGGTAATATAGAACAGGTCACGAAAGGATTTGTGACCCACCTGGATTTAAGCAAAGAGCACCACGATTTACCGATGTTCGACTGGGTTTTCAGCACTGAGGTTGGTGAACACATCCCTGCAAAGTTTGAAGATGTGTACATCAGAAACCTCCATCGCTTCAACACTAAAGGCATTGTGTTATCCTGGAAAATACCCAACCGAGACGGCTCCCAATCCTTCCAGGGCAGGGGCCACGTCAACGAGAAATCTAACAGCTACATCAAAGCGAAGATGGCGAAATTGGGATATTGGAATAATCTAGATATCGAAAATTATCTAAGAAAACATTCAAAACTTAATCAATGGAAGACATCCATAATGGTTTTTGAAAGAAAAAAGAATTGAAGATAAAAAAGAACTGACAAAAGGATACGTCTCAACAGATGGTGTGCTAGCTGCGATCTAGCCAAAGAAGAGAATGCAAATCATATTCTCATCCGCTGCCCCACTTATCAGGAGAGCTGCAATGATCAGTGGGATGAGGGAAGTAGGCAACTAGCATGATCTATCTTTTGTTGGACCTGATGCGGACCTGGCGCCAGTGCTGAGGGGTTAGATGATTTAAGAACTCGCATACAAGGAGATAGAACTTGATAGAATGTTCGAAGAACGTCTCAGGTCATGTCAGGAGGTGGAATAGGTTTACATACGATTTGGTCTAGTTTGTCTTTTGAATATGTGATGAACGACTTTGATTAGGACAGTGATTGTTGGTGCACATACCTGCTTGCCAATATGTAATTAACTGTTTCTTGTATCAAAAATAAATAACATTAGTTTGACGAGTGTTCTCTCTTTAAGATTGTTAATTCATATTATCATTATTATAACTTATGTTTCACTTTTTTTAGTTTATTTTCAAGTCTGTATTATGCAACCTGTTCTGACACACACACACACACACATATATATATATATATATATATATATATATATATATATATATATATATATATATATATATATATATATATATATATATATATATATATATATACATGTATATATATATATATATATATATATATATATATATATATATATATATATATATATATATATATATATATATATATATATATATATATATATATATATTGTGTATTATACGTGTAGAGAGCTGTAGTAATGTAATGTAATATATTTTGACCATATGCTCAGATATGAAATCACAAATACAAATAGAGATGAAGGAGTAGTATGAAAACAGGAAATAAATAGACAGAAAATAAACGTTAATACATCATACTAAACCAGTAGTGAATAAAAAACATACATTCAATGCAATTATAATCACGGAATGTGGAATAGCTCCGTCGTTGTGTAAAGTTTGATGACAAATACTGAATAAATTGATCAAAACACCATCGCAATGATATGTAGTTGATTTGTTTCTATATTGTCCAAGGTATTTTTCACAGATGAACAGCACATACGAGAACAGTACAGCGTTGTAGCAAGTAATTACAAAGATAAAAGGTATAGGTCGCCGATAAGGACTACCTACAAACAAACGATAGATATGTGATTTGTGATCGCGTCGTACCATGTGATAGGGCGCGCTCAATTCATGATCGGCAATCCGGATTAAAGCATGCTCTTAAACCTTAAATGGTAAAGAGCGTGCTTCGAAAATTATCCGGTTTAGGCGAGGTACGGATTAAATTATCCGTAATAAGCAATGGAATTTGCATGTAAATGTATTGGGAGGTACCGGGCTTTTGAACTCTGTACGGGTAAATCCGAAAATCCGGATAAAACACGTCCGTAATAAGCCAGTTCACCTGTATTACCAAAAACGAGTAAACGAAAACGATCACCAGAAACACGTAGATTCCACCGGGTTTCGAACCCAGAGAAAGTCCGATACAATGTGAAAGGAGTGGAAATGAAAGGAATGGAAAGTAGTATAGAGCTAGTGGCGCTGGGCGCAACACAGCGCAAAGGTTAGGCAGGTACGAGGAATGGATCAGTGCGCCAAAATATGAAGGCTCCATATCTCAAGGGAAATGGATAGAGATGTAAAAGTTATGAAATATGAGGAATATGGGTAGTGAGTAAAAGCAAATTAGTGATCGTGTAAATATTTAAAGCTAAGTTCACCTGGGAAAAAAGGTCTGATTTGGAAAATATTTGTTACTGAAATACCATAAAGGTGAGAATATGGGGATATCAAAAACATTAACCAGAATTTGCCCCCCCCCCCCCCCCCCCCCAATATGATACTGACCACCTCTGGGTCATGGACTATTATGATGTATTCAGTTCAAAAGCAATCTCTGTGTGTTTCTCATAACTGGGAATTTGTCATCATGCTGCAAGTGTGATCTGCTACATAAAATTAAAGTTATTTCATAATCATACTTGTATGGTTATCAATTTGCCAACACCTGTAAAATATAATAGCCCACTCCTAAACTAATAAACTAATCTGACCCCTGGTGGCCAGGATTGGAACCGCATAAAATCTCCTGATTTTGGATGGTTGAATGTTAACAGGTATGAATTATATAACTTGGTCAGAAATATTCAGATTAGCTACTGATTTGCCAACTTTCAAAAATCATCCACCATTCCTCAAGAATAAATTTATTTTCTAGCCCAGAGCCAAGAATTTCATAATATGCTGAACATAGTAAGTATTTGATCTTGAAAGATCACACAATTTCTGGAAAGATCACACAATGTTAATGTTGTTGATGACGACATTTTCAGTTCCAAAGCTATCTGCGTGTTTTTGAAAACTGTGTGTATATTATCATGCAGCAATTGTGATCTGCTAAAATTAAAGTTATCCTATTAACATATGTTTCCATGATTACCAACTCTAAAGGCCCGCTCCTTAAGCAAAAGTAGTAACCTGGCCCCTCCCAGAATTGGAACTAAACAAAATGAAACCAAAAGACGTCGCAGTATAGTAAACCGCCTGATAAGTGATATATCCTGATTTTGGATTGTTGAATGCTGACGGGTATGCCAACGTACGTGCACAATATCAATTGAACAATTCATAACACTCACGTACCATGATTTAAGAACTTATGGCCAGTTTAGCGATATTCTCAGAATGAGGCATCTCCGTAGTATAATAGTATGCCGTAGGTGTACGTCCTATACATATTTCGCTATTCGCGGAATTACCGTAAAGTAGTTCCACTTTTTCGACATATTAGCTGAAAGTACACGGGCGCGAAAATATGCCAAAATTTTCCCATATATAAGCTTCAGACAATCTTTCAATCGCACGCATGACCTGATTTTTTTGCCGCTCAGTTTCATCAATAAACTCGCTGCCATAAACCGTTATTACGAAGAATTTTGTTCTGGCACATTTTCCTATACACCTAGAATATTGCCAACTTGGCGAGTGGCAGAATGGTGAACCTATGAGTATCCTACGGACGACGTGCTACCCTATCGCACGTCCGATGCCGGGGTGGGTCCAGGACCTGCGCGTTGAGCCGACGTCATGGAGCCATTTGCATTTGCAGTGTGGCAGCGATTTAAAAAATTTAAAGTGACTGTGACGTCACTGCAGATTCCTGAGCATAACTATCGGCAAACACGTTCTATGTAGACTTAAAACGCAGCGTGAAAAGTAGTTCGTCTCACATACGGCCATTAGCAAAATAAAAGGTGCATCGACACTGACAAAGCCAAGGATACAACAGTTTAGGCAAACTGAAGAAGAAATAGCTGGGCTCGCGAACAGGCTCGCAAAATAAACAAAGAATTGGCGCACGTACGTCAAGGATGGGTCCAAGAGCTTTGTATTTATTTTTATTTTCGTTGGGCTACTCTCGTTTACTAAAGGTATAGATTATGCACCGCCAAACACCAGACGCTGTCCACGCGCTACGTAATGTGTCGCCATCTATTAGTCAATACAAATACTAATTTACGTAGGCACCAGACATATGGTTCATGTTTTATGCGTATGGTGCCGCCACCATGATTTGATTTGATTTGATTTTATTCGGTCTAGAAAGATGTGTATTACATAGCATTTGGCACACAAAAAATCATATATAACGGTGACTAGATGGAGAGCCATTAACTGCTATACAATAGAATTCTAACCAGACACAGGACATATACACTAAAAGTTAGAAACGTATTTCCATAGTGGTCCCAGTCTGCCCAGAGTCCAATGGCATCAAATCTCAATAGGACCCCTGGTGTCAGTCGGGGAAATCAAGTTTCTACCCGATTCCTGGGAAAATTATTTGGATATTTTCGCGGAGATGTCTCATGCTGAGAATATCGTTAAACTGGCCATAAGTTCTTAAATCATAGTACGTGTGTGTTATGAAATGTTCAATTGATATTGTGCACGTACGTTGGCATACCCGTCAGCATTCAACAACCCAAAATCAGGATATATCAGGCGGTTTACTATACTGCGGCGTCTTTTGGTTTCATTTTGTTTAGTTCCATTTATGGCCACTAGGGGCCAGGTTAGTACCTTTACAGTTGATAATCATTGAAACATATGTTAATAGGATAACTTTAATTTCAGTTTATTTAGCAGATCACAATTGCTGCATGATAATATACACACAGTTATCAAAAACACACAGATAGCTTTGGAACTGAAAATGTCGTCATCAACAACATTTACAACAATATGACTCTATAATACAGCCGCGTCACAAAATTGCATTCAGCTGGTAAAAAGGGCCATAATGGTCTACTTAATGGACAAACAGGTAATTTACAACTGGAGTTCACTCAAAATAAGTTAGTACACATGCTTATAGCTTTGAGAAAAACTATACATAGCATATTTGTCCAGCGAGGGGATTTCCTTTCCAATAAGCCAATTGAACACATCATCTTGATGTTCATCTATAAGGGGTCTGAAATTTTCATTACACCTGTTGAGGGTGTCATACATCTCTCTTCTAAGTGTGTCCTGTTTAGGGCACTGCATAATGACATGAAGTAAATCCTCTCTCTGGAACATATCACATTAAATACAAGTTTTATAACTTGTGGTCAGACATTTTAACCGTACGTCGTCACTTTTAAGTTTGCTAGCATGGCTAATAAGTTTGGCCATCACTTCACATTCTTTTATTCTATTGGGGAAACGGTCCGACATGTCCCACCAGTTTAGATGTCTTGTACATGGCATTGTTTTGGCAAGAAGGTCATTATCTTTGTGTAACATTCTTGTAGAATACCAATACATGTCCTCAATTGTCCATGCTCTTTCCCATAGGAGCTTTGACCAGCTTCTTTTTGGGATAAATGGTTTGTTGCTATTACACATTTCAAAAATAAGGTTTAGTACATCCATTCTTTACACCCATTCTATTTTGTGTAGCAGGTCACTATTGCTGCGTACTGATAGTTTATAGTTATCAAAAAATCAGATAGCTTTGGCGCTGGAAATATCATGATCAACAACACTTATATTATGTTATCTTTTAAGATCAAATACTCCTATGTTCAGCATCTTATGAAGCTTTTGGCACTTGGCTAGAGAATCATTTTATCTTGAAGACTGTGATTTGGCTACTATCTTACCTTTCAGGTTAATAGTAATTCAAATATAATATCATCAGTCAATTGCTCTATGAACTGCATGTCATACGGTAAGCAAAAGTATCAACCTTTTTGCTCCTAATTTCAAAATATTTTCGAGCCATTTTTGTCATTGAATTTTCACAGATACCTGTGTTTTATGAGATTTTTCTCTTGTTAGCCATGGTAGATTTTTCCTGAACTGCTATCTGATGATGCCACGATGCGCCTTTCTCTCCTAATCCCATTGAACAGGACATGGCTACATGGTAATTACAATTAGTAAGGGATTAAGCCCCTTTTACACTATGCTGGCAACTTGCTCGCAACGTGGTGGCAAAAGATGGTTGCGGGGGATTGCCACCACATTTTTACCCCCATAATTTTCTATTGAATCAAGTTTGTACAATGTATTTTTTATATCGAAGATATAGTCAATAAATACTTACTAACTCACTTATTGCCCCCCGTCGCCAATGGTCGCCAGTACGTTGCCAGCAAAATTTCGGCTAGTGTAAATGGGGCTTTAGGCTACTGCTAGGAAGGAATTACTACACACGGTGGCAGGGTCAGGTGAGATACACTGACAAAAGAGAAACAGAGTGACCTAGTTGCTGGAAAAAGGGTGGATGATTTTTGAAAGTCAGCATATCAGAAGGTAATCAGGAGATTTCTTAAAATCAGATGTTCTATCAGTAGACAGCTAATTAGGGTTTTGAAATTAGCAGAGTTCTGCTCAAATCACAGGTAGGCAAGTTATGATGACATTTTAGAGGCTGTTGTAGTAAGACTGTTGTACGACCATTGCATAGCTGGCCACAACTTGTTGTACAACACGCATCTTCTATATGCCTGAAACATTTAACTTTTTAGAATTTGCATCCAGGTTGTCGCAGGTGCTCTTGGGTGACCGAAGCTCTTTGCGTCCGGGGCTAGACTAGCTCCTAGTCTATGATTTCATTAGATCATTCTTTTCTCTGTTCTGATCTCTATCATTTGCTTAATGTCTAGGTGTTAGTTCCTGTGGCTTGTGATAGATGGCACCATGGGTGGGCACACCAGTCAGTCAGAATCAAGAAATCCAAATGTACCTATGCTGGCCGCCTGGTGAGCCAATATAGAACTAAATATGGGTAGACATCTTAGAATGTTATAAAAACATAAGTTAAGTTATTAAAGACGTAAAATAAATTTCTTGGCCTAGGACAAAGCTAGGCCGGGGCTAGACTACTACTGAACTAGCAAGATTGGCCTCGTCCAAGGCACAGAGAGAGAGAGAGAGGGTTCGTTTGTCGCCTTAGCTTACCTTATCCAATCCATTTCTGAAGCGGTCATACGCTCTGACACAGACGGAAATATTTTGATTATAAAACAATAATTTGAGAATAATTTGTTGTTTCCCCTCAAATCGTTTTCAAATTTAACTATTTAATTTGCTAAGGAAAAAGTACTAACTGATTAATTTGATAATCATGGATGCAACACTGGTAATATACTCGAACAGAAATATAAGAGGGCGACCGACTGATACTTGACCAGGTCAAATTGGTAGTTGGTACGTGGTTTCACATTGATAACTATTGGGCTGAAACAAATGATAAACTCTCAATGTTCTTATGTTTACGGCATCTATTATGTAATGAACTCATCAATTTATAACATGATGGTATAAAAGGCTCTCATATCTACCGATATAGCATATATACATTAAAAGAAATTGTACATCTGTATTCCTTACCGTGTGTCCAGCTGGGCGTTTGAGACAATAAAAACAATTTCAAACTTAAAAAACTTTATTTAAAGAGTAAAGTTGGAAGTAATGAGATGCTAATGAACTATAGAGGCACTCCCGATTGCCCTGGGTTAACTAACGAATGACGGCAGTCAGCCAGCCGACAGCGTCCCTGCAGGGCCCGCTACAGGCCAGCCACAGTTTGCCACAAGATCATTCTATACTTATAGACTTGTTTGTCTGTCTTCATAGTCAAGAGCAGAGACATAGAGCAGTTCGTCAACTAAATTACTGTTACGATGGCTCCATCATACAACAAACTACTTCTTCTCGTAGCGATCACGACATTGGTGATCACCGTTTCTTTATTTTCACCACGACAAGAGATGCACAAACTATCTAAGGCCTACGCAGATGTTTTGCGCCGTATTAAGAACAGCGAAAGTGAACAGTACCAACTCACAAAACTTCTAAGTTTCCTTTACTGTTCAGTGAATCCAAATAAGGAGAAAACCCCGAATCTGCCGACTGGAGGGTGGTGTGCGCCGGAGACGGTGAAGTACAATTTCGATGGTGTTTTAGCCAAAAGTCTAGTTGAAAAAGTTTTCACGGGACAAAGTGTTGGTGAATTCGGCAGCGGAAAAGGACACTATTCAAAATATTTCCAGAAGACTAAAAAACTGAAAAGCGTTAAATGCTACGACGGAGCTGGTAATATAGAACAGGTCACGAAAGGATTTGTGACCCACCTGGATTTAAGCAAAGAGCACCACGATTTACCGATGTTCGACTGGGTTCTCAGCACTGAAGTTGGTGAACACATCCCTGCAAAGTTTGAAGATGTGTACATCAGAAACCTCCATCGCTTCAACACTAAAGGCATTGTGTTATCCTGGAAAATACCCAACCCAGACGGTTCCCAATCCTTCCAGGGCAGGGGCCACGTCAACGAGAAATCTAACAGCTACATCAAAGCAAAGATGGCGAAATTGGGATATTGGAATAATCTAGATATCGAAAATTATCTAAGAAAAAATTCAAATCTTAATCAATGGAAGACATCTTTAATGGTTTTTGAAAGAAAAAGAATTGAAAAAAAAAGACATATCAGATAGAGAATATCATCGCAACCTGTCATTATTCAATCCATATTCTGTTTTATTTCAAAATTTACAACTCTTCTTTCAAATGACATATTCTCATTAATTACGCAGGTGATGGTTACTGCAGGTTCAGAGTTACTTTAGGGATATCATTGACTATGCCCAATAAAAAGTATTTTTTTGATTTTTTACTGCTGAAGATTTTTACAGGCCATACCGTTGAAAATTTTAGTAAGAAATCTCCACACCAACTACACTTGGTAACCTCATGTGCTCATAGCTAGCTACTATTTATAGAATCCTGACCACAAGCCATTGTCTTGAGATCGTCGAGGTGTATCTTTGTGCAACTGTTTCTTTTGTTTCAAGTGCTCAGAAGTGACCAGCGAGGTATGTCAACTACTATCAAAGGGGTTCCCATGCCTCCACACACGAGATATCTCACTAAAATCTTCAATGTTATGGCCTGTAAAAATCTTTAGCAGTAAAAGATTTAAAAAAAACTTCTTATTGGGCATAGTCAATGATATCACTAAGGTAACTGTGAACCTGTAGTGACCATCACCTGCGTAAGTAATGAGAATATGTCATTTGAGTGAAAAGTTGTAAATATTGAAATGAATTAGAATATGGGTTGACAACAGCCGGCTGACTATGATATTCTCTCCCTGATAACACTCAGGAACCTGTAGATACACCTTGTTATATGATTATGCTGCTGTGAGGTGTGTTTTGGGATGGGGCTTTTAACTCGCTTGCAATGGTACCCATCACCTTAAGAGCTGTACCGTTGACCACTCTCTCAAAGCCCAACATCTCACAATAGTAAGGACCTTTGGGTAGTCTCAGGACAGCTTTTGTGGTTGCAGAAACGCAGTGTGTCACTCCGGGAGGTCGCACCTGAGTCTACAAGTATCATGTCAGTAACAGTTCGGTCATCCGAAAGCGTTGTGCATACTATATAAGAACTAAGGCTATTTATTTTATATATGACTAGAGAGAGAGAGAGAGAGAGAGAGAGAGAGAGAGAGAGAGAGAGATGGATAGATATACAAATGACATATATTACACCATACTTGAACTTTGAAAATCGTTTTGAGTAGAAATGATTAGGATTAGATATATAAGTGATATCATAAACGCACACCGCCCCATCCTTGTTATTACAGCCGATTTGATAACCCATGATCTTATTTATAAAATGATATATCTGTTTGCCAAGCTATATATATATATATATATATATATATATATATATATATATACATATATATATATATATATGTATGTATATATATGTATGTATATACATACATACATATATATATATATATATATTTATATATATATATATATATATATATATATATATATATATATATATATATATATATATATATATATATATATATATGTATATATATATATATGTATATATATATATATGTGTGTGTGTGTGACACATACTATGTGTGTGTATAATATATAGTATATACGTATGTATGTACATTGTGTATTACAGGTGTAGGAACTGTTATGGCGAGAGCTGTAGTAAATGTACTGATTTGTATTGTGTGTTTATTGACAACATCGTATACGACTTGAAAATGCAGATACTTAACAGTAGGTTTACCAATATTGAAAGAACAACAAAAGATAAAACACCGGTAAAACACAAGAGTCCTCGAGTGTCAGTACAGAGTTATATGTTTATCGTGTTATGTAAAATATATTGACCACATGCTCAGGTATGAAATCACAAATACAAATAAAGATGAAGGGGTGGTATCAAAACAGGAAATAAATAGACAGAAAATAAACGTAAATACATACTAAACCAGTAGTAAGTTACATACATACAATGCATTTATAATCACGGAATGTGGAATAGCTTCATCTCTGTGTAAAGTTTGATAACAAATACTGAATAAATTGAAAAACACCATCTCAATGATATGTAGTTGATTTGTTCCTATATTGTCCAAGGTATTTTTCACACATGAACAGCACATACGAGAACAGTTGAGCGTTGTAGCAAGTAAATACAAAGATAAAAGGTATAGGGCGCCAATAAGGACTACCTACAAACAAATGGTAAATATGTGATCTGTTACAACCGAACAGCATACTTCCGCCAGTGATACCAACAAAGCAAGAGCAATAAAAGATTAAACTCATTAACCCATTTGTTTATAAATTGCAGATATAGTCTGACATATTTAAACAAAATTCATGAAATAGCATAAACCATAAAAATAATCACCAAGACTAACAACTTTAAGGCAAATCATTTGAAAAAGATAGTGTATGCTCCAGATTAAAACGGCCTTAAACGAGCATACATCCTATAACTGGTTGTGGAATATTATATAAATATGGCACTTTTGTGAGTGCAATTTTAATTTGTATTGCACTCTGAAAAATGATATTGCACGAGGCGCTTGCGCCGAGTGCAATATTTGTTTTATTATATGCCTACTGCTCGTTCAAATTGAATAATTTACTTATTTAAAGAATTATGAAAATGTAAATATTCTATGTTTTTTCCATTTCCAGGTTTTACCACAAACCATTGGGTTATTGTAAATGTCTAAGCTGTAATATATTCTTGTGTTAGTTCAATAATATCGCTATCAAAATACTATAAATACCTGAAAAAGTCACATGCATTAGTTTCAGAAATGTAATTATTTATTTATTTAATTTTAAAATGTTTTACTAAATAGTAAATACCTTCCTAATTATGATTTTACAAGAAGCCTACACTCTTCAGAGTTCCTTGTCTCAATTCACTTCTGTTGGGTTCCTATTCAAGAGTTCAAGTTGAGAATTGAGCACATGAACCTGACAGCTCTGAGTCTGAGTGTTGGAAAATAATATTGCACCCCAAAATCAATTTTGTAAGGTAGTCATGTGACCATGATCTGACCAATCACAGCAGAGAATGAGCAGTAAGCATATACTGATACTTTCTATGTCACCCCTTTTTATTTTAGGTATTCAAAGGGGACCTGACAATGAAAGCCTGTGCAAGGTTTGATGAAATTCTTATTGCGGGGTATTTTTTAACTGGACTTTCAATTATAGACGTGTAATTTGCAAATTTAGCCATACTTTGGCGTCACCTATATGGAAGGGATGACTGGTGACCCCCCTTTTTTGTTTTGGATTTTCAAAGGTGATCTGACAAGGATAGCTTATGCAAAGTTTCTTGGAATTATTATGGTGGGGTATATAATGAATGAATTTAAATGGATTTTAAGTTCTAGATGCCACTGTCACCTTGTCGAGTACCCGAACCTGCCTTTAAGGTTCATTGGGAAAGGCTCTTTTACAAAATTCAATTAAAATTGAGGAATCCTTATCCTATTTGTTGGGTAAAAATGTCCGCTGTCTACAAGGTATTCTTTGTAAAGTGAGCTTCAGACGTATATGCTTTTTAAAAATTCTACAACTTTACTATTAATATTGATTTGTGAAATATTCTAGTAATGATGTCATGTATTTCAGTGTAGTAAAGCAAGGGTACAATACAACAGTTAATGTTCAAATTCAAATTTTGCTTCCCCGTATTGCCACCAGGGGCGCTTTGTGTAAGCATCAATGTCTTTGAGATGTCTGACTCCTAGACGCACATTCTTATTGGGTTTTGGGTGCCACTGGATCCTCGGAGGCGGGGTGGCCCAGTCGCTAAACGCGAACTGAACTGAAGAAAAAAATAGTTAGCATGTCCAGTCTGACCTGCATCGTAATCATGATCATGAATAATGGTCAACAGACAATTATGCATGTCATTAAATGTATACAGGAGGGGTACATTCTGAATCTGAATCTGAATCGGAGTCTTTAATGAGCTAACTCTACTTAGAGTATCACGCTCAGGGGATGTGGCATGCGTTATTGCCTCTGGTTGACCAGCTCTGATTTGAACTGGTTTATGGTAACGGCAGATTTGATAGAGTCTGGCAGGTTATTCCAGTCTTTAACCGTTCTGGGGAAGAAAGAGTTCGCAAAGACGTTGGTATTTGACGTGATGGGTCTGAAGTTGTTGCCGTAGGCACCCGCGCGTGTTCTACTGGAGAGTTGTGTTACATAGTCTTCTGCTGGTTTTGCTATCAAGTCATTTATTATTTTATAAAACATAGTGAGTCTAGCCTCTCTTCTTAATTCTAGTGGAGACCAATTCAGATCCTTTATCATGTTGTGAACATAATTTTGAGCCACAAATCTTGCTCCTCTCCTCTGGATCATTTCGATGTTATGTATATCCTTCTCGAGGTGGGGATCCCACACTGAGCAGCTATATTCCACCATCGAGCGGACCAGTGAACAGAAGGTTGATTGCTTTATTTTCAAGGGACATTTCTTTAAGTTCCTTCTCAGAAATCCTAGTGTAGAGTTGGCTTTTGCGGTGATTTTGTTTATGTGGTCACTCCATTTCAAGTCCTCACTGATGATTACTCCTAGATAAGGGCTGTGCGGTACTTGTTTCAAGACGTGCCCGCGGAGGTCATACATATGCTCCGGAGGTTTTCTGGCTGTGGCAATTCGAAGAATGTAACACTTCTGAGGCATTAAAGCACATACCCCACGTTTCTGCCCACTGTTCCAGAGCTTTTAGATCTTTCTGCAAATCAATTTGGTCTTGTATGTTCCTAATTGCATGGTATAACAAACAATCATCTGCAAACAGTCGGACCCGGGATTTAACTTGGTCAGGGAGGTCATTAATAAAACATAAGAACAAAAGTGGACCCAATACAGTTCCTTGGGGGACTCCAGACACAACCCTAGCACTACTTGAAGATTCCCCGTCAACTACGACACACTGTTTCCTGTCTAGAAGGAACGACGCGATCCACAAGTTGATCTTCCCGGTTATGCCGTAGTGACTGAGTTTATGTAATAGGCGTTTGTGTGGCACAGTGTCAAACGCCTTACTGAAATCAAGTATGGCCACGTCGGTCTGTACCTTACAGTCGTAATTACTCATGAGGTTGTGAAGTATGATGATTAGCTGCAATTCGCAGGAATGGCCTGGATGGAATCCATGTTGGAATCAAGTAAGAATATTGTAGCTTTCTAGATGATCTAAGATATGTTTACATATAATATGTTCTAGTAGTTTACACAAGACACAAGTTAGGGAGACAGGCCTATAGTTCACTGCTTCATGTCCTCTCCCTTTTTTGAAAACAGGTGAAACGTTAGCTGAGTATGTATGTCAACATCTCTGACATATATACTCAGAATGTACCCCTCCGGTCCATTTAATGACATGTATACTCGTCTGTTGACCATCATTCAGTATCGTGATTACGATAAAGGGTGAATCATGATGGATAGACACGATTCGGCCTTCCTATGTGCCATGTGTTTGATAGCTTACAAGCCCTGCGTGGAGGCAAAGGCAGGATATACTTGAAGTTATGATCAGATATAAAAAGTCTTATCAAGTAATGCTCAATTAGTCGGATATAAAACAGAAGTCTTATCAAAGCCATACATCTAGGGGGAAATTAGTCATTATTGGGCGAGAATTGTAATTGTCTGGGTCTACAGTGCGTGTGGTCGGTTAATAAGCCTAACTTCTGCTGATAGTTTTGTCTAAAACACATTTACTTTTTCATTTTTATTGTAAAACAATGTCTGTCTTATAGTATGTGAATAGGTAGTGGCACCTTTAGAAGATGCTGTTATCATGAAATACAGGTGAACTGGCTTAATCCGGATGGATATGGACCCTAAATTTCTGTCCGGATAAGGCAAAATCCAGATTATGCATAAGGCATAGAATAGAAGAATTTAGTAAGCACACACGGCAAGGCGTGCACATTTCAAAAATCAAGACGGAATCGTGACCCATCGACTATATGACCCATATCTCCCCTATTTCCCTGACCCATATCTCCCCTATTTCCCTGACCATTCTAACACACCCCTCGTCTGTCCTCTTTGTTTTTGTGGGAGAGGACAATATTTCTGCTTTCTGTGGCAATGACTTGGGCGCGTCGTATCATGTGATAGGGCGTGCTCAATTCATGATCAGCAATCCGGATTAAAGCATGCTCTTAAACCTTAAATGGTAAAGCGTGTGCTTCGAAAATCGTCCGGTTTAGGCGAGGTACGGATTAGATTATCCGTAATAAGCAATGGAATTTGCATGTAAATGTATTGGGAGGTACCGGGCCCTTAAAATCTATACGGTAAATCCGAAAATCCGGATAAAACACGTCGGTAATAAGCCAGTTCACCTGTATTACCAAAAAACAAGTAAATGAAAATGATCACCAGAAACATGTAGATTCCACCTGGTTTCGAACCCAGAAGGACTCAATTCTAGAAGGGAAATTGTGCATTGAGCATGTAATATTTTGATGGAAAACGCGAAGTTGTGCGGCGAAAAGGCGCCCGCAACCGCATTTGTTATAGTTCTATCTCACTAGACTATTGATAACTGGAACAATTGAGCTGTTGTTGTAGTTAAATATGATCCCATGTTATGTTGTGTGTTTCATGCACGAGTCCACCCAGCTGAACGGCACCAGCATCGTTCCCCCTCCCCCTGATTGTTGGCGTGCAGCAGCTCAAAGGACTGGCACTAGTCTATCCACTGCAAATTCGCGCACACAACAGCTCAAAGGACTGGCACTAGTCTATTTGGAAAAAAGTACCAGTCACTGCTTATTCGTACACACAAGAATTGGCACAGAGGTAGCCGAACAACACGAAATGTAACCGTCCATCATTTCTTATATTGAGAAAAAGTGCGCAATAAACACAGCCATTACTAACATAAAAACAACGCAAAGAAACTAGCGGCGCCAAATACATAACATTTTATTGACAAACCACCAGAATATAATGATTTTAAGCGTGAAACAACACATTGTACCACGCAAAGCGGTCACCTCGGCTAACAACGCAGATGTATCCTTCCATTTTATCAAGAAAAAATTCCTAAATAACACGGCTATGACTAACATATAGGGCGCCTAAACACTAACGACGCCAAGGATTCAACATTTCACTGACAGACGATCATAATAGAATGCTTCGAACTGTGTAAAAAACGCACTGTCTGGTTATTTGTGTGGTCACGTGATCACTGCCAGTCCCCATGCTACTCTAAGTATCTAAACAGGAAATGAGTAAGCGCAGAAAAAATAGCTGGTATAGCCGTCAAGACCGCCACAATCAAAGAAATGGCGCTCGAACGTCCAGGACCTTCGCGTTGAGCCTACGTGATGGAGCCATTTCATGCAGTGTGGCAGCGATTTTTTAAACATTAAAGTGACAGTGACGTCACTGCAAATTCCTGAGCATAACTATCGGCAAACAGGCTCTATGTAGACTTAAAACGCAGTAGTTCGTCTTATATACTAGTACGGCCATTAGCAACATAAAGGGCGCATCAACACTGACAAAGCCAAGGATGCAACATTTTACTAACGGACGATCATAATAGAACGATTTTAAGTGTAAAAAAACACGCATTGTAAGGTTATTTGTGTTGTCACTTGACCACTCTCTTTCCCCATATTCCGCTAAGTATCAAAGCCTGATGTAGGTAGGCACAGAAGAAATAGCTCGGCTAGCGAACAGGCTCGCAAAATACAGTAATCAAATAATTGGCGCACGTACGTCAAGGATGGGTCCAAAAGCTTTGTATTTAATTTCTCTACAATCCTCAGTGCGTGCATGTTCTATTTAGATTATTTCTAATCGTTGGGCTACTCTCGTTTACCAAAGGTATAGGTAATGTAACGCCAAACACCAGACGCTGTCCACGCGCTACGTAATGTGTCGCCATCTATAAGTCAATACAAATACCAATTTACGTGGACACCAGACATATGGTTCATGTTTTATGCGTATGGTGCCGCCACCATGGTCTAGTAAGATGTGTATTACATAGCATTTGGCACACAAAAATCATATATAACGCTGACTAGATGGAGAGTCATTAACTGCTATGCAATTGAATTCTAACCAGACACATGATATATACACCAAAACTTATTTCCATAGTGGTCCCAGTCTGCCCAGAGTCCAATGGCATCACATGTAATGATCAACTCCACTATGGGGCGCCGTTTGTTACATCACGATTTCTGTCGACAGAATGTAATTCTGTCACACAGAATACGTATTCTGTGTGACAGAATTACATCACGATTTCTGTCGACAGAATGTAATTCTGTCACACAGAATACGTATTCTGTGTGACAGAGTTACATTCTGTCGACAGAAATCGTGATGTTACAAACGGCGCCTCATATCATACTCCACTGCTCAAGATTGACATAACAACAATATCATATAGTATAATACAAACGTTCGGACTAGAATTAATGAATTTCTTCTTATGACTCAGAGGGGACTGACATGAAATATTTTTTGCATCACACCTTAAGAAGGGATTTATTGACCGTAGTCTGGATCTCGTCTAATAGTAGTTCCCACACCGGGAATCGAACACGGGCCACGTGGGTGAGAGCCACGTATCCCAACCACTAGACTGCGTACCACATTGGTTCTAGTAGGTTGCAACACAGACATATAAATTTTATAGTTAATCAGTACCATTGCAACATAGTTTCAAGCCCGAACCCCAAAAAACATAACTCACAGCAGCATAATCATATAAGAAGTTGTACCTCCAGATTCTTGAGTGTTATCAGGTAGTGAATATCATAGCCAACCGTCCTTTGTCAACCCATATTCTATATCATTTCAATATTTACAACTTGTCACTGCAGGAAACCATTGCCTCAGCTCTTGAGAATAATAGCAAAGTTTTCGTCACTTTCCTGGACGTGTCTAAAGCATACGACACTGTCTGGACGGACGGACTGTATTTTCAGCTCAACAAAATGGAGCTCACGGGTAAAATATGGAGACTCATGTATAGGGCCTACATTAATTTTGAAAGTAGAGTTCGTATTGAAGATAAAACGTCCGAATGGTTCCCCATGCTGTGCGGGATCCACCAAGGTGGATTCCTTTCATTAACAAAATACGTAGCGTTTATTAATGCCCTACTTGACACCCTAGAGAAATCAAATTTGTGTTGCACTATTGAGAAAATCCCTAGCACCCCGGTAGGCTACGCAGACGACGTAGCCACAGCCTGTATCTCCAAGTTAAAAACTGATGGGGTACTGCAGATCGTTTACAAATTTGGCTGTAAATGGAGATTCAGGTTCAACGCCAAAAAGTCGGCCATCTTGGTTTATGGGGAAAGCAAAAGGGACGGCATTAAAGCTAGAAAATTCAGAATGTTCAAACTAGGAGGGGAAAGGGTTAATGAAAGATTTGAGTACGACCATGTGGGAGTAAAAGCCTGTACTTTAAATGATGACAATGAAAGAGTTGAGGAAAAAATCTCAAAGGGTAGAAGAGTGCTTAACGCATCTTCTGGTCTAGGTATTAGAAAAAGTGGGATCACAATGAGAACATGCAACCTCATTTTTTGGACAATAGTTATACCTACGCTGACCTTCAGTTGTGAAATTTGGCAACTCATAGATAAAGACACTGAGAAAATCCAAAACCTCCAAAAGTGTGCAGGTAGACGGGTACAACGGTTTCCGAAAAGGTCCCCGTCTAGTGCAAGCTTTTACGGTTTGGGATGGATCAGGATTATTACTTTTATACAAATTAAGAAATTGCTATTCCTACTCACCCTAATACGCATGAACCGTGACAGCAGGATGGGCACAGTATTCCTTGCCCGGTTTTACAAGTATGTAAGGCATATAGGGCTAGGTACAGCTAATATCTTTCATAGCCCCATGTTTGAATTGTTTAACACTTGTGTTAAATTTGGTATAATGGATCAGGTGGTAGGTATGGTGGTGGGTCACACCCCAGTTATGTCAAAGAAAAAATGGTCTGACATGATTTGGAATAAAGCATGGTCACTTGATGATGCTTTTTGGAAAAGTACTGCTATGTTGCATGAAAGAAATGATCTTCTAAATTCCAGGGTAGGCAAATCACAATACCTTACCTGGTGGCATATTGCAGACAACCTACCCCAAACGCAGAGAATGTGTGAAACAATGGCCAGGCTAATCTGCCATGCCAGCAGGCTGAAAGAGGACGACTTCAGATTGGCTGGTGCCAGCCATACTGATAAGGCCTGTACGGAGTGTGATCATAATATTAGAGAGTCTGTTAAGCATTTAGTTATGCAATGTCCTGCAAACGAAAGGTTGAGAATCGAGATGTTTAATGAAATCTATGATCACGTCATCCAATTCCCTGCACTGGTTACGAACAACCCTGATCAGGTTTTTCATTGGCTCATGGGAAAAGAGATTGTTGGAATTGAGCCACAAGGTATGATTCAAGTATGGATTATCGCTGGATATCACATCTGTAAAATGTATAACCTGCGAGTCAAGAGCAGGGAAGGGATAGGGTAGGCCCCTATAATCGACGGTACTTCTTTGGAAACCAGACCGCTCACGTTTAACCAACTTATTTGATATAAGTTATTTATCATTTAAGGTCGCTTTTTGTTCTTTGGTTCTTTTTTCTTATTTTTTTTGTTTAGTTAATTCTAACATGTCACGCCTCCTTAAAGGTTACGAACTGAGGCCATAACTTCTTTTCCGTGAGGCAATTTCTACCCTTGTTGTTTGCTCACTTTCTAATTTGTATTAGTTATTACCTTAAGTACTAGCATTCTTCTTTGTTTGCTATTTATTGAATTATTATTTGTATACCGTGTATTTTTGTTTATGATGAACAAGCCAATAAATACAATACAATACTCAAATTCCATAATCTCATTACTCTCACAGGTAATGGTCACTGCACGTTCAGAATAATCTTATTCCTAGGGATACCATTGACTATGCCCTATAAGAAGTAAAGCTCAGATTCTTACTGCTCAAGTTTTACAGGCCATAACATTGAGCATCTTAGTTAGATATCTCGTGAGTGGAGGCTAGGAAACTGCATTGATAGGTGTGTGCATAGATCGCTGATCACTCGTGAGCAATGTGTAATGTAATGTACTGTACTTTATTGACTGAGTCTAAAGGGCTCAAAATAGCAAATACATATAAGAATTAGCTACAAAACGCAAAGGAAAACCAAGTAAACAAAAAAGTATAAATTAGGAATGTTAAATTGAATTAACACTAATGCGATATAAGTAAGTTTTCAAAGCTTAAAATAGAGAACAGTAAAAGCTTGAAGTTGTATAACGTGGTATAAATCCAAAAAACAGGATTACTATCACTATATCTCGGAACTAGGCGTGAGGTGACCAATTGTTAGATATTCAGTTACTATCTTCTTTGACGATAGGAACAAGTTCATATGGGTTTCTTAGAGAGGAAGGCACTCTATTAAACTACTGCAGATTACACTGGGTCAATACTGAGACGACTTCTCAATAGGACCCCTGGTGTCAGTCGGGGATATTAAGTTTCTACCCAATTTCTTCT
>OZ012685.1:3319173-3323558 GCA_963942565.1 Maea johnstoni
TGATCTTAATAATAGCAAGACTTCACATCATGATAGCAAGGTGTGAGAAGAATTGTTAAGCCTGTCTGGAGAGCTGTTTGTGGAGAATGAATGGGTTAAGTTATTACGTTACGTCAGACTTCACATCTATCACCATATAGTAATAACACTGTCTCAGGAGGACGGGACTACTAATGCTTTCTGGAATTCGGATGGTGACATATGTTGTCATTCCATTGTGTTCCATCTAGCACGGTATGAAAAAGGCTATGGCTATACAAAGAGGAAGACGAAATGCACGTCGCGTGTATTTCCACAGCAAACATGTCACTTGAATGCTACAATCAGATGGCGCACTTGCTGCTGAAATGCTGCAATGCAAATGAGTCATGTTGACAAGTATGAATAATGTGAAGGGACGTATTAGCACGTAAAAAGCCCATCTAACTAGGGGAGTCGATAGACTTATATAGAGGTGAGTTATCTCAATATCTACTGCATACATGTCCTGCCCCTCATCGTATAGATCACCAGCTCACCTGCAGCGGACCAATCTCTCATCGTCCTGCTACCTAGCTGCTATAGGATTTTCACTGGGAATGTACGGTTGGCAATATACACTCACACACACATATATATATATATATATATATATATATATATATATATATATATATATATATATATATATATATATATATATATATATATATATATATATATATATATATATATATATATATATACACACATATATATCCTAGTATGTACAGAGGCAATGTAAAGATGATAACTCGACCACCGCATGGTATTATCCCTTAGTCCTTATCAGAATCCCTTAATCATTATCATACAAGAGCACTATAAGATAGGATAAGCGGATCATGTTCACCATTGGTATTAAATAGTGAAAGAGCTTAAAGGAATTTAGAAATGGACCCTGCTCAGTAGGTGTCAGTAGTTTGGAAATGTCAACAATGTATTTTAATTATGGAGTTATTTGCAGCAGGAGCACTCCACTTCCTAATCAGATCTTTGGTGGTAAACCTGTTAAATAAAAGAGACTTGCTTACCTTCTGAGAAGCACATTTGCATAAACAATTCAATCGGTTGATATCGCGACTTATGGCATAGTGACGAATTGTAATTGTAATTGTACTTTATTGACCGCCCCAAAGGGAAGCGAAAGATACCAATACAAATCTGTAGCATAGAAATCATAATTAATACATACTAACAAAATACCAACTATCAATAACTGTAAAGTAAGTCTATACTGAGTATAACAAGATAACTCAAGCAAGAATTGGCTATTTACCGCCTAGCTATAAGTCAGCTTAACGGCTACTAGCCTGCCCACGCTTGGTCCCTGGACCTAGCACAGGCATCAAAAATCATAATCCAAAGAGTCGCCAGGTTGTTTGCCATTTTTGGTAAAACCAGAGATAACTAGAGTCATTAACCTATCCCCTCTCTTGCTTTCATTATCTCCCTATACATTCCGGTTATATGCGCACCAGCAGTCAGCCAGAAACATACCATACTATCCTCTTTTACCCCCTCTATACTTTTGCCAAGTAACCATAACAGTACTTGTCCTGGTTCTTCAGTGCATTTAAGTCTTATCATATCGTCAAACTTACCAACATTTTCAAGCATAACTCTTCTATTATCTTCAAATGCCGGGCACTGCATAACTAAGTGCACTACATTCTCCACCACACCCAGTTCACAATACTGACATTGTAATGTGCTCTGACTAGCACCTTTATATCTGAAATCATCACTTTTGAGTCGGCTGGCATGACATACAAGTCTCGCCATAGTTACGCACATCTTTTGGTGCTGCGGCCATTTGTCCGCTAGCCACCACCATATCAAATATTGTGACCTGTCCATGGTTTTGAATAATAGCTCATTGTTTTCAAAGACAATCCTTGTGCTTCTCCTGTAAGCATCATCCAGATTCCAGGCCTTTGTCCATACTACCTTATGAAAGTAAGTAGAAATAAGAGCTTCTTGATTTGCACTAGAATATAAATGTAATCGTGAAAAGTAAATATAACGTTGATATCGTGGCGAAAGCGCCTTATTTCACTATATTTAGATCCATACAATGCTTCGTCTGTAAAGTTTAAAAATCCCATTTCCATCTAGCATGGCCTAAGATACATTGACAACCCCCTCCCTCCCCCCCCCCCCCCCCCCCCACAGACACACACACTCACTGAAACAAATATGAAAACACGAGGATTCTTGGAATTGTCACAGGACATCAACTATAATTGTTATAATATATGCCAACTTGACCTTCCTCACTCGGCGATAGTGATTCGTTCAATAAAACAACCATCGTATCATTCTAGCTCTTCCTGCCAAATAGACTAGCTACATGCGGGCTTGTGTTAAATGTCCACCACCACTATCCAGCTGGCGTTGATTTCAGACTATGTTTAGCTATTCTTTCACCCACTCGGTGGAGCCACGAAAACTGCAGTGGATGAATACAAGTCTTAAGCCACGTTAAATTATGTTTTACTCCCTGTGTAAGAACCACAGGAACCTCCTACAGATGTTTTTGAAGGACCAGCTTCCAGCATCCTCCCTGAGATTGAGTCTCTTCTATACCTGCTGTACCGTACCTTATTACCTTCTGGGTGGAGCAGTAGGAACTGCGATAGAAAACAATTATATATATATATATATATATATATATATATATATATATATATATATATATATATATATATATATATATATATATATATATATATATATATATATATATATATATATATATATATACTAGTATATATATATATATATATATATATATATATATATATATATATATATATATATATATATATATATATATATACATATATATATATATATATATATAATACAAGTTAACTTATCAGTTTTCTTTTGGACTCCTCACAGCATTGCAGCCAGCTATATAGTATAGTTAAACACTATATGTTGAGCTTAAATTCTCCATCGGCCATAGAACCAGGCTACCCACACACTCGTATACACACAGTTTGAACACATGGTCCTATGACGAACAGGATATCCAGATTGCAGTTCCTGTAATCTGGTAATATATAACTGAATTCAGAAAATTTATAAATTTGTGAGATTTGTTTCGTAAGGGACTTGAAGCCGATATATGCAATGTAATGATTTCTTTTTAGACAATTGATGTGTTTTGTGGCGGATCATTAATTGCTCTTCCACCTTCCTGAAACAGATGTGGTCATACTGTTCACAGGCTAGAGAGAGCAGATATGCTGGCATCAGTGAACAGCTTTATCAAAATTACAACCGAGAGGAATAGTGATATAACGCATATTTTTGAATATTGCTGTAATGTAATGATCTGTGTATTGTTTATTTCAGCACCGTAATATAACACATCTTCGTCATCTCGTAGAAGTGAGGGAAGGATAGCTATTTGTCTAATTGACTAGCACTATTAACTTGTTCAACCTATATATCTTATAATACTACTACAACTACAATACTAATACTGCTACTACTACTACTAAATATAACTACTACTACTACTACTACTACTACTACTACTACTACTACTACTACTACTACTACTACTACTACTACTACTACTACTACTACTACTACTACTACTCAACCGATCATAGAATACTCTCTACCGTTGTAATCTTTCATACAGTATTTACTCCTTATCCTAAAAAAACGACATTAATATATCTTATGGGATCTAAAACGTCTAAGAGACATATCATATCTAATTAGAATCTTGCAAGAATGCTAGGTGTCGATGTGAGTATAATAATTGACGCATATGAGGAACCGGATGAGAAGAGATCTAAAAATAACAATTCTTATATTCCAAAAATAAATGTGATGATTGGTAGGAATTGAACGCCCAAGTATTCTGTTCTACTATTTAACACATTAACTATCGCCGCGGCCAAAAGAAGCCTGGCAATTTGGAGGAATCTTTCGGATAAAAGCGCAGTTAGGTAAATATTAGAAGGAAAAACGTTGTGGACTATGGCCAGGACACTACCATCACTTCCTCTTTATTAACTTTATTAAATCATACATAATTTCTAATTCATTGTCAAAAATATGAAAAGTCCAGCCGACATTTTCAAGATATACTCTTAGGCATTAATGGGTTAAAAACGTAAGGCTTGAAAAATAAATGTTCACGTCTGGAAATGTTTAGATTTCCTTTACGGTACACCACATATTGACACAGCGCCCTCTATAATCCACATGCATATTCCCCAATCAATAATATACCTAACTAGCCTAACTGGCAACCACTCCACGAACGTCTACCAGTTTAAGACGAGCATGCAAACCTATTGACTTGTGGCGCAGGGGGCGACGATTTAACTATAACACGC